>CM052337.1:3674316-3720684 GCA_028455595.1 Lasioglossum vierecki | reverse complement strand
GCTTCAAATGACCTAAGGCACCTCCCATTTCCGGGAAGTACACGAATTTTGGGACACCCTGTATATATAAATATGTGCATACAGCGTTCCATATATATATTTTGCTACATTGATTTATATAAATGGTTCTAGTTTCATCGTTTCGCGTAGTTTATTCGAACCTGTCAAACATTGAAAAACAAATTCGAAAGGTTTTATTGGAAACGTTCAAAATGGAACACAAAAGTGCAAATAACGATCGCCAATCATTTTGCCGTGAGATGATCCTTGAGTCTACAACACGATATTAGAAAAAAACATTCATTGAAAAGTATTTATTTCTATGGCTTCGTGACAATGTTCAAGCACATCTTCTTGCAAATTATTCTGTAGAACTTCAATGATCCGGGCTGTGACACTTTACTTCACCTAGTTTCTTTACCGGACTCCAACCTTTTTAAGTATCTTTACAAGTTCTTATGAAAGAAGACTTTCAATAATTGAGAAGCAGCAAAAACCTCGACGAAAATTTCAGTTGCCTTTGGACTTCAAAATTCAATGCTTCAGTAATTAGTTGCTTACTGTTGGTAAACATATGTATATCGATATTAATTATTATTAATCACGGAATGTAAAATGAGGTATCCTGGTTCAAGGTTGAAATCAATTATCTTCAATATCTTCACTTCATTTATTTACAAAGTATGGCATTACAATTAATCAGTTATAAAATCGTTGATTATAAATGGCTTGTATTTAGTCACAGTTATCTGAATTTGCAATGAATATTTATGTGAAAATCTACTAATTATTGTTTAATCCTATTATATGAATTTCTTAATCAACTTTGCAATAGCCATAACAATTTCAATCGAAAACTAATAAGTCACCCCCGGTAGCCCAATTTAATGGTAACTAATAGGACTATAAAATAAAAAAAGATTTCTCTGTGTATTTTGTGTATTTCCCTAGTACACTAAAGTACTGTGTCTTATTAATATGCATAATATGATAGTATCACAAAATTAAAATACAATTCTTTCGAACATATTTGTACGCATCAGCTTCTATTTCGAAATAGGTACGGAGACTGTTTAGATCGTTTTTAGTTCAAGGAATTTCAAAATACTAATGAGGAGCAGAAATTCTGTGTTTGGAATGCTCGAAGCAGGCCCACGTCAGAGCCAAAAGTCTCGGCCAAGCGTTTCTCTATTATGCAACAGAAGAACCGAAGACAACAGCTGCGTGCGACGGTTGGGGAACAGGATTTACTATCTTTCGCCGGTGACTTCTTTCGGGGACAACTGCGACGCTCCCTGAAATATCGATGAGACGCAAGCGAGCGAGAAATCGTTGCTCATCCAGTTAGATTCCTTGCGTGACTGCCGCGCGCGCCGCGATTTTCGTTCGAACCGAGCGGCTCGAACATTTTGCAAACATTTCACGGAATGATTTATAGCGAATCGGATGTTTGAAGAGCCACTGGAATGCGCGGACAGCCGCATGCAAATCTTCCAAATTTATTAACCACACGCGGCCAACTCGAACGGATTTCGTATGACGTGAACGATGCGGATTACTGTTTGTCTTGCCGAGCTGCAGCGATGCTGCGGGGGAAAAACATAGCGTGGCCTACTTGGCTTACATGTAATGTTTGTTTTTTTCGTCTACTTGATCGGTATAACCGTTTTATTAGAGGGAGAATTTTAAAAAAGTTACTTCAAATCGTATCAGTCATCACCGCTCGCAAGGAAGCACAACATTTTTGGGACACCCTGTATAACGCTGGGTGAACCACAGAACGTGATCGGTTGACTGCGAATATCTATGCAAAATAACAATTATTCCTGTCAATACCAATTCTATTGATGAATCACATGTGTGGCGTCAACGATGCACACTGGAAGTAGAAATATCTGATAATAGTCAGACATACGTTAATCCTCTGAGAAAGTACATATTTAATGAATATTGTGAATTAAATATAGCGGAAGCAGATCTAAATATTTTATTTCGTGTTCTCTCTGTGGTACTATCTTCTTCTATTTGTTTAATAACCTCTGTTTTTGTTGCACATTCAAAAGAGAACAGTATAATTTCGTATGCATGCCGGATGAAATTATATTTATTGTTACTTTAAAAGTATTCTTATTTGTTTTATATAATTGTATAATTGCGTCACCCCGTGTCAATATCGTAATTGCAGAAAATAGAATTGAAGACAGGAAGACATTCTTGTGCGATAAAATTTCCTCCTCATTATTTTCTCCGTATTTTTCCGCGTAGCTACCATCCTATATCTGCGAATACACAACGTCATAATTACTCACAAAACGTACAAAACGAAATAGATTATTTTGTTGAAACGCGCGGTGAGGAAATGAAAAGAAATTTGAAATATTTAATAAATAAGTTAGAAGAGATCAAATGAAATAATTATTCTACAAATATTTCAATATAATAGGTTAACTGAAATATTAAAAATGAAATCGTAATCATATTATTATTCGCAGGTGATACCAAATTAATCATTAAACACAACTTCTACTCGAAATGTTCTAAAAGAGATGACAAACGAATTTACTAACTAAATCTTATACAAGTCTTCCGATGCAAATGGAAAATTTAATTTACACAACAGAAGTTTTAACGACACTGGAAACATTTTATGGCAGAGATCTCCCATTTTGTTGGTTCAGTCGGTTTGCTCTGATCAATAAATAAAGGATACTAAATAACCGAGATGTCAATTGCAACGAGGAAAACTCGTTACATGTCGGGATGAAGGTGGTCGAAGCACTTCGGTGTTATAATTCAAATGTTGTGTTCGATTAATAATATACGAGTCACGATAACGCGAACCTTTTTCAAGAGTCCGACGTTTATTTCCGGGTGGAAAAACATTTATGATACCACTTTCCATCGTGGTATAAATGGCGCTTTTTGATCCGCTCCAACGACACGAAAGCAAAGTGAATTCCTAAATTTTTGAAAACGATTCTGAGAGCTACTTGGGCCGCACGCACAGTAAGCACTTCCGGTACCATTGATTTAACCCATATGCTGAATGTGAAATCTATATGTTCGATAAAGCCTGAATTCAATTTTACTTTCGTTCACAAAAAAGGAAAATTTTAAAACTCTTAATAAAAATTCTGAAATATATTGCAAGATTAATTCACGGATTTTTATTTTAAAAAATTGTATCAAATACTCTAAATATTATTAAACAGTTTTACTAATTTGATCATTTATATTTTAAGGAAATTTGTTAGACTGTGAAACATTATACGATTTTATAATTATTTATCTTAAATTTACGAAGCCGATTAAATGAAAATATATTTCACCTCTCAAAGATTTTATTTGAATAAAAATGCAATGACGAGCTTATGCAATTCCATATGTCGGAAATTGACATTACTTATAAACGCATAAGCTTAAGCTTCACAGACTGCTGCAGACTAAAATTTTTTGAAGTCAATTTAGTTGACGAGGCAAAACATTTGCAATTTCAAAAACTTTCCGTCTACTTGGAATTAATTTTCCTGTTTCGAATGTTATCGTATTTGTTAAATCTTTCACGATTTTATCCACCATATTTATATTTCTGTCCAGAACATTGCGCGGTTTGTACTGAATTGCAACTCATTGTTTTTTATAAAAATGTTTGGTTATGTATTAAGAAACTAATTTATGAATTCAAAAGGTTAATTAGATGTTTGGATATCATTAATAATATTTTTGAGTGTTATTGTGTTTTGTCTTGAATTCAATTCACTCTTTCTGATTATCTAAAGAAACGTACTTTCGAGAAAATGATAAGTTGACGGCATAATTAAAGCGCACGAACCTCAATGATTACGCAACTTAATCTTTATGCTTTTGTGCTTTAATAAAGTCGAGCTTGCTCCAACGGTTCATGGAATTTATCACAACCAGGTCGAAATGAGGCAAGAGCAAGAGAAGAAATTACAGCAATGGCGTAGCCGTGTAATTGCATTCTGCGTTGAATTAAAAAAAAGGAAATAGTACGAATCGGAAAGTCGAGACACAGGCTTGGTAAACGATCATTCTCACGGTGTTTCATACGCAATTAAACAGACAGATGACTGCAAAGGAGGCGTTCGTGCGTGGACTCCTGAAATTCATCAGAAAGTATATTTCGCTGTGACTTCGAGTGGTTATGAGAATCAGCCTTAATTACATACGGGTGGGGGAGGTTAGTAATTGCGACCGGTTAATTAGATTTTCAGGTCGGCGTGCACTTCTCGCTACAGAAATAGCTGACAGACGAAGAACCGGATAATAGCGATGCGCAAACAAAACTGCATTCGCAAATGTGCAGGTTTAATCAACCGGTTATTATTGCCGTATCATAATCGGCTCATCATTGTCTTTTAATTCCGTTTATTATACGGCGCCACGCTTAAGAATCGAATTTTACCAAGCTTATTAATAATTTAATAATAGCAATTTTTATCATAGATTAAAGACAGCACTGACATTGCTGTTTTTATTTAAAATCTTTAACAAATAAAGTACGTAACTGGACATATTTTGGAAATTCATTATTTGTCCTAAGCGAATTTTAACTAGCTAATCAAAAGCACTGAGCGTTTTTATTTAAAATTATTAATGAAGAAGTATAACTGAAAATATTTTGAAAATGAATCATTTACATTACATTCTTTTATAATTTAAAGTTGTAGAATTAAAATGAAATAATTTTTTATTCGCTAAATTTATAGTTTCAGTAAAAATGACTGTAGAAAAATGAAATATTATAACAGTTCTCATATGATTCTTCTGTCAAGTTTGTTATCAACTGCGAGTGCATAAAACGTTAGAAGTTATGCGTTAAACTTGTTCAATAAATCGTCGAAAATGATTTCATTACTCATTCCAAATGCATGTAAAAGTAACGATGCCCATTTTAATCCGCTTACACATGAGTTCGGAATTTATAGAATAGTTTATAGAATGAATTTTCCAACTTTCAATCCATATTTTACATCTCCCACCGTTTAATGCGTTACCGATTCTGCTGCGAATCAGCACTTGGCAAAGTTTCATAAAACTAGTTAAATTTCAGTTTCGTTTTAATAATTTTAGCGTGCAAATCTGAAACCACTCTCATTCATGCAGTTATTATGAATGTAATTAAATAATGTATAATGTAAAGCGACCAAAGTACGCGAAAAATTATCTGTATCATTATAGGTTATTGTAGACCTTTATTCTAAGAGAACATATAGAAACAAACTAAGTTGCACATAAAAAAGTACCCATAAACTATAGCGTTATCAATGCATGCTGCAAGTAGAAATGTCTAGTAATGGTCAGACATCCGATTAATTCTCATTGAAAGCATATTATGCTGTCACGTCTATGAAATTGTATAAATAAGTGCCTATTATACAATTTATATATGTATATAGTATAATTGCTTATTGGCAATTTATACTATTATTTATTTATAATGAATTGCTGGCACGCCTATGAAAATATTGTACTTTCGGTACACAATAGGCTAACTGGTACAATTTGTTTCAGGATCATCGAAGCTTCTAGTTGACAGAATTAATTCCATGAAAAGTGAATCACTGTAGGAAGTCCATGATACACAAGTTTGACAGTGGTCCTCGAGTAAATTCGTGGATGAGCAAACGCGTCGGTGTCGAGTAGAGGAGGAACAGATTGAAAAGTAGCGCGGGAACGATGCAGGTAACGAGTTATGATTGGAACCGTTTAAAGCTCGCGGCAAAACTGATTCACGTGCGAACAGTTTTGGTTACGTTGGCCTGGATTGCGAGATTTGTCTGTGACAGGCCGATGACGAGACTAAAGGTTGGGCCACAATTTCACGGGTGAATTTAGTGGCGGCGCACACGAAATCCCACGGAATCCTTGTTGGCTGGTCGGCATAAAGGGGCTCTATACAAACGTTATCACCATGGCTGACACGCAATCAAGGTGGAAAACGAAATAGCTCATTTGCAGCGTACGATTAGCCTCAGAGGTCGCCTAACGATCATGCGAACTAACCTGGCGTTTCTGTGTCTGTCTGTCTGGCTGGTCCACCTTGATCTCTACCCTTCCTGAACCTTTTATCTCTCTGTTTCCTCCGTGCTTTTCCCTTGGCGTTTCCTTTAATTCTCGGTTACCGCTGTTAATTAGCGGCTCTGTATCCTAGTATTTACATTACTTCCCCATTTCTATTTAGTTTGAGCGAGAGGGGCCGTTTGAGAGATATTATACAAATGTCTCTGCCGTGGAAACATCAGTATTCAATTTTCTAGCTTACGGATTACTACAATTTTCGGCTTGTTGGATCAAGTAATAAAATGCCTTTCACAGTGAATTCATAGTAGCAGATTTATAAGAGGTGATGGTAAACTGGTTACGAACTGCGGATTATCATGCAAATATTTTCCATATTTTACGTGAAACACAAATAACTGAATATGCGACATATTTCCTACATATTTTCTATACTTTACTCCGTTCTGTTCTTGTTGCAACGATCTATGAGTGGGTAGCTACAATTTATGTAGGCTGCGGACCTCCATTGCAAAGTAGTAATTGTCTAAAAGTACTAATCGATGCGATTACCACATACCGAAGCCATTTAGAAATTTCTTTCGTTCTGCAATGATTATTATTTACAATCTTCTTATAGTTCTAATATTTTCCAAGATATTAATGGTTGCATTCAGCCCGTCAACGTGAAGCAGCTAAAGTAATATGTGCAAAACAATTCCGCGAGAAGTAGGGTAACTGCACCAGTAAATGAACGCTTTTATAAATTTCAACAAATTTTAAGCCGTACGGCATACCAGCGATAATGACTCTTGAGCCAATAATTATTATTAATAAAAATCAATAATAATAATTATTACCAATAATTACTAGAATGTAGTGTTCATTGACTGATATTTTTTATATTTTTTATTTAACGTTTAATAAAGGAAAATAATAATAATTTCATTTTATTTGTGTTCATTTATTTTTGACAAATGAAATATATACATATATGAGATTCCTTTAATTCACTTTTTTTTTAAATAAAATATCTTCCTGAACAATTTCTTAAATGTTCATTCACTGGTGCAATTACCCTAATTTCTACGATAGTAAGATTACAGAGGAATAGACAATTATCGGTTGTGCAAATCCTTTGATCGTTCTGAATATAATCGCAAGCAAGTAGTACAAACGAAATACAGATCGATCTTGCTTGCTTGTTTGTTTGCTTGATTCGCCGTGTTTCGCGAATGTTACGTCCCCCGCAGCATAACAGTTTCCTTCAATTCTGCCTCGTGAAGTTGAATATTTAGTAGTACAACGATGACCAGTGATTATTTCAGAGGCGCTTGATTTGCTTATCCTGAGCAGACCTCGAGGTGAATGGTACAAATGAAACGTACAGAATCAATGAGGCTCTAATGGTCTTTTATGGTTGTATTCTCAGTCAATTGCATTTTGAGGTGGGATAGAGCTGAACACAATATAATTATAAATTAAAGTGCGATACATACACAACTGAAAACAGTATTTAAAAGTTAGTGCGGAAAAATCCATTTTATTGAACACTAGCTTTTCCCCGCGGCTTCGCTCGCACAGGAAACTGTTTAATGCCCTCAAAAATTGATATTGTTTCTCCATAAAACCTTTTAACCCCCCATTCACCTCTATGATTGTATCAATGAACATTAAGACCAAGTATGATGTAAATCCGACCACAAATAACATATTTCTCATACAAAGTTTGTAACCCCTTTTCACTCCCTTAGGGGATGAATTTTTTAAAATACCGAAATGGGTGTTTGATTAATTATATCAACGAGCATTAAGACCAAGTTTCAAGCAAATCTGACTACAAATAAAATATTCCCCATACAAACGTTTCAACCCTTTTTCACCCCCTGAGGGATTGAATTTCGAAATTCCTTTCTTATTCCTTATATAGATCATAAAGGAAACCTTTGTGAAAAATTTCAGCTATCTAGTTCCAAGGTTATTTTTCTTTCAATAAGCCCTTCAATTTCCTAGGTCCAAGGCTAAAGCCTGGGCGTTGATGAGTGATTGAGTCAGGACTTCATTTTTATATATGTAGATTACCGAAACTATTAGGCCTAGACGAAAATTGCAATATCCAAACTATGCGTCTTTGAATGACGAATTTTTTCGTGTAAATTAAATGTTAAAGTGTCGTGCAAGCTCAAACAGAATTTGTTTAACCCTCATCCACACGATGTGATACCCGGGTACCTATTTCAAATTCATGCAGAATCGTACAAAAAAATTACCCTTGAGTTCAGGGAGAATTATGGATTCTCCGTTTCAAACTAATGCTTCGTAGTTGTCGTGGCAATAAACGTGAAACCTTAATTCCAAAAATATCGAAAAAGTCACGTCTCCATCGTAAACCTAACTCGTGTATCTCGACCATTCGGCGTCGTATGGAAATGTTAATTTCGTAATCCCCTATCGCCATTCTTCTAATAATTCTTATTTCCCGGACAATGAATTATTCCTCGTTCCCGCGAGTGCTCTATAAACTCCCCGTGAACTTGAACAGAAGTTATCTTATCGATAGCTGTTGCCATGACTGTAGGATTCTCGGCGAGAACGTCTGCGCTCGTATCGGTGGGCTATCGGTTCGAATATAACGGGGAAGAAAGGAACATTTGCACGGAATTAACATACGAATTCCGGCGAAACTAATAAAATTTCCATCATCGTGGGAAAGGTGGATTTGCATAATTCGATCCGGTCGATGCTCAACAGGATTCGAGCTGGAGGGCAATAAAACAAAATTCGAAACTGAATATCCTTTCGTAAGACGACCTCGCCGCGCAGTTCGCGATTCCCTTCGAACTAAATTCCGCCCGATACCCTTGTACGTGTTGGAAACGGTATGGCTCCGGAGGAGGTGCTGGTACAAAGATCACCGTCGAGATAGCTTTCTAGTCAGACGCTCCCCGACAACTCATTTTACGAGCGTTGTAAAAAAACCTGATAAAATATCTCTTTTCTCCGTGTCATACAACCTGTCGTTTCATCGCTACGTTTGCCACAGCCGGGCGACAAAAGGCTCGCGACTGCTTAAAATCCGTTGCCAGCATTCCTCGACGCCTGCTTGTCTGATTCATGGAATTTTACACATACGAAGTGTGTTGGAAGTTGCCACCGTTTTCAATGTAATTTGAAAATTCTCTGATTACTTCAAGCTGACGTTCAAAGTAATATTGCTTCCTCGTTGTTTAAGTGACAGAACTCAAAAAACGCGTTCATAGCGAATTTCTCATCCTTCTTTACGTTTACGACCTTGAATGACTATATTGAAATTAACATTTCAACTTCATATACATATATCAGATAAGTGGTAGTAAACGAAAATGTGTTTCCCTGTAAACAAAGGGAATTTTGTATTTATTCGTTATTTGACAACAATTATTTACATTATTTACAACCTTACCTGTAAACTGTTATTTTTGTATTTTTGTACGTTTACTCTGTTGCGTAATCGTTATCTTTCTCTCTCTTCAATTCTCCTGCTAATCTATGTCTGCCGCTCCATCTATCGGTAATTGAATTGAATTCTTTACATATATTTTATTATACATATATTTATATATTTTATGGGGAGCATTAATTTTGTAATATGCAATGGTTTTAGACACGAGAAAAATTTTTCAACGCTTTTACAGATCTTCCAATTTGTAACATTTTAAATGGAAAAAGTGTCTTCAGTCTGACCAGCGCAGCGCGTGTTTGTAGATCTGTTAAGTAACTCTCCGGGGAAACTGTATCGTCCACGGTCAACACACAGAGCTTTAATAAACACTGCCATTTAGGAGGGGAGCAAATAGAGAATGACTAATGGAAGAATGCATTGACGTGTATGTTAATTTAATGGCTAAATGGAAGCATCGATCTCTCGTACGGAGAGTAACCACCGTACCACCTCTTTGCAATATTGATTACCAATTCAGGCACTGGAACGAAAACCCCTTGTTAGACAAGTGTGCGGAATCAGTCAATCGGTATGGGAACATTTATGGAGGGTCTTCGAGTGAAGGGCTCTGTGATCCCTTAATCCACTCTTTCCGTTAATTAGCGAAAATTCTGCCTATTCGCGAGACTCTCGGATTTTCTTCGAGTTCCCTTAAGGAGCAAATTGCGATACCACTGGAAGCTTGGCTACTATGATAAAAAAATCGGTCTCGATCGAAAATGGTTCCGAATTTATCTAGACCGTGTTTATTAACCTAGATTTTGTTGATGATGTGTATAGTGGAAGATATCGTACGTGAATTTATTAAGTATTTTGTAAGTAGATAACTTATCTCGAAATTTAGTGACACATCTCCTAACTTCTACTTGGTGACACATTCAGTGGTGTGAGTAAAATTGTCGATATCATACTGCGAATTTTATACACTTCTAAGAATAGCGTGAATGATATCCAAAACAGTACAATGATTAAAAGTTTTTAAGAATATTTGTACATTGTTTGACCAAGCTATTCAAATTATTAACAAGAAAAAGACGCCAGAGAATTTGTCACACGATGGAATTTCTTCTAGTAGTGTGTCGACGCAAGAAGAACACGTTAAAACAAACGGAACCTTTTTTTAAAAGCAACAAACTGACTTAACCGTTGACCCAGCTGCGATCTAGGACTGTTAATAAACGGAACGTAAGCCAGAAGTGGAGACGTTCACCTCGACTGCTTGTAATTTTCTTGTTTTTTCCGTGTTCAAGCTCGCTTGCACTTGCACCGGCACGATATTTTCGATTTAACTCGACAGAAAAATGAGTCGAAGGCAGTTTACCTCGGGAAATTGAAAACATTGTAAACAATCAAAGCGCACTTCGCAGAGGTAAAGGAGATTATTGTCGGAAAACAATGCAGGGATGAGATTCCATTTGTTGATGGAGTTGTTGTGCGCAGGCTCGGCCTTCGTGTGCTCTTTATACATATACACATCTAAGGAATGTTGCTGTTGTTGACTTTACCTTAAATGCATGGGGTAGCTTCTTCTGGTGAAATTCAAATTTTATTCAAATCGCACGGATCCAGAAAATATGCATCGGGAGACAGGGATTTATGAAATGGAGCTTTAATCTCCGGCGGATGATGAATTGTACATTGATAACATCGGAAAGGTGTTTTGCTGTGTATTCAAATTCGAGTCGTCAAATATTAATGCCATTAATCATTGAAAGACAGTTCCGAATTTTGGGAAAAAGTCGAGGATAATGGATGTGTCTACATTATTAAAAACATACAATGACATTTCCTCAGAATTATAATAACTACAATTTAATTGCGAACAAATGTGGTTAAATATTTCTGATGGAATCACAGAATTTGTTAATGCCATAATAATTATTGAATTTTATCAAATATAATAAAAAATAAAAGAAGATCTCTCTCTCTCTCTCAAAATGATAATATATTAAATATATAGCCTTTGGAAGATTTTTATTAGGAGATAATTTACAGATTGGAAGTTTCCATTTCAGAATGAAATGAACTGCGGCAGAGTCGTCGAAATAAGGATATCAAATTGAAACCTCTTCATTTAACTTATCGAGTCACAGCTTTTACATGAAATTGGTACTTCGGTATTACCAGCATTACTGTCTTGTCAGTCAAATATAATTTAATCAGAAGCTGAACCTCTTACGAAAATGTTACATGGAGGAAGTCACAGAAAACCTTGTTACATTACAGGTGTTTTGATTACACTTAATGGTAGTATGCGAGCAAAATATAATATATTAAAAATATACAAAGCATAAGTAAGTATTAACTACAACAAGAAATCATTTAGTAATTAGGATGCATTAGAATCGATAAACGCGGATTAACTTAAATTATTAAACATTGGTAAACTTGTAAATTTCAATTGTAACTTTACGAAAACATCGAACTTCTACAATTTATAAATTACATTTGCATATTGCACGACGATTTTCAGAATGGGCTAATAAATAGCGGTTCTACGACCATGTGACTTTGTAATTAATCTACTTTATGGATGCATTAAGCCTGTTACAGGTTGCCATGTAAAATCAAGTTCGACGCTTTGTCAGCGGTATCTTCTGAAACGGAATTTCCATTGTTCGCCACTCCGTTCGTGCACTTTCACGTGTACATTTTAACAAGTAGCTTGTCCGCTCCATGAGAATTTTCTAAACAAAACATAATTGCATTAACCAGGCAGTCACTTTGAAATACCTCGTAGAAAGCACAAGATTGTACAAATAATTTTCTTATAAAGTATTACGTTGATCTGTATAATTCACGCGTGATAAAACCATAGACGATGAAAGTAGTTTAAGTTGGTCAGAAATTTGTGTGACACTTCTAACGAAATTTACAGGCAAACTCTATTTTCCAAAATGGACCGTAACTAAATCGTGCTCATTAGGTTCTATAATTTTCTGCCATCTTCCAGGATATTTTTTTAATTTGTCAGAATTTAAGTACTGTAATTACTTCGGACGTAATTGAAAGTTGAATTAAATATTGTCAGTTGTGTGCAATTATTGCGCAAAATTCAATGATATTTTGTTGAAACTAATATATTTTATTTTAGCATAAATGACTTTAGCTTGCTACTATATAATATCGTTTTATCGGCGTGCCATAGACCGTGGATAAGGATCAGCATTAACGCGCTTATCATTGGTTCAGTCCCATGATTATGACATGATTATGACGTCTGCAGCATGCTTGAACCCGGCGCTGAAGGTTCAGACTAATCTATCGCGGCCGATCTCGGGTCACGGTTAGGTAGAAACTCGTATGATTATCGGAACCAAACGACGGCAATCAATAACGAAGTAGGCATCGACACCTGTCACTGGGATCTGCTGTTTCTCTTGATAACGCGATCAACGGCCAATAGAAATCACAATGCCAAACGTCTGTGCTTTGTCGATGCAATCTCATACTATGCCGCTGCGGTAAAAGACGATCATGACCGAGCAAACAATAGGGGCCAGAGGTGTTAATTTTGACGTTGATGTTGGCCACTCAATTTCGAGTGGAATTATTGGATTTCACGGGGCATGCCATTGCGAAGGGCCAGGAATTGTACAACAATAGGGTTGTAAGCGAACAATAAAACTCCGGACAAATGAATGTAATCGAACCTAATGAAATTGATACGGTAACTGTGCAAGATTGTCACTTTGTACGACTACGCGTTCACAGCGAATGTGCTTTTCTACTATCATTTTTAATCAGAGTAATTTCACATTAACTTTTCCCTAAATCGAATAGAAATCAGTTTATATAAATTTAAATAACAGTTTCATGTAGCTTACTTTCTTCTTTAAGGCAAAAAGACTACTTGTGACGTAATAGAAACTCTGACAGACTATTAAAAAAATAAATCACAAATAGAGAACGTAAAGTACAAACTTACTTATATTTATGAACGTATATTCATGTATAATTGAGGTATTTCTTCGACTTACATGGTCTACTAAATCTTCGAAGAATTAATAAAAACTGGCTGAGTTATATTTCACTCATAGAAAATTTTCATTCTCTATATGCTTTAAATTATTGACTATTAATTTGAATATATTTGAATATACGAATACATATATTTGCCATAGTTTGATATTTGTAAAATAATTTACGGAAATAGGAACTTGCATACAGATCTTGACGTATAAAGAAAGAGTGAGGTGGACAGCTATGGGAACAATGATTTTAAGTAGGTTTGTTATTTTGAAAAATAGACCACAGCTACACGAAGTATTGTGAAGCTACTGAACGAATCAGTCCTTCACCGTGTACAACATGGAAACATCTGTCGCTGAGAAGCTTGAGGTTTCGACCACAAACGAGATCCGAGATAATGTAAAAGGAGATTTTGTCACGGGACGTGCCACACATTTCTTTTTGTCGTCGCGAAACGATCCTGCGGCTCTGACAAATCGTAGGTCGCTGCCTTTGCGAAGCACTCGACTTTGTCCACGTCATCAATGGATACGCCCGACAAAAGAACTGGCGATACTTCCACGACACGTCTGGAGGATTAATTTGGAAACGTAATGCTCGCATGCATATAGCAGAATTCGCTGAGTTACACATCTTTTTAACATAATTTAATCGAAACGCCAATTACAACAGGAAATTAACAAAATTGTACAACTGCCAGAAAATATTCGATCAGAATCGTTAACGTGAATATTAAACCAATTATTTGGATACAACTTACGATGACTTCAGCAATCGCTCCTTTCATTTTTCAACAATATATGCCTACATAGCAGTTTTAATAATATCAATGTAAAATGTTATCCAAATCGGTTTTCCAGATATGTTTGGCATCGATTTCGTAAACTAAACATCGAGAAAAACGCGCTTCAAGTTCCAATCCTCTGCTACCACTATGCAAAACGACTATACTTTCTGGGCCATAAATCTTGCAGTCTTGAGAATTTCCAAATAAAACTTTGGGACGGTAATCCAGAAGGATCGTACTAACAGAAATACACCATGCTTGAGAAATCGATTCTTCTTGCTTCACCAAAGCTTCTTAACACATTGACTGCCTTGTCACCCATACTTAAACAGAATTATTCCTCAGGGCTTAAATATTCGATTTCACAAGTAACAATAATTTCTACAGTAATGCAGTTAAGAAACTTGTAATAAATAAACAAGATTATTTAGAAAAATTTATAATTTTGCAACTGCCTAATATAATAATTCCAAAGGAAATTATTAACTTACTTAAGGGGGTTTACAATAAAAATGTTTATTACTGTTAAAAAATCTATTATCCTTGGACCACACATTTTGGAAAATCACTTTGAAATTACCCAATTTTTGTGAATAGCTGAGTTAGCGATCATCGCGATAATCATACTTACTCTACGTGCCTAAAGGTTTTATTTTAATAATGTTTCCTTTTTGTTTAACTTCCCTAATTTTCTTGTTTTTTTTTAAATATACGCTGTATTACAATGTAATGTATACTATGTTCTAATAAATCTCATATGAGATTTCCTTATATGTATAAAAAAATCATACTTACGGAAATATACACGCAGGACAGTTACAGAAGAGCAGTTTTGCGGCTATAATCGCGAGTTGGTACATTTGCTTTTCCCCTGCAATGATTGCGCGGAAAAATCAAAGACAGAGGGCTTATCGAGATTTTCAGCAGGTGATTACGCGCAAGATAGATTGTACTGGCGTAGATCGGGAGCTAAGCAGAGAATCTAGACTACCGTCGGAGCTATCTATCACGAAGAAAGTCGATCGACAGTCCCCAGAATCCTGCGTCTTTACTGCGAGGAGAAAATTCTCCTGTCGTGGGTGACCTGAACGAATGGTCGTGTCCGCAGGTATGCGTACACGTAGGTGTATGTGTTTGCAATACCGTGAGAAATTGAAAAACAAACGACTATTACCATTCCCCGGCTGTTGCTCCCTCTATTTGATCAGGCGTTACGCTTCCGATCTATTCATACTTAATTCCTACCCCCGTATTTGTACACACCCCTACGGGGATCACTGCATTGCTCGATAGACGTCACCGTTCGCGACGTCACGTATTTACTGCTCGTTTCTCTTCCTGGGTTATCAATCTTCATGACCAAACAGCATACAACACCCTCCTTCTCACTTCCAGTCTCTTCATAAATGGAATCGAGTCACGGTGTGTGTCTTCGTGTGCACACGTGGAGTCGAAATTGGACAGTAATGTCACCTGAGTCGATCAAGTATCTTTTTCGTGAGTTCAGCATTTCCGTAAGATCTGTTTGCAATGATCATTGAGACCGTGGTCTATCGTATTTTGTTTCACTTGTCGAAATGTGCGGGAATAATGGGGACGAAATGAAAATCGATTTAAATCCGAAACAATATGCAGAAATAATGGAAACGAAATGAAAATCTGCCGATTTAAATCTGGATGCAACAATATGCAGAAATAATGGATGTTACATGAAAAGCTGGAGATAAAAACGTGTCCGTATCGGTGGTTGAACTTTTGGGAGCAATTCGTTACTACAAATTAAACTAAAAATGTATTTGCAAGTGCTTGGAGCATGATCACTTAAAATTTTACAAATTTATAGATGTTTGGGATTTTCTAAAATTCGGTGTAGCAATATACAACATTATATGAGGCTCTTATGCATTCTATATAATAAATATAGCTTGTAATAGATTAACTTTCATGGTAGAACAAAGTTTGAAAAACGATTGCAAACGATAGATCAGAATAGAATACCACGTAATATTTAATAGATTACAGTAAACAAAGCAGAATAATTTATATACAATATTAAAATCCCGCGTGATAATTCTACAATAAACAGCAGTAAGAAGTACATCGTTTTTTCAAACAAAATTGTGAACAATATAGTATACTAATATACATTTCCTATTTTTCCAATATTTATAACAAGGCAGATGGTTCCAACTTTGCCACCCCCCGGCATTCTTAATTAATTTAATTAAATATTAATAAACGCCAGATAATTGGAGCAGATTTTATTTCTTTTTAGTGTATCGCTCACTTTTTGCGCACAGGAAAAATTGAATAATTAAAGACAGAATTATAACACCATCAATGTTTAATCAATCGCTCGGTCGTTTATTATCATAAAAAAATCCTAGGTAATTGGGAAACTGTTATTGATGTTTATTTATAGAATTATCGTTCCACGCAAAAGGTAAGAAATTTTATACAATTTTCGATTTACAATCACGAATTTGGTGTCGACGTAATTAATGAGACCACGAATCGTGTGTTAACAAGCGTAAAACACTTGACCCCCGTTGCATCGAAGGGTGTACGCGAACAAGCGGAAAGGAATTCCTCGCGCGCCGGTTCAGTGCAGTTATCATGGAAATTGAAAAGCAAACAAGTTAACGTGGCCTCCATTGATCTGCCAATTTAATGTGCCAATACGGGTCGTTCTGTATCCGTTTAAATTGTTCCTGTCCTCTCCAGCCTTCCAGAAATGTACCGTATTCCTGGTTGCATCCTGCTATAGTGACGTTAGGAAAATTCAAAGACAGACTTTCTTAATCAACGACCACTGTTCTTGTGCATAAAAGTTAGAAATATTATCTATCATTTAAAAATATTATCAGTCTCTTGTACACAAATTTACAAACAACTGATAAATTCAGAATGTTTAAAACGAAGAAGTAGCTAAAGGGGTTTTGAATCTTTTGATTCCGAATACCTATTCAATTTTGTTCTGAATAACTTGTCATCACGTTAATTATTAATGATTAATAATTAACAATTTTCAACAATTTCTTTTAGTAATTATATTGGGGATTTACACATGTTTATTTTAAGATAAACAAATACAAGGATCATCATTATCTTTTTTTGTACAATTAACAAATTAATCTCAGTTGTAAAATGTGTGCAAATTTTATATGGCCTGAATTTGGTAGTGTGAAAGATTTTATTTAACTTTGTTAAACATGCAAATAACCCATATTACCAATTCCGTACGCAGTATACCGAAAAGCGATACACGGTCTAATTATTACATTCATATTACTCCTGTTACGAGGTTTTAGAATTCAACACAATTAATATAAATTATTAATGCATTGATAATTGAGAACAAGATCTGTTAGATTGAAATAATATAATTATTTGAAGTGTAAGTACTTATCTGATTTAATATTGGATTTATTCACATAAGAAGTAATAATGACATATGAATACGAATCAATAGTATTATGAGTTCATAAGATTTTTGAAGCCCAATATTTGGTTGTGCTCGTATTAAGAAAATAAATAATAATTTGTAAATCTAAATAAAATGTGTATACAATATATGCATACACCCTGCATATCTATCATGTACCCAGTTCTATCATGTAGTTCGCATATTTTCTACACATTTTTGCCATGCTTCTTGCATATTTCTGAAAATTTTAGCTATAATCCCAACCTGGAAACAGCGTCGTTTTCAATAATCCAAAAGGTAGCATTATGTTGTGAAAAAACATGGAAAATAATAAAAATTGATTTACGACTGTTCATAAACAGTCTGTTCTCAGCACTCCACGAGCTGTCATCAAGATATCACCCGCGTAAATTCAAAAGTTTCTTTTTTATCACCGAGCAGGACGATGTCCTTGCTCTCACCAACCAGGACCGAATAATCCAGGGACCATAGCATAAGCGTCATCGGATACAATGGTCCACGAACGCTATTGTGATTTGAAGATATACGTGCTAGGGATAGTAATGAAACTTGAGCAATCTTTATTGAAAGAAGTTGTTAGACATTCCTCGTTCAAATAACTGTACTTCATTTATACCACAAGATACAGGAGGCGTGGGGGTGGTAATCATGAGAATTTCAAGTAGAAATTTTAAATGGACAAATCAAAGTAATTTTTCGTTGAGTCGAGAACTCTGGACGGGAAGGACGGTTTAACTGGCTGGCATCAGCGTGAATTAAAACCGCGATATTTTAACGTTATCCGATGTTTTATCGTAATTAAAATTTCACCATGAAATATCCGCTTTCATTGGAATAAAGCGTTATCGGTGACTTGATATTACGTAAATACTCCGGCTAAGTCAATTCCATTAAGCGTTTATAAACTGCTGGTTGAAACTTCTGCGTTATTTTCACCGGTTCAATAAATAGTCGGCGTGTAATAGCTCTACCGTTTAAACTATACACAAGACGTGATTCAATGCGATCAGGATTTAGCATTCAATTTGACTGACCTGTGCTGAATTTGTTTAAGTACATCCTTTATACGTTTTGGTTTACATGGTGATCATTAGATAAAATATCAGTAGAAGAAACAGAAAACAGTATTAATATTTTTATTATTTCCACATCGCAGTGGATTATTGTTTTACTATTGGAGTGTGAAATTTGTAAATGAAATCCATCTTTGTTTCTTCTTTTCGTGTGCAGTGAAAAACATATTTATTTTATTAATAAATTATAAATATGTTTACATTTTTACGTTTATTAAAAATGAATTACCATCGAGAGAAAATATTTGATGAAAATCGTCATTGTTGGAAGAATTATTCAGGCGTATATTAAAAACGCAATATAATTAAAAAGAGTATTAACAAAATATGTATTTTTGCACTTCCATAAAATATTTCATAATAATGTATTATCGGTATTAATAACACTAAATCGGTGTAAAATTTTCTCATTTTATATCTTACAGAAAAACAATATTCATTGTTATATGAATGTTATACTTAAATCCACAGTTGTTAAATATAAATTTATGTTTTTAATTCAGAAAAAATATTAAATATTATAATGTTTTTACTGTTTTAAAATACATCAACTCATTTTTATCTTAAATGTAAGTAGGTCGTTGTTTACATGGTAGATCTCTTTTCACACGATTCACAGTTAAACAGTTTCTATAACATGTTTTACTCGCAGCTACATAATTGCTTTAACATGTTTCATTCATATTTGCAAGTTTTCCCACAATTTTATTTCAGCCGTGACAAAACTTATGTACTAAAATAAAAAGTGACGATGAATGAAATACCGAATTTTTTTTAAGTGAACACGTTTTTCTACTTTAAATTGCTTTCGGCATAATTTGTGCTTTAATACAAACTTAAAACTTTTTTGCAAATTAACAAGTACAGTGAACTGAAAACCTCAGAAAAAACAAATTACTGTAATTTCAGTATCCGTAGAGGCAGTAGACAGAGAAAAAGTATTGATAAAATGAAAACGAAATCTCAACTTCACAAAATTTCGAGCTGTGGAAACATTTGCGTTTAAAAAAATTTGTAAATAAAACTGTGAATAAGCAACATTAGTTTTATAATTGTGAAAGACGTCTGTCGTTGAAGAGTCAAAGTATCAATATGTAATGTTAACTTGAAACAGAAAAGAAATGATTTGAAATATAAAAAGATGAACAACTTCTGTTATTGTAATAAAAATGAACTGTTTCGTTCTAGCACTTCGAACAATAGATCTCACACCATCCAATAATCTCTAATAATAATTAAAATGGTGGTAAGGGAGAAGCAAAGAATGCGACAAGATCGGAACCCCATGGAACTCTCGAAATTGGTGGGCCCTCGGGGCCCTCGAATTGTGTAAGATTACAATTTCAAAGTGCGACAATTTGCGTTCGCGTCGCATCAGTACGCGAAGAGTCGACAAATATTTGTTATACCGAGAAGACGTTAATTAACAGGCGGCGCTCGCTCGAATATATTGGAATTCAGAAGGCGAGGAACTCGGAGGATGAAGCGGCCGGCCGAATGCACTAGAATGCGCGAAGAGTCGGAACGATGAAAGCCAACAGCGGGGGTTGCGGGAGTGAATACACGTGGGCGAGAGGGAAACGTCTTGAAATGTAGGCGAAACACTTTATTGCAGACTGGTTTGCAAAGCTGTTCTTACCGGCGGCTCCTGTTTCAGCGGAAGGATCGAGTGACCCATTAAGAACACGGCTCGGGGAGCAAGCCTTTTAACGGAAATGAACGTCCTGTTGTCCTTTTTCGCTCACGAGCTCCCTCCAGGAATCTGCGGAATTTCGGCGGCGAGTTATGCGCCACCCTCCAACGACCTGACGATATTGAGATTTTCACGGTGTGGTTCGGTGTGAGTGTGGCCCTATCTTCGTCCGATACCAGCAGCAATCCTCCCAGCCCCCAACCTTAGTGTATCTTTGGTACTCCTGGTTTCATTAGTAGAGCTCATAGATTCTTTTAAACCTCGCACTATCAGAAGGTCTGTGTGACCCTGCAAAGAACCACCTAATCACCACTTTGAAAAATCCACCAACAACCACCAAAGCAATTTTGGTAATCAAGCCGAAACTGCAGAGTTAATCACTATAATTACTGCCTTCAAGGCTTGCGCCTCCTAATGAGATTGAATTTCTGCAATTATTTGATCTCCCTGTCAGTAATGCGAATTTTGTTCCATATTTTTGGAAGGCGAAATACAAGAAAACATTACATGTTTTCTATAATACAATTCTATAGATTATGAAAATATTTATGAAAACATGACTAAAATTCTTGAGTGTAGAAAATTATTTTTAAGTATATATTAACACATTTGATTTTTAACCCTTGAATATTAATCATTGATTTGCAATAGACAAAGAATTGCGTAACCACGAGATAACATGTTATGAGTTCAATTTTGTACGAGAAGATGCAACACATAGTAAAATGGATGAGTAAATACTAAAATATGGAAGCCGGCAATGATCAAACTTCGGTCCACGTAGGATCCGTTTCATCGTATATTCCCGTGCGATCAGCAATTCAAAAACCATTGATGCGAGTTTTGTTCTACAGGGTGTCTCATTTGATTCTGACACAAGAAATGCCAAACTATTGTTTTATAATAAAACTGTGACGCTTATCACGTGACATCCTAATTTCCTGCAAGACACAAATGTCTAGTATGCGAGCAATAATAATTTATTCATCACCCTATATACCGCGATCGGCGGTTGCACATGCCGTAAGAGGCATTTACGAATCATGCAAGGATCGAATAACTTTCCGACGCATCCGTTTCAGACCATTTATTTGCTCGTATTTATTTAAAGGTGCATTTTACAGTATTTTTTGAAATGCAGTTCTCTTTATAAGACCTTAACCCTTGAAAAGTGGTACCCGAATATTTTTAAAACTTTAAAAAAGCAATATCCTGCAAATATCCTGCAAAATGATCTACAATTAAGAAGAAATAAGTTTTCACAAGTTAAAAAAAAACATTTTTAGCTAATAAAGTAGATAGTAATAATTTTTTAATGAATTTTAGTTTAATGTATATACAGGTAATAATTATAGTCACTGAATTTCTAATGAAAGGAACTATCATTGTAGGCGTTTAAAAAGGGGTGGTTCCATTAAAAACAAGTCAAGATGACCTTGATATCTCTAAAAAATGACATAAAAACAAAAATTTTTTGGCTTCGCGTCAGCCCCATTGTACCATTCAACTTTGTCCTTACCATATTTTACGTATCCTTTAGAAACAACAAAGATATTTGAGGTGCAAACCTTCCCCACACCTAAATTTCCCCACCCAAATCTACCTTTAACCATTCACGTAAAACCTAGGTGACATCGGCAGTACTATTTTGACCGTGGTCGGAGTAACTTCGTCCCGTTAGTTGTCACGATTTTGGATTATGTGTTGTTTTGTGCTTCACTACAAATGGCAGTGTGCTATTGATCCGACGGAGGAACATAAGATTCTAAAAACATTGTAAGTACCTATACTTTGCGTTACTACTTTATAACCCAGGATTAATATTCTTATGTATGAATTGTATATAAGATATTCTTTTATATTTTGCTACTTACATTTAAATTTTTATATATATATATATTGTATAGTTTTTATTTATATAGTATATATTATAATAACACAATATAAATATAAATCTTAAATTTATATTATATATTATATATTTATATATCTTTTTTCGTAATGGTGCGAAAATTGCTGTACATTTCGTGAATAAAAAAAGTACGTGTACGCGTCTCTGACGCGACACATCGTAGACAGAATCAAATCGTGTTACACTTACGCGTTTCTGACGCGACGCATCGTGGACAGAGGGCCTAAGTCATGAAACGCGAATCACCGTCGTGTCGTTACCTTTTACGGTCGTCGGGCACCAGCAGCGCGAAGCGCAACTCGTCAGTGACCGATAAAAATTTTTGTAATCCCGCACAGACGTCACCCCCGATTCTCTGATATGCAAGACCATTTTTTCTCGGCGTGACCTCCTCTCGCCGACAGAAGGAAATTTCGATGGCGCGGTGTTAGCTTTACGGCCGGCCGTCGAAATCCTTCCGGTGAAGTCGCGGCCGGAAATGAAGTTCGCCCAGAAGTTTACAACGTCGCTGGAGACGAACTTCGAAAAATAACCGAGCTCAGCGAAGTCCCGCGTGAGATTAATGCTCTTTACGTTCTACCACTCGTAGCCGTACACTTGACACAGAACAAAGACGAAGGGAAAAAGAGCTGGGACACCGGTCCCGATGAGGATGAACGGAAAAATGCTGGATGACAGTACATAACTCTTCGGAACGGATGATCACGCTGCTTCCGGGGACTACGTCGTCTTAGGTAACTTTGTGAAGTATAAATCATCGACGAAAGCCGCTGTAGCATAATTATTTTGTACTTGCAGCAAGCAGATTGCTTAAGACGTTGCTGTGACGCTTTCTGAAGGGAAGATGCTGTAGAACCATTTGCGACTTGAGCAAGCCTATTAAGTAAATCCAAGTAAGTGCTAGTATATTAAATGAAATTCGGTGTGACTGAAGCTGTTTGCTATTTATTATACTATTTATGCTATAAGCTTTGCGCTATTTATTACTTGACCTAACGAATATCGAATGTTACCATTATCCTCACAGTACATGTCTGTACCTGTTTCACACGCAGTATTTCCAGTGGGTGATTAAATAGTTAGAGCTACAGTGCAGAAATTACATTTGTCAATCACAAGATAAATAATCTTGTCTGTTACACAAATATTGCAGTAACTGATTGCAGCAAATGGTTGTAACATTTTGATTCCCCACAGTACACGTGCCTGTCTGTTTCAACTAAATAGTCAGTATCCTCATTCGTCTGAGTTGCTACGTGCCGGAAGAACAGTTCTTCGAGACACGGTAGCAAATTCAGACAAAATACCTCTCTGAAGGAAGTCCCTTTCGGGGGTGTGCGCGCGGGTGTGCGTGGGTGTGCCGAAGAGCTCGCAGAGCGCCAGAGACAATGGTAACAACGGACGTAGCTCTGATCCGAAAATGTACGTCCTCGGCCGCTGACTTTATCGACGGCGAGAGACCACGTTCCTCGTAGCAGAGGAGAGAAAAATAAGATCGGAGGAATTGGCAAATCCTTGCAGGTTTTCGAGCCCCTAACGATAAGTAACGCGTCGGCGCGAGATTTGGACACGTCCATACGTATAACTGCGTCGCTCGCAACGATGAAAAATGTTTTCTCGACGGCTTCCACGCACGCTCTCATCGGTTCTATATACGGTGAAGTTTCTTTCCTCGGGCTGAAAACCTTCGGAGATAGCAAGTTTTTAACTTTCCGACAGTGACCAGGGAGGAATTACATTAGAGCCGCGGGGACACTTCTTTACCACTGCTACATATTTATGCGCCTTCGCACCGGTCGGTCATGCAAAAGTTCCGAGAAAATATTCCACAAATATAGTTTCGTGTTATAGTGAATTTATCGCCCGGCAACCTATGAACTTGTCCGGTTGCTTGACAGGCTCCGTTTACGATAAGCTCCCCGTGTCCAAGACAGCTGGATGCGCCAATGTTCTTCAAAATGTTCGGTTCCAGTTGTCGCGTCGATAGAAGTTTAGTTACTACTGATTTTACTTTCCTTAATCTTGCTTTCGAAAGCGGAATTAATATTGTATTACAAAAGATTATTTACTTCAATATTTCCACGCTTATATTAGCTGGCTGTGTTGTGTCAAGTCTTCCCCTAGTAGCACAAAATATTGTATACCCATTCATATAATATTAAAAAGAGATTCAATCTCTTCTTATTAATATTTATTTTATATTAAGTAACAAATATTTCTTTTTAAATATGCAGGAAATATCTATTTCATGTTAGGAGAAAAATATTTTTTTCTGATTATATGGATCTTTATTTCATATTAGAAGTATAGTATTTTATTGATAATTGTCCGCAAAACGGATCTGCCCAGGGACAATTATCCGCCAGAGATACTGTTCTTTGCCACGAATGTTAGCTTTTATTTTCTAAATATTCAAGTTATATTTCTTGTGTGTGTATACAATATTCAGATCCAATATTTTTCTCATATGAAAAAATGTAGCTTAAAAAATATTTTTCCAATATTTGAAAATAATATTTATCCAATATTTTTGTGCTACTAGGGTTCTAATCAAATTTCAAACTACTTGAACTAGAGGCTACTACGATGAGCTAGAGGCTTGAAACTTTAAACATACCTCAGAACTGGATGACAATGCAATATTAAAATATTTTTTTTAAACTACGTTTAGGAGATAAAAAATATCCCGGTAGAGTATCTCAGCAAGAATCGAATCCGGACCTTATTAAATACCCTCGGTAGTAAAGACTAAAAAGTAGAAAATAAAAAAATATATAAAAAACTTTTTAAAAACCTCGCTTATATTAAAATGCACTAAAAAGTAGAAAATATATTAACGTAATCCTCGTGGTCGCTCCACGCTTTTATTTATAGTCGCTAATATCTAAAAAAATTATTTTCTACTTTCCAGTGCACTTTAATATAAGCGCGGTTTTTAAAAAGTATTTTATATATTTTTTTTTGTAAACAGAATTAATAAGAGACGAGTGTGGTTCAAGGCATAGGCTTATACCATAGGCAAACAAGAAAATATTTTCTCTGTGATAAACATATTTAAATAAGTTATACAATATGTACTACTAATTTTCTCTTCAACTAGAAAAATGATGCAATTATTAAATCAAATTATAGATATTACATTTTTCTAAGATTCGATGACATGGTTTATAGGGCACATAAAGTTTTTATTGCTTCTAGTTTTACATGAAATTGCATAATAGCTGTGCGAAGAACATTGAAACTCTGAAAGGATAACAATGAGTTGTAGAATTAGTTTGAAAAAAGGTAGCAGCTCCACAGAAAGTTGCAACGTTTCCACAGAGATCAATGAGAATGATTCCTCGCGCATAACAAATTGTTCGGGTGAATAGATTTTTTTGTAAGTTATTTTATAATTACTGGGTTCTGTCGATGGACAAAGTATTTCGAAAATACACCTAACAGAAGAACGAGTCGGGCTCACTTTACGAAACTTTTAATTACAACTGTTTGCTCTCGCTTTGGCCGACTTGTTTTGTGCTGTTTTGAATTTCTGGGAGCGCTGGGCAGGGTCGAATTGTTCACGAGGGTAACCGTGGTAACCGTAATTCGGAAAAGGAGCTAAAACTCAAGGCGCAAGCCCGGGTACTTCGCCGAGTCATAGATTAATAATGAAAATGCATTTGCATACTAATTGCCCGACGACTGCGCGCGAGGTAAATGATTTACATGGCTTCATACTTTAGGTACCATAGTTCAGACGGAATTCGAATTTACATCCCTTTGCAATCAGGTTTACTTTCAGCTGCAGCGAAGCTAGAGATGTGAAAGTTTGTACGAGCTATTTTATCGGGCAGCCTGGCTATCAGTTAGCTAGTGCAATTTCGAATCCGAGTTCCCGTAAAAGTCTTTTCACCCTGAAAATACACTGAAATTCTATCAGCCTTTAATAACGGAAAAATTCCATTATCTTTCCACTTAAATTTAATTTTCATATAAAAAGGTACATAGCAAATCCAAATGATTAAACAATAGTGCTAGTCGCCAATGTGTTCGTTATTTTCAGAGATATTAAAAAACATTTTATACCAAACTTGTACGGTGTGAATAGGATCATAATTTGTTGAAATTATTTGCTGCATACTTTTATTTTTAGCATGGTAAAGGTGTTTTACTAAATTGAAATAATATGTCGATATTTTTAAAGCTTTTTAAGCTTTCTGCTGTTTGTAATACCGCATAGCTGTTTTTAAATGAATAAAATTCACAGTCAGTTAAAACGAGCGAATGAATTCGATGTATCATTGCAATCGTATCTTGACAAAAATTAATGATAGCAGGAGTGGAAGCTTTAAAATGAGTCGAGATATTTTGATGTTCTCTTTGGGAAATTCAGTATTGAAATAATTTTTAGATGCATCTTCTTAGTACGTTTCATTGCAGTAGATAATAGATTCTGTGAGAAGCCTCTCTCGAATGTGCATTCTAATGCACAGACCGAAGTAGGCCTAATGAATCAAACAGTATCCGTTCGTCAGTGAAAAAAGTAAGTGTCGCGAGTGCACACGAAAAAGGACCTCGCCCGGGGGATCAAAGAGATAAACGGCGTGCTATGGGTGAATAAATGAGCAACAAGACTTAAGGTTATTGAATCAAGCGAATCTCTGCCGAACGAAGCGCTCCTTTCGCGTCTATTTACCTGTTCCTTTGGTTCCCTTATTCCGCTCAAGTGCCATTTTCCTCTTTCATCGATTTCACCCTTTCAACGTTCGTGCCATTGAAGGTGAAGCATGTATCGTTGAAATTACGTTTTAACATGCGCGATAGCTGTGTGCGGGAGCCGCTCATTGATTGTCAGATCATTCATTAGAAATGCGGAATGAATGTGTTCACGCTTGTTTCAGATATATCAACAGTTGAATGAGATTCGTGAAGTGGAATTCCACGCTACATATACGTACCTCGCGCTGTTCCATTACCATTCTGCCGGCAATCAATTGCTTTCTTTCTGACTCTTCTGACTTGCTAATTGAACATTTTCCAGATTTCAAACTCTTCGCCTTTTCATCAAGTTCTTTAATTAAAAACAACTTTTTCTGTTGCTTTTCCAATTACTAATGCGTACACCAGCTTTTCGAGCATATAGTTTTTCTCTCTGTGTAACTTATCCACTCTTCAAATTTGCAATTTCAAATTTTACAACGAATAGAAAATATTTATGTAATTTCGTGTGTACATCTGGCATAAGAGTTTTCACTTTTTGGTTCTAAAACGTATTAATGCGATTTTTTATGCTAAATAAAAATTGTCTACCTGAATTTCAATTTTAATTTAAGGTAATGATTAATGTTTTGTACATTCAGAGAACTTGAGAACACAATTTCAGTAACATGCACCATTTTGTTTTCCCATGTTCTTCGTCGATCTCTGAACATCTTGTACCTGGACTGTGAGAGCTTGTTTACCTCCTGCGCAGTACAAATCTCGTACACACGTCTCGCAAACTTTTAAACTTTCGAAATTCGTGCCTAGGCGTGGAAGGAACAGGTATAAACAGGAAAACTCATCGCCTAACTTTACACGATACACGATTGTAACTTCTCAACATTCGACTTTTACACGATTGGTTACGGAACATAGAATTTGAATTCAAATCTATTTTGAACATTAAAACATTACGTTCCGTTGAAAATTAAAATATGTATATTTAAAACAAATATTGGATTGGAAGTTCGTAGCGTTTCTAAATTAAAATTCAAAGATAAAATTAACATATTCGTTCATAGATTTATTCAATAACATATTGTCTATTCTGTTCTAATTACTTTTTGGATCCACTGTATGTTTTAAAAACAATGCTCTCCAAGAAAACACGAAGAAAATAATCGTTAAATTCCTTCCTTTCTAATTCATGTTTTAATATTAGAATGTTAAAAGATGAGCACTTGAGCAGTCTCTTATTTTCTCAAAAGCTTTCTACGACCATTGACGAATTTCTGAAATCGAAGGCCATTGGCGAATTTCTAAACTTCGAGGACAAGTCGTTTGAACAGGTCCCGATCGTGGTTCTGATTTACAATAGCATACGTGAGTGAATCGATTCCATCGACGATGAATATGCAAGAGATTCGACACCCATTCCCGTTGTACGTGTGCGACTTTCACGAGTTACGTTATATATAATTTAATAATTGCGAAGTCATCATTGAACTGGTTTATTGTTCCGTGTCGTTTACGAGTTGTCAAATTGCTTCCATGTCGAAGAAGATGATAAAAAATTCGTTTTATCGTCCGCACTATAGATTCCTGTCCCTCATCGATCGCGAGATAAAAATTTTCTTGGCGATGTCGTACGTCCGCGTTGCGAACGTCTCTTGGGGAATATTCGAGAAATAATATACGCTTTTAAAGTACATGTTATCTTTTTCGATATCAACGTGTATCATGCAATTTTTCTAATACTAATAACACAAATTGAAATATGGAGCTCGAAATTTCATAGACATTTTTGACGACTTCAATTTCAAAGTTCCAAATGATTACGGAATATTTTTTTCTTTAACTATATACGTAAGTGTACTAATTATGTATCCTCAGTTATAATTATTGCAAATAGAATGAAACCTTAAAATTTTTCAGTGAATTAGATTCAGACATGAATAATAAATGCACCATAAACCGAAGAGTCAAGCACTCCATAAGAGGAATTCACGAGCTTAAACTTAAATCGAAGAAACATAAACTATATAGTTATGAATCTAATCAATACAGTTTAGTTTGAGAGACATTTAAGCATGATGGGTCTCTGCGACAAGCATTTTATATCTAATGTACCTTATTGAGCTTATAAAATTCATGAGGAATTATTCGGATATACATCACTGAAGAATGGCTAAAAATTTGAATGGGTACGTTCTTTTTACTTTAATAAAGCAATTTAAAATAGCCACTTTCAATGCTACCTCTACTGTTGAGAAAGAGTGGAATATTTACGATTATTAATAGCAAGTTCAATAACAAGATTTTTTAAAAATTTATTTTAGGTTGCATTCAACTCTTTGTTAAGGTTATTTCGCGACGTGACCTACAGTTTATTATGGTGGGTTCCATTCCACCTTGGGCACAACACAGTATTAGATGGCACATGGAACATTTCCAGAGGTGCCGAAGGCAAAAAATAATAAGATTAAACGGTTTCCGTGGAGACCAGTTCCGAGTTTCAAATTTTGATTTTCCTAATTCCAAAGTTGTTCTTGTGCTCTCGGCGAATTATATATTCACCGGAAAGCAGCTAATCGAATATTTAATTTCGGAGGTAACCAGCGGCCTTTCCACTTGTAATAATTCACGGTGTTGCCCGAAAGAAGGGAACTACTTTAAGAACGGCAACGAGAAAGACAAACAGAAGGGAGGCTGCTGTCGAGTCGTTTGCTGCTCCCGTGCGGATCGTAGCATGGCCACGGCCATAAACTCGTCTTTTCCTGGCAGGCTGGCCGAACTTTTAAGACGGACAGAAAGGTGGCGCACTTTCATTGCCTCCGGCATCTCCCAAGTGTACCGGACGGAGCAAGGAAATTGGGAAAAGAAGAGGGAAGAGACCCTTAGGGCCCGCTAAGGCATGCCACCAGGGAACGCAGCTTGCCAGTTGCCATCGCGATATATGGACTTCCAAATTCCTACGTCTTTAGTCGGCCATGGGATGTCCTGGCGAGGGGATGAAACATCAGGGTGGACATCTGGTCGCCCCACCGAAAAAAAGGGACTGGAGACACCGAAAATAATGTACAAATCCTTCCAGAAATGTCACTACAGCGAATCCATGAAAGTATAAATCTTTCTTCACGAAATATCGTTGGAATGGTTTCTTATTATACAGAATTTAGAACTTGGAATACAAATTTTGAACATTCACTTGCGACTGGATTGTAGATTTTATGTATTGGGTCTATAACTTAAAAACCATAATTTGATATTAGATGCCAACACTTGTGTATGCGCTATAGCAAATCATTGACATACACGTAATTTTGAAACTCTATTCATAACCTGCAAAATCAGTCAACAATGTTTGATTTGCTTGTGCGCATCATATTTTTTTCAATCATGGAAAATTTTGAAAATTGGCGATAGAAACAGCATTCGCGGGAACTTTTGCTGAATCACTTTTTTGCGAAGAAACCTGCAGTCGAAAATCATCGTTTGCTCGTGGAATTGTATAAGTATTGTACTTTAAAAGTGGCGATTTTGACATAAAAGACAAAGAACGGCCTGGACAGTCGAAAAAGTTTGAAGATGAAGAATTGGAAGCGTTAATCGATCAAAACTCGTGTCAAACACAAGAAGAGCTTGCGAAATCAATCACCGAAAACAACTGATTCGTTTAAAGAGAGCATTGAAGGAGAAAACGGCCAGAATAGGAGATCCAACACGAGACATTGATTTTCCAACACGATAATGCTCGGCCACATGTTGCTAAACCCGTTAAAAACTATTTGAAAATAGCGGATGAGAAGTTCTGCCCCACCCGCTATATAGTGCAGACTTGACGCCTTCTGACTACCATTTGTTTCGGTCGATGCAAAATGCACTTTCCGGAATACGCTTCACTTCAGTCCAAGGCATCAAAAATTGACTCGATTCGTTCTTTGATTCAAAAGATGACCGGTTTTTTTGGGATGGCATCCACAAATTGCCAGAAAGATGGGGAAATGTTGTGACTTCCGATGGACAATACTTTAAATAACAGAATTATACAAGATTTTCTTTAATAAATGTTCAAATTTCCTAAAAAAAATTCCGGTTTTTAAGTTCTAGACCCAATATTTATGACAGAAGTGAATGGTAAATATTTATTATCGTAAATATCAATTACGTTGTTCGGTAGCAGTGAAATGTTTGCCAGCTATCGTTATGAACCTATGAAATGTCCAGCATATTATCCAGTATATTTTCTTGGATATTTTTCGACGGTGATGTACTTGCGCGTATTGTGTGTATCGGTGCGTGTCGATCTGCGCTGACGTGCTGTCATTTTGTTTTCGGATGTACAGTAGAACCTCAATAGCTTGCCAACGAATCTCGACTGTCGACACATGACACAGATGATAGATTAGCCACGCGAAGAAAATGAGAAGTAGAAAGAGTGACGTCGATTTTCCTCGGAGGTGTTATCCAACTTGTCGACTGTTACGAATCGGAAAGCGTACGAAAGTTAAATCTAAAATCACAAGAGAAGAGCATCGAAATATATGCAAAGCGTACTTTTTATGGGTACCCGTTCTCACGTTTACGGGGTGCGAATAGTCCACAAAGTTGGGGATGAAAAACTTTATATCTTGGAGGATATAAGAAAAAGTATGGAACACAGAAATTGCTCATTATTTTTACAAAGAAGGAAGAAACGGAAAGAAACTTCTTCAAGATACATAGATAAATTGTCTTTTGTTGGTACTGTTTTGATTGTTGCTAATTGTTTTAGATAATCATATTGTATTTGTTTACACCTATTAGGCATGCTAGTTAATATTCAAAATATAATATGAATGTATTCATTACGTTTTAGGCAGTTCATATATTGCAAATACTCAACTTGCATACACTAGGGGAATTTCTTCTTTCCATAATTTTTACAAGTTGGAAAAATAGCAAACAGACAGTGAAGTGAATAAATGTGAAGTGTACTGCATTTTGAAGATATTATTTTTACAGTTATTTCTGGTCTTCGGATAATACTGCTTACTTATGGCGCGTGTCTACTGAAAATAAGGTTGAATCACTGTTGGAGGATGTTGACATCACGCATAAAATTCCATGGTATTTCTAGTGTAAGGGAAATGAGAACGTGCTTGTTGCACGTCTTATTTTTATACAAGGCTATTTCACATAATACGCGAGATCTTTTGTTATGAGTGAGGGGTGAGTATCATGTACTAAATATAGTACCCCCTTATTTATCTGTCTTGATCCTGAATGCGAACGATCGCATTAAAGATACTCTCAATGCATAAAAAATATTCCATATAACTTTTTTGAAGTTGTTTTTATAAATAAATTTATATAATCTTTAACAAGTAGATTTTAAAATTCCAAATTATAAACACATTATAAAACTTTAAGATATTAGAGTAATTAGTTTATTATGTAGGGTTAACACTAATCAAGTTTAGCATATAAAAAGTCTTAAGGAATTAACTGTAGCGTGTTAAACAAAATGTCGGGAACTTAAATATTCTTTCATCCTGCAGAAATGGAGAATTTAATGTGGGGCAATTTTTAATTTCTAACAAAACTTTGTTCGCGATTGCAAATGTACGAACCGTGTTTCTGCTCGGCGTTATTTTCCTCATGTTCCGAAATTTCGACGACGTCCGACCGGACTCTCGTTGCGGTAAGGAAAAACCGACCACAAAACGCCCTCAGATGTCACCTCGTACGTGAGGAAGTGTTCCCTTATTCTTTTTACCGGAAGGAAATAGCGCGGCTCGTGTACGCGTCGTACAGAGTACGGATTTGCAATCGGAACATCATTCTTGCGAATTGCATGCACGCGAGTGAGTAAAATCTTTATTTACATTGTCCTATAGTATGTGTTTGTACATTTGGAGAAACGAACAGCGAATTTTATTAATATGCATTACGTGCCGCAGCTAGGTGGTAATGTAAATATTAATTTATATTTTATATATTATGGTACACAATTTATTTGCGGTGAAACATTACTTTATTTTTATCGAATCAGCGATACGTGCAGGATTGAAATATACACTCGGTATAAAGCAAAATAAAATTATTTCAGTGAAAATAAATGCAAGTTATTCATTATGTTTCTTATGAAACTTTACTATTTAGGGTACGCATTTCATTTGCTGTAGGTGTGTTTACTGGAGAATTTACTTTGAATTTATTTTGCATCGAATTTAATGTTCTGTTATTTTCGAAATATTGGTAAACATCATTTTTTAGAATCGACGGAAAATACCGTATTTATTGGATTTCTGTTTTTTCAGATTCAATTATAAAAACTTTTCTGTTTATTTGTCGACCGTATGTTTAAACAAAGTTGATGTCTTCGGTACACCGGTTCGATCACTTTAATCGAAAGCTATTTTGTTAATATAAAATTGTTTCGGCCTTTGTTTAAACACTTTTCAAGAAAATAATGATTGCGTCTGTATATTATTAAAACAGCATAAAAGTAATTTTGTTGATGAGAACATGCATTACTTTTATGTTGTTTTAATAATTCACAGACGCAATCATTATTTTCTTGGAATAGGTGTAAACAAAGACCGAAACGTCGAAATTAATGTATTGCAAAATTGCTTTCAATTAAAGTGATCGAACCGGTGCACCAAAAACATCAACTTTGTTCAATTATAAAAGCATCACTTTATATAAAAATTTAGAGTTGAGTTTTACTTACTGTAATAAATATTTTATTCAATTTTGCATAATGACTTTAATTTTTATTTAGCTATTATCACTATATGTATTATCATTCACTATACTATTCGAGCAACTAGTTTCGAAAATATATTATAAAATGGTTAGTCGAACTAAAAAAATTTGTTTAATTTAATCAAATTGATTAAATCACAATCACACGTCAAAAAACAAAGGTATTCATTCAATTAATACTGCGACACCACTTCAGATAAACCAAACCTGAATTTTCATAGAATCTTAAGAGCTTTCCGTTACGAAGCAGTAAAGGAATTAACTAAAACCGGAACTAATGGAGTGGTCGAGTAATTAGTACTTTGAACATAATTATCCTGCGGTTCTAGAGCCAGTTAGAAATTTTCTCTTTTTAAGCGGACGAGATGGGGAAGAGGAGCAACACTTCCGCTAGGAAAAAGGTATAACAGAAAGTGTCGTAGGTGTTAATCGGTTGAAGAAACATTGAAGGGCGGTTTCTTTAATTCGTTGGGAACCTTCGAGGCTATTGAACGGGTCCCGACATCAGCGAAGTTATAAAATATTATTTTATCAGCGACAGGTGTGCTAGAACGCTCGAGTTTCTCCCGGGCGACGTAATTACAGCCTCTTTGCGAATAGTGGTGAAATCCATTTAGTCGATTGGCAATTATTCCCGTGGAATTCCTTCGTTAGAATGCAAACCGACAGAAGGTACCTTGTCAAGTGTTACATACATATTTAAGTCGGAATTACATGAAATTCCTCTCTAACACTGGAACTTGGGATTTACTTTTACGAGAGCTGATAGTTTTCCTTCTCGTAACAATGTTTAGTTGAAAAGTGATCAAATTTGATGGGGGTAATTTCCACCATTTCCTCATTAAAATAAATATTTTAATAAAAATCTTGATAAAAATTTATTCAAAAAATATATTATGTATACGAACTATAATATATTTATAACTGTTACTTTGTATAAATTATGTTTCAATCCCGAAGCTTGCTTAAAAAAAGCTAATGGAATTTTTTAAATTTGACTTCAATACAAAATATATTTCATTGTTGAATTTAAATAATTTTAAATTACATTAAAGTCCAATTGACGAAGAACCGTTGCATTCCATAGTTGCGAATGATGCGTACACGTTTTCGATTGAATTGCATTTTCTTGAATGGCGATTGTGTCGTCGTCAAGGCAGGTTAAGTGGTTCGATAAGTTTTCGCCGAAGGTTTAGTCAATTGTGCAGCTGCTTTCGAAGTCGGGAACTAATCTGACAGTTAATTTAATATCCCTTTTGTCACGTAGTGCATATAGACCATTATATCGGCACTAGATGGGATTGCAATGCACTTCAACCGTACCTGCATAGAATGTTCCAAAGCATCTGACGTAAATAAGCAATTTATCGATAGAAATTCTGCTCGCAGTTCGACAGCTGGAATTTCCGTGACGGCACGGACCACCTTCAGATCACGCAAGAGGCATATAGATTCGAGCATTCTCGCCCAAATTTTATTATGTTCGACAGGTTATACATTTTTCATTCTAATTTGAAATTTCATTCCCTGTACGAGGTAGAAAATTGGGGTGTAAACTTCAAAAGCTATCAGTGAATATGGCAACCTACTTTTCTAACGAATATGTGAGATATTAAGAAAAAATATTCAATTTTCTTTTGGTCAGTAAATAATAATGCTGGATGTTAAAAATTAATATACACTTTATCTAAAACAAATTTTTAATGGTATATTTTAGTTGTAAATGGGTGTACTTATTGTTAGTTAAATTTGTCGAAAAAGTAACTGTATAATATGGAATAACAATTTTTGGTACAAGGTTTTGTTCTTGAAACAAATTAGGTTTGAAAATTCATCGAGCACACCTATTCTCAAATTATTGTTTGCTATTTCAACTTTTAGCAAACAACGTTGATGATGCGATATGATACGATACTGTTTGTCTTCAATCAACTTGACTATGTACTAACAGCAGATTCCATTAAACGAATGCGATGATAAGGGAACACCATACTGCCGGCAATTTTATAAGTGACGCAAGAGGAACTAATGAGTAATGGTCAGACACGTGAGCTGAATGATGCTTCGATACACGTAGACACCATAAATCATTGTCGATTTAATCGAAAACGAACTGTAATGTGGGGTAAAGTGTGTTGCATATTCTCCAATTATTTGTTCATATACGGTTAACTTTATTCTGACCACGTTACGGGTATCATAATAACTTTATCCTTAGCTATTTAATACTGCACATTCTGTATTTAGTTTTTGTGTAGATTTAACTTTATTCTGGTTATACGACCAGTGCCATAATAACTCTATTTTCAATTGTTTAATGTTGTTCGCAGTATAATAAATTATTATATAGTATAGTAAATTAAATTACTAAGTATAGTAAATTATTGACTGAAAAAGCATACAAGATTTTGAGGTTGTCGTTTGATGCATAAAGAAGAATTAATTCGATATTAAACTTTTAATTTTATTTAATTATATTAAGAATGCTGGAGGAAAATTCGTCGACCGATAAACAGAAATAGAGAACACTGCAGTTTCAATACACTCGTCATTCGCTGTATGCACTAGACTAACTCTAGATTGCAGCTCTCCGTTGCGTCCACTTGAGAATAGACTTCTGCGAGTTATATCTTCGACAGCAGAAGTGACACCAATTGCAGGCGACGCGGTCGGAGAGTTGCTTTCAGGTCTGCGTCAACTAACAAGTTCTTTCAAGAGAAACACTTTCAGATTGGCACGCAGACCTCGACCATACCGCTCTTTCACAGCATAGTACCAAATATATGTATTTCCTTAAAATTCTTTGCTTCGTCACAGCAACGAAAAGCCGAGCCTTTCCATAATAATTTCATTATTATTATAAAAGCCACGTTGGTCAATGCACTAAAACTGAAATTAACTTAATTAAGTCTAAGAGAGAAAAGAGAAGAAGAATAATTGCGTGCACTGAGGAATTAATATTTTTCTGTGAAATAATTGAACTTATATAAGCTTCATCTAACTCTAGCCAAACTCGTGTTGTTTGTTTCTTTGCAGTTATTTTATTTGCAACAAGAAAGCTAGACATAAGTATTTTCCTTTAAAATCATATTAAATCAATGATATTAGATGAATTTTATAACTGTCGAATATTATGAGATTTTGTAACAACAATAACAAAAAGTCTATTGAAATTAACATATTCAGGTTCACTATGAATGCATGAACACTCTCAGTCAACTCTAGCCAAACTCGTGTTGTGTTTGTTTCTTTGCAGTTATTTTATTTGCAACAAGAAAGCTAGACATAAGTATTTTCCTTTAAAATCTTATTAAATCAATGATATTAGATGAAGTTTATATCTGTCGAATATTATAAGATTTTGTAACAACAGTGACAAAAAGTCTATTGAAATTAAGATATTCAGGTTTACTATGAATGCGTGAACACCCTCAGTCAACAGTTGAGACATAAGTAGTTCCCTCTGGGATAAAATTAAAATCACTGTTCTATTAAAATCAATTTCACATCCGCCAAATATTGCAACCATAATTATGCTAATGCCCACTATAAATTCGGGATCACTCGGAATGCATGAACACCGTTGCGTTGGTTAATGCATACGTATTTTCAGTAAAATGAAAACAGAATAGTCGTTCCTTTTGTCCCCCCACTCTAGCTTCCCGTTTTACGACGCCAGTTCCTCACGTTTCGTCTTTGCCGTGCATTCATCACAATGTCACCTGATTGAGGGTAAATTATTTCCCCAATTTTAGCCAAGTCCACTGCCTTTGGGTGAGGGTGCAATCATTAGGGATGGGTTAAAGTACCTGGCAAACAGGTTCGAATTTTGATTGATTGAATTCGAACTGTCTTTAATTATTTTTAAAAACGGAAATAGTACTCCTAAGTATACTCGAACCTATGCCAGACAGTTTCGAACCTTTTGCGAGTACTTTGGTGAACGGAAATAATACTTGCAAGTATATTCGAATCTTGATCGAACAAATTCGAATCTTTTATGAATGTCGCTTACAACCTACTATATAGTTCTGATTTCCAAGATTCGAGTGCTACTTGAGAAAGATTCGATTCCTTTCAACATCGAAGTACTTATCAGTATCTTTCCGAAACTTGTTCGCTATCAGTTTGTATAAAATGGATACTTTTCAAATATAATCATTGAAACATTATTGCTTTTAAGTAGTAATCAAAACCCATGAAATGAAACTTGTTTATTGAGATTGATTTGGATTCGTGAGTACATCTTGAACTTGATCCCATCCCTAGCAATCACCACGCGAAACAATTAAATCTGGTGGACTTAGTTGGCATTAGCAGATCTAGACGTTCAGGTAGAGGACGAAGGGCATCGCGGACGGCCACTGCTGATTCTGATCGTGGCCGGACACTGTCGATCGATAACAATCTTGGTAACGATAGGAATGCTGATAAAAATGTGGAGACGTTATTGGAGAGTCCGGGGCTCGCCGAAGACGTCGACAATGTTTCCCAAACGAAGTTCTCCAGTCGGAACATGACCCTCAGGAACTATTGTCACTCGTTACCCACCGTCGCCGAGCCTCTTCGACGCCGTCGTAAAAAGAAGCAACGGGGACGGATCACTCGTAGACCAGGGGACATTGTTACGACGGCCCGAGCTTTTTTACAAGTTTATGGCGTGGAAAGGGGCACGAATCTCATTATCCCGATGTATCCTCGCAGACACCTGTACGTGATAAATTTCTCTCACCTTCCCCTTCATCTTCACCTCCTGTGCCGGCCGCTTTTCTTCGGGTTTCTTTACATTCTCTTTCTGCCCTCCTCGTTCTCCGATTACGATAACAACCCCCGGTATTGTTCTCGGACCACATTTGTTATTCACGGTTTGTTCCTCCGCCACTATCCTGCTCGTGATCGCGAGAAATAAGTCTGGATTATTTTAAAGATCCGGCGTTTTATTTTTAATGAGACTGTGGCCGTATTCTTTAACGAACACCTTTTGTGTGCACCGTGCGTGTTTGAACGGGTCGCGTCGTGGCTCCATTATCGTTTAAAGAAGTAATGTTTTATGGCGGGTCTCGCGTATCATTACCGAACTGTGGATTTTTATACAAAATAAAAATGGTTGTGTTGAGTGGAAATTGCAAAGTGAATAAAATGTGCTAAAAGATCGTATAAAAGAAGTCGTAAAAATTTGATCGTAAAAAAATATGTCTACTTCACTTTTCTCGGGTCCAGCTATTCCTCTTGAAATACTACTCTCTCACAAGCACCAGAAAAAGGAGCGAAGTGGCAGACGGAAGAAAGTATTAGCTACATCGAGCAGAATTGACAATGAGAAATTATAATCTCCGCGAGTTAACGCCTTTAAGGTGGTCGGCAAAGACAATGCCAGAAGGGAGAACAGAGACTTTTAATCTTCCTCTGAGTACAAAAGATCTCCCGTGGCAATTAACCATGAACATTTGTCCCTTCATCTCAATGACGACAGAATCATTTTAAGTATCCTTCTGATGCCGCGCTCGACGGAAAATGTGTCTGCCTTGCGCACCGCACTGGCAATTTCCCCCTCCTTGGTTTCTCTACCTTTCCAAGTTCTACGAATTCGTTCACGTGTCTATCAGCTGGTTGTAGACGGAAATATTTCAGTTTTCACGATACAAGAGAATCTTATTTTCCATAGTAAATTAATATCCAGAGGGTCCCTGCATTTTCATAAAGCACGCGTCTTTAAAAATATGTCTGCAGAAGTGTTTAGTTAAATTTGTAAATATAATGAAGTTATTATATTATTTAACGCATTTCTCTCGAAATCTGTTTTTTAGTGTCTATGATATTCCGTTGTAGAAATCTTCGAGTTCCACAAATGTTTAAAAATGCATAGTCTAAATATCAGCGATCAAAGATGCGAATTCAAAGCGTGGCTCGGTGTGTGTACTGTGTACAGCATCAAAAAATTTGTTTACGGGCCGAGCCGCGAGAAGGAAACACGGGGAACTCATTAAAAAATAATTAATTCGTTTGAATGAAAGAAGTTTAATGAAAGAAGAACGATTCATTAAAGTGAAACCACGAAGCGGACGCCTAGAAAATTCGCGGAATAGAAATTTCGTAATTTATTAAATGGAATGTTTAAGTTCGTGACGCGGACTAAATACCCCTGAGCACGATGTGCATAAAATACCCAGGGAAAATGGGAACTTTTGTGTAGTTGCAACCAGCCTACATATAACACGGCATGTCTGCCATACGGTTATGCTCTAACGCCGTTAGAGAATCGGGAGACTTCACTGTATAACGCAGCATTGAAAAGAAAACTTCTCAAATGCCTCCCTACGTGCGTCCAGAAAAATGTAGACGACCAACTTTTTTTTCAAGATGTTTCGAAACAAAGAGAATAGGTTTTTCAGTAATACCTGACACTAGATATAAAATATAAAAATTACGTACGTTGAATACAACAGTTATTTATAAATTATACACGATCAAAAACATTTATTTATACTTATTATAATAAAAAATGAAATTCTCAATTTTTAAGTCTTAATCTTACTGTTCGTATCATTTGTTACAGTTGGTTGATTATAATGTTGCACGTTTTGATCCAAAATTTTTATCATGCCAAAAAAAAATCGGACATTTCATATGCAACAAACTAATACAAAGATACGAATAAATTTCCAGGATTTAGATGACCATTTGGCAAGTTTCCCTCGCAGGCTGGTAATGGAAATAAGAATTGAAAACGTTCGCGAGTAATGAAAGAATCGGTTCTCTAAAGAGTTCTCGTTTCGACCCCGAAGGACTTGGTTTCCGAGCGATCGAACGTCGAAAATTCTAGTAGGCAATTAATATCAGGGTTTCCCCGAATTCGACTTACGAGTTGCGAAGCTTACGTCGCTCAACAGAATCTATGAAGGATCGTTATCCCCGAGTTACACCGGGCCGATTAAAGATAAAGTTTAATTGCGGGCTTTGGCGGTGCTTGAACGGTGACCGGTAATTGCACGCGCGCTGCGAGAGAGTAACTTGCGATTTTCACCGTTTGATCATAAAAGCTTCCGGGCGGTACGATTGTAATTCTGCTGATCAGTCTTCTCGTTGACAGCGTTCCGGGAGTGGAAAAAATGGAACTCGCCTCGTAATTCAGTGAAACAAATCTGTTTCCGGTTCAACGAGTCAGTTCGCGGTTCTGTTCGGCCTCGATGCAGTCGTTCTTCCACTTCCTCGACTCTCAGGTAACGATATGTCGAGCCCGATCTGAAGCTTTGCTCCTTTCTCGAGCGGAATCGATTCTGCCGACTTTCCTTCCCACCCCAGCAAAATAAGGAACTTCAATTGTAAGTTAGCTGCACGGTTTTATGGCGATAGATCAATTTAGGCGAGCACGCCCACGACTTTTATCCATATGAAATTGTTGCTCAATTAATTTCCAAAATAAATAAAAAAATTGATGATTCGAGTGCCATTTTTGGCATATGCATGTATATCTATCTTTATAAATAAAAATTAAATGCCGTAGAATGGCTGGACCGACTTAGCTAATTTAAAAAAAAAATATTTGTAATTTATCGAATAAGGTTTTTAGGGAAAAAACATTGGAAAAGTTACCTGGAAAAGTGGCAAATTCGGGAAAAAATAATTAAATTTGATACACAAGTAATTTAACCAAGTTGTGACTGACAGCTGAAACAACGCCCAAAAGTATTGTTGGGAAAAATTGGCACAAGTATATAATCCCCAAACTTTTCCTCCTTTGGAGGAGAAAGTTTTTTCTCCCCGAATACCGTTTAATTAATGACGGGCAACCAACTCGTGCAAAAATTGTTAGAAAACCTGTTGATGATGATGGACGAGAAATATTAACGGCGGCGTAGAGTGACAGTTTAATTTCTATGACTCTGGTCGACGAAACTTTGTAATTAATATAGTTACAAAACTTTCATTAAATATGGATATCAATTTATTTCTGTGAAAGTGATACTTTGGAAACCAATTAACTGAATTGTCAAATTGGCCTTTTGCTTAACATCGTACACGCTAGAGTTTGTTAAATAAATTTTCATGAATCTTTCGCACCCGATTCTTTGATATCTTGTTAAGAGCATTTTTAAAGCTGTATTCTAATTTCTTACGCTTATACAGCTATATGAACTTGAAGGCATAACTTTGTAATGAAATTCATGCAAACTATGAACTGAATACAAAGTGATGTTATTCATTATAATACGCGATTTATGCAAACATGTATTTTTCATAAACATGACCGTTTTATGGAGCAAACATGACTCTTGCATTGCTAATTCAAGTTAATAATATGAATAATAACATGAATTGTAATTCGTTCACGTCCATCAGCGAATAATATTTAGGTAACAATCGAAAATGTTATTCTCGACCGAGAATTATTATTTACACGGGAATCTGATTCTGTTTTACAAAATATACGAATTATTATTAAATTACAGTCACTATATATAGTGACTCAAATATTACCGCCACTATAAATGAAGATAGTTAAATAAGTGTTAATTTTTTTCTGTATTTATATGATATATAACTTCCTTTTGGGACTAATAACATTTATCTATTGCTGATTATTGAAATAAGATAATTAAATCACTAGATTTTAGAGAGCCAGAGATTCTGATGTTTAACTTCGAAGAGTTAAAATGCAGATATACAAATTCGATATCCTATTTTTAGATGGTTCTTTTCCTTCTTGTTGATTCATTTGTTCGTTATCCATTTTTCATACTATTCTATTCCTCAGTGTGTTAGCTATCGTTATATCTGGTTTGTTCGCTGGGTTATCCTCAATGTTTTTATTCCCCCTTTTCTTTTTACTCCTTCTTCATTATCCATAATTGGTTCTTTATCTTCTTTCTCTTATATTCATCTCTATCTGTTCTTTTCTTTCTATTATTCTTGGGGGGGTTTATCTTCTCTCGTCATTTTCTTGTTTTACATCTCTATGGTTCTTTTTCTTCTTCCTTTGGACTTCTAGTTATTGTAGTTTCTCATTACACAGGAGATTCCATAAGTTTCTATAAGATTGTCTTCTGTCCATTTTACAAGTGAAAATATGACCGAAATGTCACCCAACAAAGTATTTATAAATTCGTGTGGAGTGAAACATTCTACCTATACTTTTACTACGCATTAACGAGTAATTTTATCGATACGTCAATATTTGATCATGACGCGCGACTGGATTTATTATAATTGTCTCAATATTCACTTTTGTTATTTATTTCGGTCAAATGTTTCTGTGTAAATTTTATTTTACTTATTCGTCGAAGGAAATCGGCGTTGGCGTAAGCAGCAAAACATGCTTCGTATCAACAGCAAATATAATTATTGAATATTTTGCTGTATTTTTGAAATGTAAATACGAGAAAATGTATGGGGTTTTTGTTATAATGTCTAGGCAGACTGTACTGTACAATTTATTGTTCTTATGCATGTTAATAACTCCTTTACCATACAGTTAACTGTTATATTGCTTACAGTAAGGTTTTTGTTGAATATTAAAAGTAAGCATGAGAATAACAATTATTTACTTTTATTCATAACATTTATCTTCTCAGAGAATATCAGATATTTAGCTCACTGTCAGGGCTAAAACAAATTTCCTCTTATTTCGACACAAATTATCTTTTTCTTATTTTTTCACAGTACTTTTCATTTAGAAATGTACTCCTTAAAGTCACTCGATTGATCTTCAATAATGTAATTGTAATTTTAAAAATCATGTTCGTGGTTTTTTATGGAAGAAACTGATTTTCGAAGTTTCAGCCTAAGTACATTCTCAGAGAAGTAGGGCAAATGCAGGTAATGTGGAACAGCTCGTAATATTGTACGTCGTAAAATATTAATGAGAAAATAACGAACTCTAAAGGTAATTGCAGTAACTAATGCCAACATTTGATCGTCAGTCAGGCATCTATTATTAAAAAAGCAATACCAACGGTCCGAAGTTGAAGAATATTACTTTCATGTATCCTTAAATATCTTTGTTCTGGCCTGTTTCGAGTCGGTCTATCCTTATAATTAAATCTTTTTATGAGATAAAGATAAATAAACATAAATCAACTTGTCACTATTTGAAGAAAACTTTAAGAACTTCTTCCGATAAATCAAATATTTTATTTTCCAAAGTACACATAAAATTACAACACACAAATTAAATATTTAATTTTTAAAAGTACACGTATAATTTCATCTAAAATAGACAGCCCAGAGCTCCCTTCTATCTTCGTGGCGTGCCTAGAAACCAGCGTAGAATCCCACAGATTTTTCTCTTCATATCCTTGAAACAATTCCTCCCATCGCTGGATTTCCTTTTCTCACGTCTCGAAACGGTATTTTCCGTGCGACGGTGCTTCTGTGTTTGCATTATTCTAATACCGCTTCTGTAATATCTATCCGGTGTAAACGCTTTTCTCCCTTCGGACGAAAAGGTTAATGGAAATTCACCGTTCGCGCCAAGCTGTTATTCCGGATCACCTCGAGTATCTCTTTGCCTTGATAATTGCCCGGGGCACGGAGACGTTTTTCCTCGACGCGATGCTGCACGACGCACAGCACTCATTGTTCGCCCGTTGGTTGCCCGAAGACATCCGGCGCAACCTGGCAAGAGGTTTCCCAGCGCATAGGAGTCGTCCGTTAAACTGCAAAACTTCTGAATATGCTAATTTCACGGCTAATTCTAATGTTTCCGGGAAACCAGGCCACGGATGAAGAAGTGGATGGGAGAGAGACAGAGAGACAGAGAGAGAGAGAGGTGGCTTCCACCAAGGAAGTTCCTAGCCCCGACGTTACCCTGCATGGCTACTCTAATTGCCTTCCGCTCAAGTGTGTAATGAAGTATTCCGAACGAGTGGGTAAATGATACCGAGGCGAAATCCTCGGGAAACATTTAATGATCTCTCCTATGATCGTTCCTGCGTGACCTCAGATCAGTAGTGTGCAAGATCGCTAAAGGGGAAATCCCAGTTTTTATTTGATCCGCCGCTAAGGGGATGGAAACGGAGTGAATGAAGACGGTCCCTCTTTTCGGCAGATGCTCCGTGATTGTTTGATTTATCGAAAGGGAACAACCCGTCGGTCGCTGGACCTATTTAGGCCTCGTAATCCGACGTCCCGAATCCGCCGTATTTCGGCCAAGTAATAAAATCGAATACCGACGGGAATCGAGGATCCAGTTTCGCAGGAATTGACGAAAATTGTGTGGGGCCTTCAATTCGTTCGCATTGACAACCGGCTCTCCTAGCTGGAAGTAATATTTAATAGAAGGCGAGATTGAATTCTTGATCGGTGTACTGTTCCTCGGCAATGCTGTGTTGTACGTAAATAATTTATATGATAAATCTCCACGGACAAATTTATGTACGTTTGTCTTTTGAAGATTTTGCGAATCAGGATATTGGTGATTTCATCGATCCATTTATTATGTGGTACACAGACTCTGTGATAGAACGAGATGTTCTCTATTCATTTATTAAGAAACATAAATAAACTGGAAACACGAACTCATGAAAATTGTGCAGCTGCTTGCACGCGGTGCATGTGGAGTGTCAATTTTCATATTTTAATCCTCGACAGATTCAACGTATAATACACGTATGTCGTTTGCTAGTGTTCATTATATCGCGCCTTTTAAACGCGTGCAGTTCCGCAAATAAAGAAATACGTAACAGTTGATTAAAATACTGTTTCATTTATGGCGGAGTGCACTACTGAATTGGTACAATTTTACGACAACGTTCGAGTTAATTCGACTTTTCTAAATGTTATTTAAAGTTCGTTGAGAAAGCTTGCAGGAGAATTAAATTTTGTATACACTTTAAATTAGTTAATTGCGTTACATTTATAAGTTATATGGTAGCATGTAGTTGTATCTGTGTGTGTAGGTAGTTAAATGATTGCGTAATATTGTACCAGTAAGGATCGCAACGCAGATATGAGGGAACACAGTATTTTTCAAATTGATCACTAGTTATGATCAAACTATGTTAAAAAACGAGACGAGAGAATACGATACGATGGTAAAAGTTTGTAAGATGTAAGAATGATGTAAATGTGCATGTTATATTTAAGTGTTATATATGTTTTTATCGATTTGTACGTTGCGGTAATGTTTTGTTAACAAATGTATGTTTTACGTTGTGATTTTGTCAAAAATAAAATAGACAGTCTCCTGCGAGCGATCGGCGAAACATCACGTCGTGTCAAACTGTCAAATTTACGAATTCCGTGTCGAGCCTCCTTATAATTTTTCAGAAGTGGGACAATCGTTTCGCAATTTCAATTTCAAGTCGGTTTTACGTGAAGTTACGTGACGGACGTATTTCATACCGTGTCATTTTAAAATGAGTTGTTCCCTTACGGTAGCGGAACTGAAAGAGAAGCTGAAAGCCAAGAATTTGCAAACGACTGGTACGAAGGCCGCGCGAACTGATAAAAACATATATAACACTTAAATACAGGGTGTCCCAAAATTCGTGTACTTCCCGGAAATGGGAGGTTCCTTGGGTCATTTGAAGCGACATTTTCCTTTA
>CM052337.1:3549011-3674216 GCA_028455595.1 Lasioglossum vierecki | reverse complement strand
AGTTCCCCTTCATATGTGGCACACTACAAAGAATGTATTACCTCTTCCGTAAGTGTGACTTGGTAGACCCGAGGATACGCCAGTTACGGAGAGAATACTGTATTGTGTTTCTGAAGTTGCATAGTAAGGCACAGTGTTCCAACTTCCTCGGTTGAATGCAGCAGAAACAGGTCATACTAAACAATATTAATCAACATCTTGCCAATAATATATCCTCTCTGAATGGTATCTGTATTCGCGGCGTTGTGTCGATCACCGGGAAAGCTGACCCAACGCGGACACAATTCACCTCTCCGGATTTGTCTGCTGATGTATCGTGTCAAATCCTTTTACGAGACTGTATATCACACGTCTCGAAGTGGTTAGCTCGCGCGACCTACTGAACGCGACGAAAGCACAATGCGCCTCGGACATGGACACTCCAACGCAGATACATCGATCGATATCGTCGACAAACGTATCATAAAATACTCCCCGGGCCATCACGTTTGAGGTATACCCGTGATTATTTAGCGATCCACGTCGTCTTCGGTGCAACGTTTGCTTTCCGTGAGAGACACGTAAAATAAATATTACACCGTGACCCGTTACATTCCCTGCTGCTCAAGCAGTAGGTGTGTCACCGTGGGAATTCTGGTACGTTTGGAATTTTCGCGTACACGTATATATGTACTTGAAGCAATTAGAACCTGCACTCGCAGTCAAGGGGCCCTCCCCCAGTTTCATTTTCAGAACTTAATGTGTCCCTTCTGTGTCAAGTTGACATAGTGGTAAAATATCAAATGAAATGAAACGATAAATAGTTCAAATTGCGAATTATTTTATTCAGAACAGTACTTTATTTCTTTTTGGTTATACTTAATTTATACTTAACTTTTTAATTTATACTAAGTTTATACTTAAAAATCTAACAAATCCTGTTATATTTTTTGGTCGCATGTTTTACTATTAAAAATACTAAATATACATACTTTGTCTTCAGGATATTACAAATTTTTATTCGCGGCACAAAGGTTCGATCATTTAAACGCTAAACGCTGGATTCGGATTTGAATCTTCATGTTCAAGAACCACGTTAGCTATTAAAATGTTTTAATACAAGGAAAAGAAAGGAGGTGTTTCGTCCTAGTCGTATTAAAACATTTTAATAGCTAACGTGGTTCACGAACCTAAAGATTCAACAGCGTTTAGTATTCACAAATATAGCTAATTGTTGTTGTAAATGATCGAACCTTTGCACCGCGAATAAAAATTTGTAATATCCTGAAGATAAATTAAGATTGATAACCAATTAATTAATTATACATACTTTGTGTTAAAAAAAATAAAATCACGAAATTTCAGAACAATAGTTTTACAAATGGCTGAATAACATCCTTTACGTGAAAACTGTGTCAAATTGACATGAGGGACCGATGAGGGTTAAAATGTAGTAACTTTTGAAAAAGTGAACCGAACGACTTGGGCTTGCTTAAGAAGTTAGAAGGATTTTTCTTTTTCTTAGGTTCTTAAAGTCGCATCAACTTTTTGGTTTTCAGCCAGTGTGTAGTCTATTATGCTATTCTTGCTAGTTTTATTTCCCCTAGGAACTCGATGAAGTTTCCTCATTTGTCTTCTTTGAGCTTGGCTTTTGAGCAAATTTTGAAGTGGCCTTAGATGGTTTCTAATGATCTTACTGCAAGGTATAGGTAAACATTTTAGTGAGGAAATTGCAATTGACAGGAATCGATGAGAAAATATTGAGTTACTACAATATGTTTATCTGAGCCTGTAATGATAATTTCAAAAATATATACATTATAAATTAAAATGTTTAAAATTTTATCAAAATTGTGTCATCGAATTCTAAATCAAATGAAAAAATGTTCAAGGAAATTTAAATTAATAGTTAAATTATTAATTAACGTCAAATTAATCAATCCTAATATCATATTTCTTTTTAATTATACTATTAATCTACAATTATTACAGCAATGGAGTAACATTGAATTTTCATTTGTGGTTCATGCAGGTGTAAAATGTACTCGTTAGAATATATATTATGTCCGAATTCGATACATGTTATCTGACAAATTATCAAATTTCGTGTTACTGCAAATTATACGTATACTATGTTGAAGGAGAAGTGACTGCTATTCGATCTGTTACACCTTCCGGAAATTGGGATATCATATTGGACGCTGCGATTGCATCCTGCAGAATGACGTTTAGTATTATTGCCACGTTGTAGAGTTTTATGATATCGTATAAGTTACGCTAAAAAATAGTGAAAAACAAACCTGTATAGAATTTCGGTTTTTCTAAAAAAATATTTACTTGATTGATCTTATACACCTTTATTATTACTAAATTGTAACAATCTCATTTCTTTATAATTCTATATAATATAATAATCATTTCAAGTGGTGCAAAATGTAAAACAGTATATATATGATACTTCTTTTTACTCCGACGAGAAGTGTGCTTTAGTGAAGATTGGCTAGAGAAAAGAAACAAAAGTTGTCTAAACGTTTCGAAGAGCTGAAATTTTATTTTCGAAAAACTAAAGATCATATTTTCAAAAGTTAGGTGCTCTTCATGCTAACCGCATTAAACAACTGTGCTGCGTCTAGAGTTCTTATTGTTGAATAGCTGTGTAAAGTCTAAAGTAACTTTGAAAGACAGATTAGCAGAACAGTATATTACTTATGCTTCATAAACCCAAGATACACTGTACATTGTGCATCTCGCCGGTTTATAACTTTCACCTTATTCTCCGTCTCGTAAACTTACATTTATTTTCCAGCTATAACAACTCATTTATCCCTTTGAAAGAGCATTTTATACATTATCTTGTGAAGTTATATCAGATAACAAATAATTCTATTTAATACTGAAAGCTGCATCTGAAATCCAAGAAACATACTGGAGGGCAAAGAAAGAAGAAATTATATTCCTTAGATATTACCTCTCCAATCATATTTCTTAGATATTGCTCAAGGTGATATCAATTTATTTCGAACATTGCAAAATTCTTTACTCAAAGAATCGAGAATAAAATAGTTTGTTCTTCTCAATTGCGACCAACAGCAATTCGAAATAATAATTATGTACACGTTACACAGTTCTAAAAGTTATTCGTTTTTAAAGAGTATATGAATAGTTTCGGCGCTGACTGTGTATGTTAAAATAAGATAATAAAAAAAATTACATAGGATGCGGTTTTAATTCAGTGTAGGAATAAGTTAGGAGAAAATCTAAGCATGAATGGAGATTAATGACCGTAAGATCAGCTAAATAGCTTGAGGTATCTTAGTTGGTGTCGCGTTCCTCGGAGCGAATGGAAGCTAAAATTTGATCTGTCATGGTTCCCAGCAAAATACGAGGTCGCTACATGCGACAATACGCGAGGTGCGGGTCCATCCCGATGTAAATTCGATACCTGGCCAGTGTCGAACGGCGACGTACGTCACTGCTGAGTTCAATCAAGCCCCGCAACTCGGGGGCTGGCCAGGCGGCTCAATAATTTCTGAATGTATAGTGCTCTCATCGTCTCATCTCTATGATATTCGGCGAACTATTGGCGCATTCAGCCAACTCATGATATACATACAGCGATAGCCCGCCGACGCGAGATTCCTATGTACATGGATCTCGTTGCAAATACGTAAGAAAAGCGACCTGTAATTAGCCCTATCTCGGGGGGAAGCACTTGCCGCAGAATTTAGTGGTGGGAACATGAACTTTGGGGCGAGAAACTCTGGCCGTGATTCTCCACAGTACTCGGTAAACTATTTTAAATAATACATTATATATATAATAAATAAAATATATAATAAAAAAAATATATGTAGCATAATATTTTATTTTTGGAGGAGCCTCGTGAAGCTAATTCATAAAATTAAAACTAATTTCATAAAATCGATATTTAAATTTATTACGATCTTATGAAAATAATCTTTCATAAGCGCGTTTATGTATTGATTAAATAATTTTTTATTACGAAACTATTTTCACAATATAAGCTTTCTCTTAATCTAGTTGCTGTTTTCTAATTTTCCATTTTCTAACGCTCTATCTACCCGAAGCCTAGTGTGTAGGGTATACGTATTTTTAAGTAAAGCTGTACTGTTTTGTTTGTTCACGATCGCCAATGTTGAATAAATTTTAACTAAATTACGGCGCACAGGTTCGATCCTAAGTTACTAACTAAGTTGTTTTACAAATTTATATTACTTTTTTCGACGTTTCGGTCCGTCTTGGGACCATTTTCCAGAAAATATAAATTGCGTCTGTAAGATCTTAACGTCGAAGAAAGTAATATAAATTTGTAAAACAGCTTAGTTAGTAACTTAGAATCGAACCTGTGCGCCGTAATTTAGTTAAAATTTATTTAAAGCTGTACTGTTAGGTAAAATGAAAATGTACCTGTATCGGGGATATTTAGCAACAACTTGACTTTCACATTCTTTTTATTATTTAAAATTATAAAACAGCGAAGTTATGCAATATTGTCTATCATTATGTTTTACAAGAATTTTTATAAATATTTGAACTTAATTATTCCTAGGGTAAGAAAGATTGCATTCTTTAATTAGCCGCCATTGCCTTGCTCTTTTGAATTGTTATAAATCATATTAAAAATAATATTAAATCATATTAAAAAATTATTGAAATTGGGGACGCCTCTGATCTTGTAAATGTTTACGTTTTCGTGACGCGTAGTAGATCGTGCTCTTAGATTTGAGGGGTGAAAGATCAGGACGTAGGTTGCTTCTGAGAAAGATGCTGTGCGCGATCTTTGAGAGTTCCATGTTCCCCGGGAAGTGGAAGAAATTCGAAATGCATTAAATGCGGGAACGGTACGGGCATAGTGGGTGACAGAGGGCTCAGCGCGTCAAAGGTGACCGCGCTGTAAAGGAAAAACAGGAAATGCTGGACTGAATCGTACCGTCTTAAGCACCCACTTCCAACTACATGTACCAGCTGGAGCGGAGAGTACGCGAGAAGAGCGTTATGTGGGAGACACGTCTATGTAAATTGTTTCCTGATCGATCCGCGCGAATTCAATCCGTTTTCTTGCACTCGCGGCACTACGCGGCGTCTCGCCGAGAGGAGTAAACTCACGAGTCCCTTTGTTCCATTCACTGGCAACTGAATCCAGTTGGCTAGGACAGTTTAGGCTCCGTCTTTGTTCCCTAAATTTTCGAAGTGGCGGAAAAGCATCGATCTCTCGGCGAAGAGTTCGGAATGCAAGTAGTAGACTGCCAGCGTCTCTGCAATTATGGATTTTCTTGTGGTCCGGTCTTTAGAATTCAAAGTCAGCTGGAGGTTTCTTAATTCGTGAAAGACGTGTCTAAATTTGCAATTAAGGATTAATTAAATATCACGTTTATTGGTTATATGATCATTCTAAAGGAACCAAGTTAAATTTGAGGTTTATTTAAATGTTAAAAGTTCAATTTGAAATTAATTGAATAAGTTTCAAAATTAAGTAGATGTTCACTTGACTCATTAAGAGTGTGCTTAAATGCAAAATAAAATAAATGATTGACATCGCTTCTTCTGTGAAAACCAAAATTAACTAGGTGTTCTTTCAATCCGTTAAAGGTATACTTTTTCCACTGTTATAAACAATTATCATGATTAGACTGCGGATCTTTACGCAAAATAAAACTTTCGTTCTATTTTCAACAATTTTAATAAATCGAGGTTAATATATGTGCTTTGTTAAATTGTCTTAATGTTTTTACTGTTTAAAATTACATTCAACGATTTTTTTAGAAGTACATAAAATCTACTCATGATTGAAGTAATCATTTGAAAGCTTCAAATAGCCTCGATTTGTATCTAAAGAATTTAATAAAATTACTAGAGCAAATAATTAATGCGTGGTAATCCCAAATCTATATACACTGTAAAACATACAATAAATGAATTAATTACTTAAAACCAATCTAGAAATTAAACTAGAGGACCAATAAAACCAAAGTAGTCAGTATAAATATTTTACTATATTTAATAAATTTTCAGATTATCATAACTTAAAGTACCATACCGAATAACACCAATTTTGTCTCCGTTTGCAAAATGAAAGCAATTTGTAGCTTGTGTTATGCTTACGTCAACGTTTCTTATTCAAGTGTGGAACATAAGGAAGATTGGGTTCGAGATTTTAGTGGAAAAGCTATATTGAAGATATAGAGGATCCTGACCATAAAGAATGGTTTGAGCGTAGCTCTCGTGGCGATTGGTACCATTGTTCCCGTCAAAGTGTTATAAATCGAAGTGTGAGAAACCTACGCCTAAACTAATTTTCAAGGTAGAATATAATTCCTAAACTGATTGTACAGTGACAACGTAACACGTTGAAGACATAAGAAGAAAAATATTAGACACGTATCTCTTTTTATATACGGGCAGTGTTTCTTATGAAATACTTTAACACAAACAGATATGCTAAAGTTTATATTTTATTTTTTATATGAGAAATACAAAAATGTATCGAACTTCCCGTTCTCTCATAGCAAGGTTCTAAAATGATCTCACACTTATCGGAGCTTAGCCTAATTATTGTTAACAACGTGCACCATAATCTCCAACACTCTAACCCGGAGAGGGGGGACGGGAATGTGCTTTTCGAAATGGTGATCGACGATCACGAGGCGTTTGTAATTGTGCCGGAGACCGAAGCCCTTTTTATCGACGACCGCGAGCGCGGTTTCGAGCAATGAACACAAAGAGATCAAGCTTTGATTAAGAGCAGCCGCGGAAACACGAACGAAAGCAATTCACCGCGCTCTAGGGGACGAACGCAGCTCGTCAAAAACAATCGTCGTGTGCGTTCGCACCCCCGCAAAAATCAAGCATTCAGACGCCGCTGCCGCCACCCCCGCCGCGGCTGAAATTTCCAAAGCGCTCCGCCAAGCGCATTGGAATTAATGCCGCGTTATCGCAATGAAACTGTCGCGATACGAGGTCGGATTACGATATATCGCGGCCAATCTTATTGAACGGCACGCGAAACCGATGCTGAACGGACAACACACCGTGTGCGTGTGTGTGTGTATGTAAACAGCCTATCCCCAATATCAGACCGCCCGGTAGAAGAATCAGTCTAGCTCAACATAGGAAAGAATAAGTACATTGAAGAATAAAAAGAAAAAATTATTTTAGCACTTAATAGAAGAAAGCACCAGAATTGAATAGTGTTGACAGGACTTAATAAATAGAGCACAGTTGAAACATTTTCTACGATTTATTCAGTAGATCAAGTAGGTCGGATAAAAATACTGTTATATTATTTTTGATTTAATAGAAAGATTGAGGAAGGAAATAAATGTTCATCATGCAATGAATGCATATGCTTTTTAGTTTGTAGAAAAATTCGAAATTTAGTCTTTAAATAGAAAGATTGAAATAAAACTTGATTCTGTGTTTGTAGACCTGTTTTTTCTCATAACATCGCGTTAGATTCGATTGAACAATGTGTTACGGACCACCCTGTACATGGTTGGACCATCCTGCATAAACGTCACATGAATTGAGTCAGTCCGGTGAACGTTCGTGTCGAGCACACTGAACTGTGTTTCGCGGAGTCGAAGGGGATCGACCATCGAATGAAAAGTAGTCGATAGGGGTCGGAGAATAGAGGTAGGCGACCGAGGGGGATGGATTGGAGCGTATAGAAAGAAATCAGTTGGTCGAAAAGTTACGAAAGGAACTGGAAACATCTGTCGTTGGTTTTTCTCGCGTGACCACGCCGGAAAACTGGATGGAATCTGAACTAGTCAGGAGCTATGTGAAGTTATCTGCCACGACAACTGCAGCTGCCACTTCGTACGGTTGCTACGGGGTACTTGTTCTTCAAGGTTGGCTTATAACGTTCAACGGAGAAACGAATTCCTTTTTTCCATCGCTGTGCAGGTGGACACGTAAGTGGTCGCGTATCCTACATGTCAGCACAGGCTTCTCCTTCTTGTATTTTAAGGAATAATGCATTCCGTTTGAAATGCTGCTGCAGTATTAAACGTTTTAAACGTTGCTCACTTCTTTTGTGCTACGGAGGTCCTTCAAAGCTTCAGGAAGCTTTTTCCTCGAAATAAATTGCTACCTCGAGTGCCTTGGATTTGCATTCGAATCTAATTCGGATAAATAGAAATTAAGTGGACTTCGTAAAAATGAGTAAGAATAAATACTTGTATAGGAAGTATTAATATTCTTATTACTACACATGATATATTTACATTTCAGTTGGCCTTTCATGGTATTCAATTGTACCATGTTTGCATGGAAACAATTTTTATTATTATTATCATTTATGATATTTATATTTTATTTTAAACTAATTCAAATGAATAGGAGTTACACTTTATTTGAATTTAATTATACATACAATGACTGAAGGCAATATTTGTACTGAACGTGTTGTTTTATAATTTTAACGTTTTGGGAAACAATTTTAATTTTATATTAACAGTGACAGTAAAAACAGAGGCGAAAATTGATTTCGCTTTTATTAATAATTATAAAATCACAATTGTGTGGAATATTATAATAAAAGTAAAACAAAAGACAATACAACGAAGGAATTGTTGCAAGAAAAAAAATGTTTATGTTATTTATTATTTAGATATGTGATTGAGTTTGTCGAACGATAATTATTTCTTCAATTGTACTGTACAATTGATGATGTCGGTAAGCACGAATACGCGTAAAGCAATCTGCATCGCATATTGACAGACATAATTAAAGCAATTTCATCGTTAAACGTGATAGTTGAAATTATGCTAACAAGTTACGGAATTCATTAAGTCGCGCGTTTTGTTTTAAAACACAAGTGTGCACGCGGTGTTTCTGTTCAATCTGATTTTAAATAATAATAGAGTGACCAATTTGCTTCTAATCATTGGTATGTTATTGTTCAGCACGTATCTGCTATTTAGATAGAATGTTAATAACCGGGCTATGTACGTTTATGCAAATTCATATTTGTACAGACTAATTTACTGCCGATAGAATTAAGCTGTTATTTATGTTAGACAAATGGCGTGATTAAACATTATCAGACCTTGTACCACATTTGTTCTATTTTTCACAATGACAGTCGTTATTAATAGACAGAATACGTCATTGTCTGGGATGAATCACTTTTCGATATTAAGATCGCTTGATTTCCGTGTTTAATATCCATTTCGCGCAATAACGGAGCTAACTAGAATAAACATATATCGAATATTCACATATGAAATTATTTCGCGATTTTATTCGTTTTCTCGTGCGAAGAACGAGTGAATAGGTATAAGTTCTTTTGCGTTTCGCATTTATAAGCTACAAAATAATTAATCATTAAAATCTTCAGCTCATTGTCCGCATTCATATATTGTTTTAAATTAACGCATATTATTATTTATGAAACTTATAATGCGCAAGAGAAATCGAATATCATTTTAATTATATGAAGAGATAAATATTCGTGTGAATTTTCATTTCCGCCGACAGGAACGTCCAATCTCATTCAATTTGAACATCGCTCGGCGGAAAAAATCGGAACCCCAACAAATCCTATTTTGTCGGTGAATTTTTTGTCCGTTTAAACTCCGCAAAGGTTGTCTTGAAACAATAATTCCGTGCTCGTATTTCTTGTTAGCTGAAAGTCGTGGATCATTTCGCCGGGATGGATGACGCTTAAAAAAGATGAGAGAGAGAGAGAACGAAAGAGGACGAAAGAAGAGGATGAATCGATGACTGGATCAGTCGAGCGTGGCACAGAACCGAAAACTGTTCGCCAGCTTTATCTTGGACCGCGTTTCGTTATTATCAGCGCCAGTTTTTCAAGCCGGGATGAGCGTTTGATGTCACCATTTGACGCTGCCATATCGGCAGGAAAAAGTCTGGCATACGTATCTTCACGTTGGCACTTGAAGTGTATCGTCCGTTATCTACGATTTACGGGACGAAAAAAAGGGAAAATGATGAAAAATAGGGGAAGAAATACCGCGTTGAAAAGCTGCAGTGTAAGTGAAGGTATGAAGGAGTTAAGCTCTGCCTGTGGTTTGTTTCGTAGAGGTTCAACGAAGTCCATTTATTATTGAAACGGAGCGTCTTACATTTATTTAAATCCAATTGTTTTGTATTAACTTGTTGGCGTGAGTAGATTAATATTTTTTTCTCACATAACTAATGTCCTTTCCCTACACGATCGTTAACTCTTACGATCCACAGGCGTTTAAACGATTCCGTTTGAAGGCAGTGAGCGCGCTAATCTTAGACGAATAAACTGTGAAGTGTCAAAAGCAAGGAGGAGCCTAATTGAGTCGTCTGTGGACCGGGAATGCCTGGCCCGGGGCGGAAGTTCCTTTGAGAGCGCGTGTATGGGTGTTACTTTCACCCCAACGTTACAAGTTCGCGTAGGGGTGTTTCACAGAGGGCGTTTACCGTGTTGCAGTCGCGGCATTAAGCTTTTTCGCTCGTTCCCAGGCGCGGCTGTAATGCGCGATCCTCCAAAATTTCAAACCGCATTAACCCCTTGCCTTACAATCTCATTCCAAAGCTTCTGATTAAACGTACGATGGAACTAGGTGCGTCTGATGCTCTAAATAGGCATCGACAGTAAATAAAAGACCACGGACGCTGAAATTATTCGGTTTGTGTAAAAATAAAATGATACGATATAAAAAGCTTGACTTTTTGTATTAGAATATCTCTAATTGATCATTCTTCACTCAAAGTACTTCATTAAAATATAATTCTACTGTATACGTACAATTTTTCAACAATTCCTACTCAATATCATATAATAAAATGTACCTATTGACTTTTGCATAGTTGTAGAATAATTCTCATATTTTTCAACCGTTTAAAGATACATAAACCACCTGTAAAAATAAAACATTTGTAGCCATGAAACTGTGGTACGTAATGCAGTATAAAAATTTTCCGTTTTAATCACAGAAGATTGGAGTTTGGAAAAACTTTTTTCATCTTTTACGAGTGATATGTACTATAACAGTGCAAACTCGGTGCAACAATTATTTTGTTGGCAAATCTCTAGTCCAATAAACCAGAACTCAGTAAATCTACTCATTTACCATAGTATTGGCGCAATTACTGTATTAGCACAGTATATCAGGATAATTAGTGTAGACAGTATAATTAGTTACATAGTAATAATACAGTAGATATTTCAATGTTTCAGATAAATGGCCAAAACTGTATATCGTATATAGCAGTATATAGTATATAGTAGTATATACAGTGTGGGCCATTTATCTGAAGACGTTGAAATATCTCGAGAACTATGCATCGGATCAAAACAAGTGGGTAATGAAAATTGTTCGTCGCGAAGGGGGACATCCAATGATACCAAACTCGACCCCCTACCGCCACCTCCAGGGGGCGAAGATGGGGGAAGATAACAACCTTAAATGGGAATACCATTTTTCATTGCAGATTTGGATTCTTCAGAAAAAAAACACAAATTTGACCTAGGTGTTTTTGCAGTTTGGTTCGCGCTGTAATGGACAAACATCAAAGTGTGTAAAAAATCGTTGATAATTGGGGATATCCCGAGAAATACACATCAGGTCAGAAAAATAAAAGTAGACGTATTTGATATCTTTCGAAATAATTTTCTATAACACCATAATTGACCCCCCACCCCACTTCCTGAGGGCGGGAGAGGGAATTATAACATAATCTTCCATGGCAATTCATAAAGAAACCAATGAATTTTTCCAACTGCTTTCGATTGCAGCAACATTTGTGAAAGAAATTACACCAATCATATAAAATCAATGGAGAACTAAGATTTGCTATAAAAAATGATTTCTCATTGAAGATTTTAATATATATATATATATATATATATTTATATATTAATATTTTAATATACTACAAACTATGTTAGTGTTTGAATACCGTATTTAATACATATTTCTGTTTGCATAACATAATTATATGTTGATCTAAAATCCCTTTCTGCGTTCCCGTCTTCTCAGAATATTGCCATAAACACATGTTTGAATAATTCCAATACAACAACGACAAGTTATCTTTTACAAAAATCGAATTTTCAGTCAAAGTAAAAACTAAATCGCGTTTACTTCAATCACAATGACCGAGTTGAATAAACTCGAAAATTTAATGGAATATTCACGCTGAAAGCGCGAAATAAATCTTTATTTGCGTGAATCCTCTATTGAGAAACAACGAACGCAATCAAAATTTAAATTGCTTTAAACTTTAAACGGTAGTGTCACACATGAAATTCTAATAGCAGATGGAAATAACATGCACTCTCCGCTTTCCAGCTCGTGTTGTCCTGTTTATTTGTTTCTCATTCAATCTGTACATTATGGACTTTGCATTTGGGTATGCCATTAATTCAGTATTGCTCTGGGCGTTTCCCAGTACTAGACACTGTATCACTATGAAACCAAATAATATACGGGATGGATCACTTACATAGAAAAGACTATATTAAGTTTGTCTAAAAAAGAAATATATCAGAACAGCTATTGGTAGAAAATATATTTTTTCAAACAGATGGTTCTTTAAAACATTTCAATTAATTAGAATATATTATCATATATTGTGGATGCTATATTCTATCTTATCGTATATTCTAGCATATTCTTGCATATTCTTGTATATTATAATATAGTCTAGTAGCTTCTATTTTACTATATTCTCATTTGTTTTAGGGATTTCACTGTATCTTCCATTCATTACCAACGATTATGGATGGTTTCATTTTGCACTTGTCCAGTAAAAAATTATATAAAATAACACTCGTGAAACTAGTCGATTTACGGGTCGTTATTCACGAATTGTGGGTCATCTGATACTTTTCACACAGAAGTGGTTAATTTTCCACTCGCCGATAACGCTGCGGCGTTAACATTGAAAAAAGCGTACCGATGCAGTAGCAGCAACAATGCTCGAGAAAGAGTCAGAGTTGTTTCGGCTGCAATCGTAAATTTTCAAGTGTTTTTTTAGAGCTGTTTTGTCTTCTTTCAAACTATTTGGGGCGTGCCGCGTACGAGTGTGTGCGGTGAATAATTCGACTGTTGTAATACTATAATTGGAGTGGCTTTCAAGATAACGTTGCGAGTTGTTGCCCGTTAATGATCATACAAATGAAAAAAGGGGTCATCCGCACCGAACTTATTCCAGCGCAACAAATTTGCTAAGTCAAAATATTTTTTTTATTCCTGCCAGACAAGACCCATTCTTGGCTTTGCTAATTTAACAGAAAAGTTTACTAATGTCAAGTAATTTGACAGCGTGTTTTATTGCACTGCAGAGAGCATCATTGCATTGCTACTTTTATTACGTTGTAAGACCAGTTAATAACAAATGGACATGGTTACATACTCGATGACGGCGATAAAGGGAATATTGTACGACGTTATTAATAAAAACAGGCATTATCAATCCGAGAGGCTAATTAAACAGAATAAGTTATTCAATATTGTAGTGGAGCAAATGATGAAGCTTTCAGATACAGTGACTAATATCGTGCCTACTAATCGATTTCCTTTACATCACTATATCTTCCATTAATGATAAAGCCAGTAATATTAATAAGGTGCGTAGTGGTGGTTTGATAAATCTCGTGTCTGTCAATATTCGTAGGAGCTCAGTTTCTTGTAAACCAATTCCAGAATTAAATAAAAAATCTATTAATGTGCGGAAATTGAATTAAAATTTTAACGAAATCTCATCAAGTTTGCACTGAACATACAAAATTCGCAATTAGGTATGACATTCCTAATCCATACCTTTTTATATTATAAAAATTTCTCTTCTCTCACACATTACAAAATCGACGAGATCGGAACGTTTGCAAATTGTGAGTAAAGTGAATTAATGATTATGCAGTACTCGCTCGATTCGCTCTGTTTCTCGAAGCTGAAACTTGATCAGATTTGAAAGCGCGAGGTTAAACGAATCCGATAATTGTTCAATGGAATAGTAAATTGCAGGAAACACTGTAAAAGGGTACAATATATTACAAAAACAGTTTAAAGAATATTGCTTGTGACTCTTTGGCTCTCGGAACCCCAAACATTTCTAAAAAGACTTTGGTGTAATCATCAGATCTATCGAAGAGTTAATGTCTGATATCAGCGAAATGTGTTTGGTCAGCAGTGTTGGGCTTGCGCGGGTTCGCTTCGATGGGAATTCGAAATCGCCCGATGAAATTGCACTGAAATCCCTCGGTGCGCAATTATTCCCGATTGTGTAAGGAACGAAATTACATGGATCCGCTGGTATAACGACGCCGACACGCTTTCGTCGGTTCTCCGCGAAATACAATACTTAGCCAGCTGGAACGCGTGAATATTCGCCGTCTAATTGAATCGTTGTTCGCATGTATCGCGACCGCCTCCATAGGGAGGAGCGAAATTTCCCATTCTCGCCAGCACATACGCAACACGTACGAAAATGCGGCAACAAGTTCGTAAAGTCGACATCTTAAAGGTCGTCGCACACTAGGCAGCACCGCGCCTGACCAGCACCGCACCATCGAGTCACGTTGAATTCGGGCTGATGCTGTTTGCCGCACACTAGACGCACCAGCATCGGAGTGGATATTGATGGGTAGAGGGAGATATTGAAATTTTGATAAGAGAAATGAAAGAAATGAAAGACAAGAACACGTGTGGTATTTGCCTGAAATTATAAATCAGTTCAGGCAGAGATGCCAACAGTGGGCCCCTGAACTGACCACCTTCGGGTACTTTGTTGATTAGGAGGACAGGGCCCAAGAGCACTGGATGAGTGGCTTTTTTAGTGGGTATAAGAGGTACTGAATATCTGCTCCCCTCGAGTCCCACACTAACCCCTTCTGTGGTGTACATAATTGTATCTTTTCCCTCATCCTTAAACTAGAAAAAACACGCACCAACACCGAATGAGCACGTTTTGTGGCCAATACTATTGTGGCGTTACTTCAAGGTTTAATGTTAGGTTCCATGTTGAGGTTGCTTCAGAATGTAACCACCATTTTATTGATCCACCAGCTCTTGCTAACTACAGAATTAGTTTATTGCAATTTCATAGTATTTTAACTTTCATCACGTATTTTTAAAAATCTCGAATTATTTTCAAATTTTTTAAAAATAGGCACCCTTAAAATGAAGTGTAAGGGTTCAATATAAAGATTATCAATACCAGATACCACAAGGGTGTATTGGTTAAATGCCATTGGTATACCCACTGCGTGTAAGTAGAAATCTGTCCGGCAATTGACAGACCCGTTCCACTTGTCTGACTACCGTGCGTCACATTCTACTTGATTGACTACTTGTCCGCCTATCCTACTTATCTGACTAGGGATCACCGCGTCGATCTTATCTGATCATCGACTAACATATTCTATACTTGTCTGGTCAATATTTTGATTGTTCCACTCGTTTCACTATTACTTTATGTATTCTATTGGTCCGATCGTAAACTTCGTGAAATAAATATTATCACTTCGAGAATTTGTTATCGTTAACGTATCGAAGATGTAAATAAAGTCTTTTTCTACGGCACTTTTCAAACGACAATTTTAATAAACATTCCGCTGAGGGTGAAAATGGAGGATAGAAAAGAGAAAGATCAAAGTGTCCGACTAAATCCTGATGCTACTATTGACTACGTGACTCGGCACGTTATGACCGTATTTTCATGCAACAACACGAAAGTGCAGACTTTAATTAAGGTATGTGTGTACTACGAAATTAACAATATAAAGCTGGAAGTCTTGTTACTTAACTGTTTTTCATAAACAATTTGTAATTTTTAAAATGAAATGTATGTAATTGTAGTTCTGAATTGCCATAAGCTTATTAATGATGACAGTGTCAGTTAGATTTGATCAAGCTTGTGACTGCGATAGGTATGTATCTGCAGTTCTACAAAATACAAAATGACTTTCACAATTTACACAATGCGATTTTTACTTTTAGCTACAACAATTGATATTTACTAGTGGAAATGCCACGAATATCTCAGGATTTTGAAATACGATAAATTTTTCGTAAGACCCACATTTTTATCCATCGTTTATTTGGTGTGATATAATTTTTCTGATGTGATTTTCAGGCATGGTGTTTCAAGTGCTATCACAATCTTTCGTCGAAAATATTATTCTTGTAGGAACGCTGCACCTAATGCTCGTTCAAGTTTAAACAAAGGCTTTCTGATAGAAATCTCTCCGATGAGAGATCCTTGCAATCGATGTTATGCTGTGCCCCTATCAAAGACGCCAGAACTCTCTAGGGTTACCAGCATAGTGCTTCGAATCCAAAGAGGTAAAAGAATGAAAGTAGCTGATCAGGTTGTGTAATCATACCTTGTGCAAACTTTCGACAATATCAGTGTTTTTCAAAGATTAAATTGGTATATCGCACATCAATTACTGAACAGAACAATTAACAACAGCATAGGGTTTCAAAATAATTCCTTCAAAACTGTAGTCATCCTACATACTACATTTATTTGAATCATTTCGATTGTGACTTATATACTTGGAAAATTATGATTTTTTTCGACAAAATTTAGAAAATTATATTCATAATTATAATTTACAAATATTTTATGAGTAGACCGACAATATTTATGCAAAATAAGAATTTTCTAATGATTTTAGAGGTTATAATAGTTTTGATTATGAATGTATAAAATCCACAACCAAGTTATGAGTCTCTATTATATCTTGTAAGTATTTCTCATATCATATGTTTTCAAAATAGTTGACTTCAAATCTTGAATATTACAGACAATAAATGTTTGTACACTGCGAGAAGTTCCTCAGTGATAGCAATCCTATTTGTCAAAAACTTTATAATTGAAAATTCAGTACTCGAAAAAGCAAACACTTTACCACCCATCTCGTGGTATCCTCTTCATCATCTCCCTCATCATCAACAATTTTAATCACGAGCCTTACGCTCGAGTACTTCAAATTGCAGTGATTTATTTCTCAAATAGAATATGCTCGTGGCAAATAAGTCTTTAAAAGAGGAACAAACGATTCGCAATGTTCCCCTTTGTGCGGCTCCCTAATTTCAATTCCACGCTGGACGAAAAAATGTCGGTAGATACGTGGAGTGGGTGGAAGTGGCGATGTTTGTTTGCGGGGAAATGTTTCGTTGGTAACAGAATCCCAAAATCGCGAGGTATGAAGCTATGAAAGGGGGTTAAGCGAGTGGCCCGGGGGTGGTCTCCATCCCTCGGCCTGTTTCTCCATCGCTCTGCCGTATCTTTTTAAGTATTCCGCTATTTTTGTCCTTCGTCATTTCACCCGTCGTCGGTACGCTCCCGTCCGCTTCGGTTGGCTCTTTCTAACGTTCTCCACGCAGCCAGCAACTGCGCAAAGCAACCTAGCAGAGCAGACCAGGCCAGAGAGCAGGGTAGAGCAGGTCGTCGTGTGAGTCCATGATGCCCTGTCTACTCGTTAATTTCCAGACGGACAAAAGGAGAAATCCAGGCGGAAAGAAACGGGTAGTTTCACCTAGTGCCGTAGCCGGCAACCTTCCAGAATGCAATCGCGCCGGTCCCACGGTTACATTTAGCTGAAAGGGAGAAAGCCAGGCTGTTTGAGTTAATGAAAGGCCGAAAGGTTGGAGACGCTGACGAGACGCGCTCTGCCTCTTCTCCACCCTTCGCCAGTTATCCCTCGGTGAGTATCCACTGTCGCCTAGACACGTCCCGGCTACCATCCACGAGCGGCCGCAGGTGCTAATGTGTGCGGGACATCGCACCACCACACCCCAGCGTACACTCCCGTCTATAAGTCACCGAACACCTGGTTATTCTAATGAAAATGCACTGAATGCATCAACTCTCGGACTCTTGCAGACCCCTCTCTCGGACCCACACCGATATTTAACAACTAATTAACTAACTCATACACATTGACGGCTCACGAATGACTCTGGCGTGGCATACGGGGAGTCAGTAACTTTGCGAAACTTTCTGCACCCATAACACTGTCCAAGAAATTTCAACTATTTTCTTGTTTCCAAATAACTGTTGAGTGGATCTTACAGAGATTTTCGCGCTAATTCGGAATCTGGTCTTAAATTTTCTCCTACGCGCACAATTTTTGAGAAATTTGAGTTTGAAAAAAGACATATTTTTTGACTTTGAACAAATATTGTGATGCTATTATATAGTATTGTTTGTATTGTTCTTTACAGTAAAAGATTCTCTAGACTTTCCTCAATGAAGGAAATTTAATGCTCTTTCCAAAACACGGAAAAAAAGTTTCTAGGACATATAGTTTCTGAGTAATAGGCGAAAAATCAAAACAAGGTAATAAAAATCGTGGTTTTCTCCTCAAGTTAGCACAGGGTCCTCGAGGTCGAAAACTCAAATTCGACATCCCAAAGTATCCCTAAATGACGTGTTAAAATTTCATTAAGTTCGGAATACTTTCCAGATATACATAGATGTCTTTTTTCGACATACCGATTGGATTAATGTGTCACAGGTTCGAATTTCAGTTTGTATCTACGCTACCGCATTGAAATTTTAAATGGAACCATTTTAGAATTGATGTCATTGATTCTATGACTCAACGTGTTAAGAATCCAGCGGACTTGTGGACGGGAGTGTACGTAGATCGACCTCGCGGTTCAACGTATGACATCGCGGGCAAATCGAATGAAATTTTGTTGGACCAGCAGGCTAGAGATAGGCGTCCCAATAAATTTTATTTCCTGCGGACGACCCGATGAGGAATCCGTTGTTTCCCGCCAACCGATTTGTTGCGGCGACGGACCTATATTGGATGTCGCCGACCTCGACACAGCGATTGTCTCGGTGACTGTTTTTATGAAATACGCGCAAGGCTCTGCATAGAAACCGCAGCGAAAGCAGAAGCCTCATGATTCTTTAAACGCAGAGGGGGTGAGCGCAATAATTCTATTGGCGAGCTGATCCATAAAATTCTAATTAATACGATAGGCGACGCCACTGAATTCGGTTCCTAAACTTTGCGAGCAAGCAATTCGCGTGTGATACGAGACAATCCTCGTTGCAAAACACACTAAGTTAACGTAAACGTGTTATGTGGAATTAGGAAGTCGTGTGGAAAAAAAATTAGTTTCCAAAAGGCTATATTATAGAATGTTGTACTATATGTTTTATAATATGTTTTAGTGTATTATAGTATACTCTAGTATCTTCATGTATGTTGAGCTATATTGTGCTATATTCTGTTATATTTTTGTATATTGTCATATATATTCTAGTATATTACAAGATGTTATATTATAGTACAGCATTTTATCTATATAAGTCCCCAGCACGGGTCTGCCGAGGGACATTTTTGCGCCAACGACAGTATTCTTTAACTTTTGCCGAACGTAGAGGACATCTGAGCTCGAGAGACCTTGATTGCCGAGAAATGTAGACATAGTTAATCCCCAACTTCTTTATTTTTCATTATTTTTTTATGAGACTTCCATGGCCATATTTGTGGTATTTTTCTAATTAAAATCATACCAAATATGATATAACTCCGATGACATTTACTTGTGTAATAGACAATTAGAGTTTCGGGCGCGAGGAAGGATTGCGTATGGGAAATAAAGAGACGCAGAGAGTAGCAATCGCCGGCACATTTAAAAGGTTCGCCAGCGACTGTCTTTTCTTGCACCCGTAACTTTAATTGTCTATTACACAAGTAAATATCATTGGAATTATATTATGTTTGGTATGATTTTTATTAGAAAAATGCCATAAATATGGTCATCGAAGTTCCATAAAAATATAATGGAAAATAAAGAAGTTGGAAATTCTGATTAGGCGGGCTCACTGATATACCCGAGCCGTATGGTGTCATATTTCTCGACGACCGAGGCCTCTCGAGCTTCACGACCCGTTAAGGGAGTACACCCCGCAGTAGTGGGTATAGATCTGGGACATTTACAGGCCAGACTTTTAAGACATTTATGAATAAAATACTGTATATTCTTGTAGATTGCACTATATTATAGTTAATTATAATATATTCTAGTACTTCGAAATCTGTTGATTCTTCTTCCAATAAATATTATAAAAAGTTTCGCATCCGAAATCAATATTGAGTAAGTGAATATGAAAAATATAAAGTGCATATCTGTAGGAGAACCTTGAAATTTATCGTAACTAATAATCTGATTTTTCTCATTCAACGTTTAGAAGGCGTCCCACTTGGTTGCTACGCTACAGTAACAAATATTAATGAATTGGTTCATATTTTATGCCTCGAATGTCGTAAACAGTTTTGTACAAATCTACAAGTTTGTTCTCCAGAGGTCTGTTCCAGGTATCCTTAGCTTCGTAATCCACGCACTAGCTTCTGAACAAATAACTATTGTGAGGCAATGCAACGATGCGGAAGAATCACCAATTATTCAACAGCCGGTAGTCCCTTGTTTGCAGAAAAGTTTCTTTTGAATGTTCAGTTGTACTGTATTCGGCGAGATAGAAACATGAAACAAGGAACAAGGAACAAGGTACTCGTCACGCGAAACTAATGTCAGCTAAGTATACGTGGTTCTCACTTGCCGAGAAAGTTGTGCATTTTGGAAACTTTTGCTGCCCTTATTAGTCCAGGCGGCATTAAATGCAATTACAACGAAACTCGATAAACCTTTAATATACTTTTGTTTTCTTATTAATTATTCATTAGTATAATAGAAAATAAAATTTGCATAATTTATGCTCGATTCATACTTTAAGATTTCTTGTTGAATTCAGATGCTTCTATGTCGGAAATTGTTAACTTTACTTCGAGCTTTCTTTTTGATAAAAACATTCTATGAAACTTATTATAGTTAATTGTAGTTAGTAAATGATTACTAGACCGTGGATTTTATTCATTTTTGGCAGAAAGGTCTGAGTATAATACGGTAAAAAAATCGAAAGTATTTACTAAGAGTTATTTTACATTTGACTTATTCAACTTGTTAAAAAAAGAAATAATCTTTTAATGAATAAATATTATAATAATGAAATGAAATAGCTATTATAGGTTATATAATTAAATTTTGCGCACTTCATGATTCGCAGACTCTGTAGATCAAACTATTATTAATTGTAATTATTTTCAGATAACATTCAATCACGTCACAAAATCAGCGCAGACAATTCTAGTTATTTTTCAAGTCCTATCGTGCGGGATGATTTTTCCGTTAGAATACAGAGCTTTGGCAAAACCAATGGTATGTACCTACACACTTTTTTCATTCCGCTTTTTACGCGCAATACTCGTAAAACCTTCATGCGTTGAAGCAATTCCGGTTCCAATATTTTTACAGATGTTTAAATTTTGTGAATCCTCTAACTTTTTGTTTCGGTTTGGATCTTTCATATCACAATTGAGTACAGTTCTCTGAATACTATTTATTACGTTGTACAATGTGCATATTTTCATATAGAATTATGTAGCATCCAAATGAAATGCTCAATTTTATCTATTACTAACTATGTATTCCAGAAAAGATTGCACATTTTTATGGATGTTGAATCGAAACCAGTTCCATTCAACTGCAGCAATCGAAATCCTTCATTCCAAATCTATATGACAAGAAACTTTATTTTCAATTGCGATAGACGTGCGCGCTGTTTCGTGAATAGTAGCGCTAATACTCATTGAAAGTGCGAAACTATAGACAGCATCGTTTCCTTGAATGCAAAGTTTCCTCATTGCAAAGGAATCATTCATTCATTTCACGTAAAAACAGCATCGGACACTAAATTTCTAAATAGTGCAGTTGGAGCTATTTCCATGACTTCGAAAAGCAAATATTTTTGCATTTATTCAATGTTTAAATACTTTTTGGAGCCACTGTAGATACTTTAATCAGCATGAGTGCATCTAAAATCATAATGATAATATAATAATATAACCTACAACATAAAATGCTGAATTTAGTCGTAAGTAGTGATCCTATAAAATATGCGAAGATAATAAAGATTCTCAAATTCTGTAATAACAATCCTTATGGAGGTTATTTCATATTTAACAATCAATTAAAATTGTGAATACAAAACAAGTGTTATAAGTAACAGTAAAGTTTCGAAACCATAAACTTTGCATTCAACACGTTCATTGAGACGACAGAATTTTAACATTAATATTCACTGTCATAAACAATTTTGCACGAGTTCATTTCGTGACGTTGATACAGCATGTAGTTGAGAATCGTGATTCGCGTATTAGAAATTTTAGTATTGAGGGAATTGAACCCTTGCCCTTTGGAGGTTCCGGGGGTAAGTGCCCGGAGGCCGTCACACCAGAAAGCACCCTCGTTTCCCCTACTTGATAGCTAGATCCTCAAGGAACGATGTCTTTATTCTGAAGGCAATGTAACTTTTACTTTTCCGCTATATAACTTTCACTCCAGAGGTCTCAGCGATTAATTCTAGTTTTAAAATTTTTAAATTTTGTTACCAAAGCTTTCCCGAATGTTACCAATATTTGGCAAACCATCTAATGCTGAAATTGCTAATGCTCACATACAGAAATTGCAAGTTTGAAGTTTGTTTTGTCCACCACTGTGTATTGATTCTAACCAGGACCGGCGACCATTACTTTCTTGCCACTCTGTGGATCGACTAGCATAAATGCTGGCAAAGGTGGGTTTGCAAACGACGTAGGTTGTGCAACATTGTAACTATCCACGGTCGTGTGCAGAGGGGCCTGTGTACAGACGAACTGTGTACCAAGCGTGCGTGTACGTAAACACAGACAAACGAATGCAAAGCGTGCGCGCACGTACAAATAGTTTTTGCAATACGAAGTATCAGTTTGTGGGGAAACGTGTTTGGCCGCGTGCGTTTCGAAAGTGGTGCGCAGGAACATATGCCGTTTCGGTTTGAAGTTTATTTCGATTGAAAACCGTCGGGGAAACGTAAACGCGCTCCACCCCGCCGCGAAAAGATCTCGTTCCCCCTTGATCTTTGGATAGAAACCACAGACCTCTCTGTGCGTGTGTACGTAAATATTAGTAATATGTTTGTTGAGGCATAGAGGCGAGCTAGATCTGAACTTTCGCAATAAAACTGTGCAGTGACTGAACCGTGAACCGGAGACTTGATATCCGTGTCTGAATTTCACGGAGAAATTGAACGGCGAGACACGCTGAAATTAATTTCTCAGCCTGCACTGAACTCGCACATAGAGAGCTTAGAATTTTCTCCTATAGTTTTTTGCGTAAACTAAAGAAATGGTCCGTTTCATTTCATTTTAAATTATTTATAAATTATAGATTTTTATGTAGGTGTAATCAAATTTTTGTGAACTTTTTTATCGTTGTTGTTTGATACAGTAGAAAAATTTAAAATGTTCAACCCATACGTACTACAGACATTGAAATATTAAATTTAATGCAAATTCAATTATTATTGCCGCGTGTACATTGATATTAATAAATTCTAGAACTTACAACAACAAACATATTTAGAAACAAAATTCAAGATTGAAATACAGATGAACGAAATTTTGTTTTTATAAGTTTACTTTTCAAACGAGCTATATTATTTACTTCATGAATATGTTATTGTCGACTTACCAGAGTGACAAAAGTAAGAAACAAATTTTCATTTGTCCTTTTTAGATTGAAATTGAAGGACTTTGCATATAAATCCTACTTATTACTATACCTGCTTCCGTGTCGAGAATATCAAACAAATGCAATTGCATTTATATGGAAGTCGTTTTACAGCGGTTCACCCAGGAAAGGTATTGAATCTCCAAGGAAGAGTATTGAAACATAGACCCCAATATCACCGCATATTTGACTTCAGAACCGAACAGTCGATCGTGTGGCCGTGGAATTCAGAATTTGTTCGGATGAACCGTTCAAAAATTGGACAGAGTTTCCATACAACTGGACTTCTATATATTTACGCGTGTTTTTTTTGTGGTTTCCGCGGGACCCATGAATCGAAACGCGAACGGAGCTGACGAGTTTCGTGCAAATACGTGAAAGACAGAAGCAACGCATGCTCATTGTGGTACATAATAATTAAACTACAAGCTACGTGGTCTGAAAAGCCAGCTATAATCATGATACTCTGAGTTTTTGGTAGTATAAAACATAAAACGCGTTCACAAAATCGAGCCTGAAAATGATACGCGAGTTGAAAGGAACCGCGTTTAGCAAAAAATGTGCATCATAATTATCTCGGTAACATTCTCTCCCCTCTCTTTTAAACTCAATTAATTTTTTGCTTGCACCTAGTAATTAACGTTTTCCGCAACGGTGGGGAAACACCAGAGAAACTTTCTCCTGCGTTAAATTTGGAAGAATGGATATTTATGTTTAAGTTGGGTTTCTATTTTAATTGTTTACATCTGTTTCGATTCGAGATGTTGTACCTTATTAATACTTTCCATAATTGTTAATCGGTTCGATAAGTTTAATTTTTATCACCGGCTAATTATTATTAAATGCTTTTCCAATACCTGTAGCAGAAATTATTTACGACTAAGGGTTTGTTAATTGCACGTAAGTGAAAACATTAATACGATCGTGCATGTGAAATACTGCTGAATCTGTACAATTGCCATGTTATTTTAATCATTATAAGATTGCGGATCATTATGTAATATGAATATGTTTGTACCTCAGGGAATTCATTTCCTCTTATGTTAAAGCAAATATATTTTTCACTTTTATTAACAGTTTATATTGACGAGTATATATAGGACCGGGTTAAAATCATTTGAAAAAATGGAGAGGTACTAAATTTTTAAATATTAATTATTTCTTTTTTAGTTTACTGATGTCAACTGTTTAATACGTCATTAAATGGCCAAAATATTTATCAAAATTTTTCCTGCATCGAACCGCTTTCGAGATAAACGATGAAATAAGTTTTCCACCCTCACCTGTAGGGGCTGATTTCGTCCCTCCAAGATTTACGACTGCAGATAAAATAAAGGTTGGATCAAACCTTTTTTATGAGAACTACTTCTTTGTAAAGTTTCGTCGAAATGGATATGTTGCGTGATGACCCTTCTGAACAGTTTCTTTTATATTACAAAATCGAATTTTACCATTTATGTTGCTATTTACAGCAAGTATTCGTTTCTAACATAAAAGAACACTTGAGAAGGAATTGTCTAGGTATTGTTATTTGACTTAACTGAAATCTAATTTAATTTAGTGCTTAAGGAAAGAATCCTAAGATGAAAAAACAAAAAAGATGAAAATGATTGTATTCTATGCAATATACATATGTACTTGTCATTTCTTTTTCCAGCTTCCGTCATTTATTTTTACTATCTATTCACTCTCGAAACTGTAAAATTGTTAACCATTTACAGCTTTGACCCTATATTAAGTAATTACCCCTTTCTTCATAACTTAAATAAGGGCTTGTATTACACAGCTTTGAAACTGAAGAATCAAGTAGTTATTAGATACTTTGAATCACAATCCTTTTATAATTTAATTTCTTTCAAACAAAACCTGTAGAACCATAATAGTTCAGATTATTGGTTAACCAAATGTTTTCTGCGGCCCTCGACTATTAATTTGAGCACTCAAACGTTTGAAAATTCCAATAAGAATGCATACTAAAATGGCTCGAAAATTTCTCTTAAAATATCGTTTTGTCATGTGTATTTCGTTTTGTCATATATTGTTTTGAAGGGAATTTTTGGTGCAACGGAATTACGAAACCGCGTTTGTGCGCAAGTCCCCGCCATATTTAATCGGTCGAGCGATGGACCAATCGCCGAGCGTCTCTTTCGCTCTAGTCCCAAATCGGTAGCCATCGCCGATCGTCGGGGATTCTTTTTGAGACTTTCTTAATGCCAAGAACATGGGTGGCTACACTCGGGAGTATGGCGTTGATGAATGAATCGAAGAAAGAGCCCTCACCAACGCTCCTCGAGAGAGATTAAGGAAAAAAAAATTATTTACCACACTAAAAAAAGGGTCTTTCGCCCCTCTCCGCCAATGGAAAACTTCGAAAGGGATGCCTCCCCACTGCTGCGCCGCACCAGCGACCCTCGCGGACCCAAGGTTTCGGCCGCGGTGTGATTAGTGTAATGAAAGTCAATGTGAACACATCTGAGTTTCGGTATTTCCGAGTCTGGCCCTGTGACGTTGTGACCGTGTTAACAAGACATATAAAATCCACGTAAGGACGCAAATACTATAACCGCTATGCAGTGAGTACCGTTTTCTTGTATCATTATTTTAAAAATTCATTCTGTGTTTAAATGATCTATTTATTTTTTGCTGATTTAAATTTTTTCTCGAATCGTGTTGTCTTCTCGCGGTAACTTCCTCTTGCGCCACGATGATCGAGTGAATTTACACGAATTTGTCATCTCTTGCACCGTGCAATAGAAATCAAGTTTATCTGAACTTTAGATCAAATTAATTTTAAGTTTGCATTCATGTTGAATAATTTATTTTCTATTTCCTATTAATTTGAATTTATTGTTTGACGGCTGATAGAATTATTAAACGAATTTGTTATATGTGTTTTGTCGTGCAGTAGGTAGCAAGTTTACTTGATTACAGTTCACATTTCCATATCATAGTGAAATAATTGTATCGGGTTAATATTGTTGGAGCTGACGATAGGATTCTATTGTTTTTCCATGTGCTCTCGTGTTCATTTTAAACTGTGACAAAGTATAATATCTTTGGTTTAAGTATGGAAGCATTTAAAAATTCCTAAGGGAATGCATTCTAACCGAAAGGACAGTAGGGTCCAGAAATTTCTCCTAAATTCGTGCAAATTTCGTCCAAGTTACATTTCTCGTCTCGATTTAATATTTCTTTTCAAGTGCTTCCATGAAGTACACATAATTATCCATGCCGTAACCGTGCAAATACTACATTGCGGTATGATGAAGTATCATCGAGTAAAGAAACCGTGGACAAAAGTAGTTGTCCAACGTTTGATTGTCGAGCGACAAAGGAATAATCGGTTTGTCAATAAAACAATTTCCCATCGCGAGTATTCATAACTTAATTTACCGGCAATTTGAAACTGCTTCTTCCCTCCAATAAGAAGCATTACAATGGTTACACGAACGGTAGTGAACACGGTGTAATGACGACGCGGAACGTGTATTCAGTCCTGATAACGGATTATTGTACATTCCGCGGCCAATATCGGTACAGTCGGGCAGCCTGGTCCGTTCCCATGGAGAAATTTTCAAACACTCGGGGTATCTTTCAACGTTTGACGGATCGCCGACGCCTCGAATGGCGGTCGGATAGACATCCGTGAGAAGACAATGCCGAGTATCTCTCCCGCGCCAAAGATAATTACATCCCTCTCTCTGCTATATTATTGTCCCCGTGGACCATTGTTAGCCGGGCTGCTGGGTGATACAATGGTTTCCTCATGGTATCTACTCGGGCCTATTGTCTCGTAATTTATATCGTGATTTTATGAGTTTTGAACAGAGTGTAACGACGACGGTTACGGCTCACGGAATCGGGCCGTAAACAGCCAGCATCTCGATAACACACCGTCACGAACGTAAATCACTGGACCTGCCTAATATTTGCCGTTTGACAAGACTCAGCCGGCGGGTTGCATGCGAGAGCATTTTATTACATTGCTGCCACCGGCGTCAATGTTATACAGAATCGGAAGATTTATAGGAATTGCGAGACTTGAAATATATACCTTCGCAAACGTTGTTGCACGAAACGTTCGCGCCCGCGCGCGCCCGCGATTTGAGTAACGTACCGTCAACTGACAGGGAATTGACCGATTCACGGAGCAGAGTTCGTGAAAACGAGACTGCCGATGCTCGTTGTGTACAGAAGGCCCATGTGAATTACAGTCGCTTCGTTTCCGAACCCGTTCAACTTACAAGGAGACTGCAAGGACGTTGTCACACCGATTTAGTTGAGACTCTGTGTACTAATAGATCTCGATCTCCCATTTACGAATACATACCATTATAGACACTAACACTCAATAGTTTTTGAGATAGTCATAAACAAAGTTCTTACATTACTACTTAAATCTGCTATTGTAGAGGAGGTATACAACGAATATTTATTTTTGAGGTATATAACGAATTAATTTCGGCTAATTTATTTATAATTTATTAATACGTTTGTTCTTTAACTTGTATATAAATAAATGTGCAATATCTTACGAACAAGTCAAATGTTACACAGCGAATAAATAATATAAATAAATATGAAAAAAAAAATTTTCACCAAACGAGAATCGAACCCTAGCCCACCGGGTGGAAGTCTCGTTGTATACCACGTAAGAACTTTGTTTATGAATATCTCAAAAATTATTAAGTGTTAGCGTCTATAATGGTATATATTCGTAAATGGGATATCGAGATCTATAAGTATACAGAGTCTCAACTAAATCGGTGTGACCAACGGCCTTGCACTCTCCTTGCTAGAACCAGTTTTAATTTTTGAGGAGTCCTGGCCAGGCCACCCCTTGCCTGACTATTTAACGTATAGGATGTTTCGAAATTATATATCGTGGTCACTGCGCGTGATCTTGTTTCTCTGAATCGGTTAAATCATTGGTAATCTCCACGTTTGTACCATTTCGGGATACTCTGAAGACGTGAAATAAAATAGTTTACTTTAACCCTTACCACTCGAATTGTTACTCTGAGGCACCACTAAAAATTGATGTACCATTGTTCAGATATTATTTACATTATTAACTACTCGCCTTACGATTTTTTTTACGGTTTTAGTGACTAGAACTTTTTTTGTAGATCGTCATCTCCTAAAAAGAGAATATTGATATAAATTGTATGCCTATATGTTCTTCAATAGCGGTGTATTAACAAAATCAAAATAGAATTTTATTTCGGTTCAAAGGAAATCATTAACATTCATTTTTGTCAGAATGTGTTCAGAGTCTTAATCACGTGTCAGACACGATATTGTAATGCAAGGGCTTAAATATGTTGATATCTAATCAATTACTAAATTTTTATTAAATAGAATGGAATTATTCTGTGTCGGATTAGATTTCGAATTAACGTTTTTGTACAGATAAATAATTGGAATAATTTTAATAATTGTAGCATTTTTCCACCCGAAAATGTATTCCAGGAATACGATAAAATTCTTTGTCGAAACTTATTATACGCATTAAACATTTTCCGTAATTTTCTCGCGTGGAAAACGAGACGATTGGAAATTCGTTTAAGTTCCTTTCGGAATTCCGCGTAGCCTAGGGCGTCGGTCGATCGAGCGAAAAACTTCACATCTAATATAATTTTTGAAGAAGGGATGCAGGCATGCATGTTTGGAACGCAAGCGGAGTTGTGTTTTGTTGCCGTTCGGAAAGTTAATAAAAATGCTGGCTTCGCCGGCTGCGTGGCCAGCATACTGAACCACGTTGCGGCGGGTCATAAAATCGCGCAACATTTGTTGGGCTTTCTGCCGGCAGTGACTCGATTTTCGCAGTTTGTTACACGTTCCCCATGGTGTAAGCAGTTTTCCTGTGACCCCATTGAACACTCGTTGCGGTCAGTATTACATTGACCAGGTGATTTCGTCTCCCCTTTAAATTACATTTCATTTCTATACGTACCAGGGACTTCGCGAATTAAATTTTTTAATCAATCCCGAAACAATTTTGCAAATTCGCGATTTGCATTTGCCTAGGTTTTCTATTCGCGAAAAACTGATGATAATTCAATTGTAGCAATTTTGTAAAACCACCATATGCCTGCACTAAATATACTTCTACAGACCCATTATTTTTGAAAACTGCTAAATATTCAAACGTCTTAAAAATTTTAAAATTTTTATCATAAATGAAACTGTTATAGATTTAAAGCTTGATAAAATTACTAAAAAATGTCGTGTATCATTTTTTAAAGTGTAATTATAAAGAGGAAAAGATCTTTGGAAAGTCACGAAAAGTTTATTTGCAAAACGGAAAGTTAACGTAATGTCCGAAGTAGAACGTAGATACATAACCTAGGAGTTGATTGTTTATGAGTGAAGGAAAGAAGGACAAATATCCAAATTGCATGTTCCTTCGCGGAAGTTTCATTTGTCCAGCAAACAATCCGCCATGTTCCATGTGTCGAAAATATACAAGCACACACGAGAGCGTATCGAACGTTGATTAGAAAGGAAACATTCGAGCTTGGTCTATGCTTGATTGACTTCGCGTAACTTCATCTAGAGTTATACGAACCCAGAATGTTAGATGTATTTGGTACAGTTTCAACAATGTGTGCTTTGTTGATGAAGCTTATTATGATGTTAAGAAATCCTTCATTTTCTTGTTACATATTGGCTACCTTAAACGTTCATTTTATTTCCGAATTATGTTTAAATGAATTTAACTGAAATTGAATTAAAAATTGAAAATTAAATTCAAATTATAGTTTTAATTGTGTAAAATCAAATTGTAGTTTTATTGCTTTAAACAAAATTCTACCTTAATATTCTTATTTCAATTTTTATCCCCACTCTACCTTTCGCTTCTAATACGCGGAATTTTTAAAAACCAGCCATATCTAAAAATTTTATTTGTAGGAACTAGAAGGAAAAATTCAGAAACTTCTAGTTACGCGTTAATTGTAGGTAGTCTATGGGAAATTCAGAAGGGCTGTGGTTTTGCGTGGCGTTTATAAAATTTGGTCTGCTTAAATGTTGTCCCGAGGGCAACAACTAATAAGCTGGCAAACAGAGTCTCGCTTTTTTAACTTGCTAATTTGTCATTTGCACGAAAATTCGCCATTTGCCTCTCGCTAGCTCCTCGAGTTTCTTAAACAAAGTTCGAAATGACCTAGTACAATGTGCTCAGTCAACGAAGCGTTATTAAAAGAGCCCCGAAGAAAGGATGAGAGAAGTTACTCTTGTTCTCGTTTCGTCCATAGCTCGCAGCGCCTTTGTGGACGGTCAAGTACCTTTAACTTTGCAGTAAGATTCAAAGCGTTGCGTATTCTGTCCATAAACCTCTGCCAGAACTGCGAGCAGATTGGATTGGTTCGCTTTCAACGGCGAACTGGACGTACTATTTGATTTCTCGAAAGCACGGCCGGCGATCCTTTATCGTTGTCCATCGGCTAATGAGACAAAGGGTCATTGTATCCAGACATGTGATATTCTGTTGGTAAATGGACCCGCGACCGGTATCAAACAACAAACTATCCGAACTCCCTGAACTGAATTAATTAAATAACGTCCTACGGTTTTCAGAATATATACAAGAAATTTCTCAAGACACCAGGTTGCACTCGTGAAACATTTGAGGCTGCTTTGAAAATTTCATTTCATTTATTTTGTAGTCCAGGGACCATCAAACGCGAGGACGTTTGAGTCCACACTGGGCGCAGATACTTAATAACTGAATGTTTATTGCTGACCATATCTCGTGAATGGACTTTAATTAACAATTATCGCTCTTTCTTGAAAGTACTACGAAATAAAACGTCTATAAAAATATTTTAAAAATTTGTTCGTGATGGAAACCACCACAGATTCAAAGATTGAAGCTGCTTTCTCTTTACAACGAGACCTTAAAAATTGATGTACGACATTTTTTAGTCATTTCATCGAGCTTCTTTGTAAATTTTACAATAATATACACGAGGGTTTTACATGATTTTACTTTTTCCTCATTTCTGAGAAAACGGGAGAAGAAGTCGCACATCAATTTTTAAGGATGATTCAATCTTCAATGACAGTTTCATTTTCGAAATTTTTTTTTACGTTTTCGGATAGTTCATCAGCATTTTTTAGAAAAATTTAAAAAATGTAAAGTACCTAGGTTTCCATGTAAGAATCGATCGATTTAGTGTAAAATCACATTTTCATAATTTGAGCACCTACTGTAGTTGATAAAATAGAACAAATCACTGATATGTAAAAAAGAAGAGGAGATTAATTTTTTCGAAAATATCGAATCTAATTTCCCAATGGAATCGCACCAATTCCATCAGCTATATCTGCACGGAAATTGCTATCTTCAAGTACTACAGCTCTAAGTTACAGGTTCTAGCTCTATCGACTTATAGGTGTGGATAACAGTAGCTGACCTTGCTCCAGCATTGCCAATAGAAAGAGAAGGGTGATCGAGGGAGAGGGAGAGAGAGAAAGCGTCCACTGCTCTTTATGGTCGCGTCAACCCACATACGGTATGGTTATAGCCAAAAAATATCACAATGAGCCACGTCCACTGCTTCGCTCCACCTGGCATCGATGCATTTTACGGTCCCCCTGCGTGTTTGAGTAGAAAGCAGCGGAAATCCAACGACAGGGAAAGTTAATCTGTCGCGGCGCGTTACACCCGCGTCAGAGGGTAGCGATCTTCGGTATAAGGGAATGCGTGGTTGTCGTCAGGGGTGAGCAAAACTGTCGAGAGATTTAATTTCACGGATCGAAAATTCAAACAATTCAGCCGAGCCCAACGCCCCGGCAAATTTTATGCGCGCTGCAACGGCATATTTCGACGAAACGCGTAAATCCATCGCGACAACACGCTTCGAGCACCCTCCTTTTGTTCTCCCTATTCGCGTCTCTGCTGGCAGTCGATCGAAAAAGTGAACACTGAATTGTCGTTCTGCGAAAATCGTCGATATTTAAACTACGATAACTCTGTCAAAACGTGCAGTTCAACGATAAACCCGGTCTCGTTTCAAAGCTTAACGCCTCTACTTTTACTACCAATCGTTCATTTTTGTCGAAGATATAGCATGATACAGTATTACACCTCATCTGTCCCTCGTGTCAATTTGACACAGTTTTCCCGAGACCAGTTATAGTCTAGGGTTATTTATGGGTTAGGATTATTATTATGGGTATTACTTATGGATTTAGGACGAAACACCTTCTTTCTTTCAAAAACTGATTAAAAACATTTTTAATAGCTAACGTGGTGCTCGAACCTGAAGATTCAAATCCGAATCCAGCGTTTAGTATCTCACAAAATGGCTATTTGTTGTTGTAAATGATCGAACCTTTGCGCCGCGAATAAAAATTTGTAATATCCTGAAGATAAATTACGATCGATAACCAATTAATTAATTACAAGTTATAGTGTTCTGTTACTTGTAGATTTTTTGCCTGAAACTTCGCGACTTTTCTTATTTTAATGTGAACCACACAACCGGGAAACCTAACAGATATAACTGTTTTACTACTTTTTTTAAACAAAAAGAACAGAAGCTTCGAGGGGCGGTGGTGAGGGCCCTTTCTTCGATTCACTCACCAACGCCATATTCTCGAGTGCGGCCACTCATGTTCTTGGCATTACGATCTTTTAGTGCTGCGACAAGTTTACACCGAGAGACGGATTCACTTCGTGAAATGGGGGACAGATGAGGATTATGAAACTAAAGACACTTTTCTGGTCCAAAATTTGTTGATCTCAGTTAATTACTTGCTATATCATGTATAAATATCCTAGAGAAATATGAATAATGGCCTGTGAAAGCAGAGGTTGCGACCCACCTAATAAGGCCAAATTTATTATGGTATTGCTATATTTTTAACGAAATTATACTAACAATTTATCGAGAGAGAGAGTTTTATGAGATCCATCATATTCCGCGGATAACACTTTGCAGCAACTCGCACAATGTTTCATTACCAGTTCGAGCGAATAGTTTTATTCATCCCGAGTGTAATGAATCACGTCGGAGAACAGAGATCCGTCCAACATTTTTCCTCTGACAGCATTGATTCTTCGCCAAGAATTTCCGTAATGAAGGAGCAGAGAATCGACGGTGAAATGTTTCTGAAAGTAATACGGTTTGCGGCGCATTCGCGAGGAAAATCCCGTCGATTCTCCGTCCGAGAAATACTTTTGACATCAGGCTACTGGTACGAAGTCGCGGTAATTCTTTGAATCGTAAATCACTCCCAGTTCGACAGTACTTTCCATGCCGGCGAGAGATCCATAACGCCTCCCTCGGCTACGAGTCCCGTCACGAATCGAAACCGACTTATAACGGATGTAACGTGCCATCTTTAACAGACCTTATCTACAAAATGAGTTCCGAAGTTCCGAGGAATCTCTTTCGAAAACGTTCTATTGTTTCCTCTATCGGTCCAGCCTTCTATTTTCTTATTGACTCGCCAACTATGTGCGGTGAGACAGCCAGAAATTCTTTGGCAAAAGACCCTGAAAACAGTTTCCTTCCTCCCTCTCACACCCACCCCTCTTTCTCACCCTTATTCTTATTGCACATCGACAGTGCGAAATTCGCGCGAACAATTTCTACAAGGTAATTTCATTAATTGATATATGTCGCTTTTAGTATTTAATTTTGGAAATATTTTCTGATGCTTAAACATATTTCACACAGTTAAATGAAAAGTTTTATTACAAAATTGTGTGTCATTTTAACTGCAGAAAATAGTGTTATTTATAATCTATGTAGAAACATTGTTTTGTGATTATTTCTAAGGCAACTCTTATTTGAATGTCCATTTCAAATTTTTGTTTAGACTGAATTTCCAACTCAATTCAATTAGTTTTATTAAAAATTGGACATTATTTTTATTCTAAGAGTATTACTTGGGTAAAAGTATTATTTGATGATTATTTTTAACAAAGTGTTTATACGGACATCCATTTTCTATAACCCCTATTCGCTTTTCATTCAGTTTTACCTTTTGATTTGTACAGAAGCTTTAATTAATAACTAATTTTGGTAAAAATTGAGTTTGAAGATCTGTTATAAACTATTAAAGTTATTTCATTTTGTATGATCCTTGTTGCATTTTGGAACATTTATTATTTGTGAACAAGCGGTTTTATACACGCACAGAATTTCTATGTTTTTATTTATATGAATTAAATTTGCAAAGTTTATTGTTTATCTTTTTATTTCATTGATTCGTTACCATTTGGTGCCAATGTAGTACATTTTAATGTAAGTAATGCATTGTATTGTGATTTCTGCGTGAAATGAAACAGCACACAAACCGGAAGGCGAAGATCCGAAGTTGAATCAAAGTTTCCTAAGTATGTGTCTGACGTTTGAAAAATGAAGATACGACCCAAAGTTTCGCGAATTTGCTAAAATCTCTCTGTAGACGCTCTCTAACATGAACGTGTGATTGGTCCATTAAAAACTTTAAGGTATCCGATTTCTAATTAAAACTTGGAGTTCTCGGCCCACGTGTAAATGCCATAGTCAGGGATCCTACTGATACTATGTTCTTCTAATAAATAACGAATAATGGTCTGCGCAAATTTTTTCATCTAGAGTTCAACTAGAGTTCACTGATTTTAATGAAAATTACAAGGGAGATTCTTAGAGAGACAAAAATTAAAAATAATTTTAATCTACTTTACCCAATTCATTAATTTTATTAATCTATGTGTTTCAACTAATTCTTTCTGAATCTTAATCTAATTTTATTTAAATGGAGGACACGTTGGAATCTTTTGTTTTCTAAATATAAAAGTAAGTTATTAATAGACTTCATATCTATATGTACAATAAAAGTTACCTACATTAATTGAAAAAAGCAAGAGACGATTAAAAATTTAATTTTTCTAGCAGTCTAGACATTCAGTAAATTTTTTCACAATATTTTACTTATTGTGCTTGAACCGCAAGCTCAAACAGCTGATTATATAATAATCGACCCCATATTCCATTTATAAAATCAATATTACCCTCTGTTTTTCACGCTTAGAGTAGCTTTGAAGTTTTTTCGTCGACATACCATAAACGGTCCCTTTACACGATGGAGTTTAGAAAATCTATACTACATTGTCTCGATATTATTAATAGGTTAATAAATATCGGCCTGTAACGAGTGCCAACACACTCTGTACAGATTATCATTATTGAACAATTAACTGCTTCTGACTGTCCAATAATCCGCAAAATAGTTTCCACAATTCTATTGCAACATTGAATTTTGGAAGTGTACAAATTGGAACAGCATAATCTGACCAAAATTCATTTTCTTTTTTATTATGTTTAGTATGTTAAAAATAATACAATAGTGTATTTACTTTACTAAATTCCATCTACACATTCTTCTCATAATTGTATAAGATCTTCAATCCACTAATTAGTATCCCCGATGATATTCAGCAAAACTGTTGCTGCCAACGCGAAGATAAGTTTGCCAGAAATTCGTTTCGCTTCTGTCTCATCGCGATCCATTGCAACCAAACAGCAGAATTTTCCGTTGACTCGTTACATCTTTTTATTCCACCGGATAGCCTTGTTACTTGTCGCGAAAACTGTCCGCTAGCAACAAAATGCGTGGCCTATGACGCCATACTTCGAGCTCTGCGCCTCGTGTTTCGAGTTATAATGAACTGTCGCCGCGGCTCGAAGAAGCGTCGGAATACTGGCTGCCAGCTCATTTACAATTCAGCCTGTCAACTAATGTATAGGGTCAACTAAGCGCTTAGACGGTGGAAAACTTTTAATACGGGATTGCTGGAAATCCGAAACTTTTCTGCCGAGCGTGCCTCGTATCTAACAGCTAAGTACCGGATTTCCCGATTCCGATCGATCCCCCATGAATGCTTCAGCTAGTCCGATCCGGAATCTTAATTCATAAAATAAAACATTCACGGTTTTACTGCGAGTGACGACTTTCAATTCCTTTGACGATACGTAACCTGTACTTCTCAATAAACAGTACTACATGAAGATTTATGAATAATATTACCTTAAACACAGAATAAATGTTAATGTGAATTTAATTTCACATTCATATGATTTTTATTAAAAAAATATATCTTGTGACATTTTAATGTCGTATAGAGATTATTTTCAGCAACTATGAAATTCTAAGCTGTCTTTCGTTTAAATCTAAACCGTTTTTCCGGTTAAAAATGCACCGATTATCTTGTCCCAAGAAACACCAATATAATCCCTTTTCATCCGGATCGTAAGAAGTGTTTCTTCAAAATTAATTTCTCGCGATAAAACAATATATAGACGAATTTTATTTAAAAAAATATATCTTGTGACATTTTACTGTCGTATAGAGATTATTTTCAGCAACTATGAAATTCTAAGCTGTCTTTCGTTTAAATCTAAACCGTTTTTCCGTTTAAAAATGTACCGATTATCTTTTTCCAAAAAACACCAAAATAATCCCTTTTCATCCGGATTGTAAGAAACGTTTCTTCAAAATTTGGCATTAAAATTGCTCGTTACGTATCATTCAATGAAATGTTAGTGTCGGTCATTAAGCGCTGCGGGGCATCAGGTGACTTTTCCCAAAAACTAATCGCGTGCCGCAGTTCATTTCGCACGATTCGAGACGCCCGATGTGCGTCAGCTCGATGAAACATAAATTTTTCAGTGATGTTTGCGAATTCGTTCCCTTCGATGTGGGACACACGCCACTCGAAAGACAATCATCGGGGATCAGGGCGTGTTTTTTCGACGTGTGTATGCCGACGTCGCTTCCCGTCGTTCGCGCGGCGTGAACAGCGTGAACCTGATTGAAAATCCAACGGAGGCCATTGTACCGGTTACGGGGAACATTACTGCGCGATTTCAATGTTCCGCCGGGTGATTTTCGCGGCGGGTATTAACCAACGGAAAATGCGTTTCGTTGTTAACACACCGGGATGAATCAACCGGCGTCAAACGCAGATCGTACAAGTATGCCAAACACGCCGAACCCGATGCGCGGTGGTGCCCCGGTATAATTGAATTACCGAACAAGCCACTGTAGTCCATATGTCGAATAATGATCCTCGTTGATCAATGCGACGGAATGCGTTAACGCCGCCGCGCGCCAGTGCCGAAGTACACCGAACGATGTCAGATATTTCTCATGTGATCGATTAATTACACGAGCGGGTTGTTCGATTATTTCAACGAGGCTCCGATGAATGGTGATACCACCCCCTTCGTCTGAGGGAGGAGGGGGTTGACCGTAAAAGCGTTACGCCCCGGGTTCACCAGATTTCCCTGTTGCCGGCAACTGTCCAGGGACGAGCAAGAACGAACCAGTCTCCGCGATGCCATCACACCCTAATGGCCTCCTTTCGCAAGTGATTGTTGCGAAAATTTTAACCGGCTGCAAACGTGCGCCGGAACTCTGCTAAACGGCTACAGCAACATGGAAATTTTATCTGATCGGTTAATGTTCATTTCAATAGCCACATTCTTCGTGAATACGTTACAACAGATAACGAACTAAACAGTATCTTGCGTTTTTAACAGGTGCTGTTTCAACTTACGCTAAAGTTTATTTTTGTTAGATAACTAATGAAATTTTTAACAATATTCTTTTTTATGCTCACGAATTTATCTAAAATAAAAGTCGTTTAAAATGAAAAAAATTTTTTTTAAATTTTAACGAGACCACCCCGGGGACATACTCTACAAGATGCAAAAGGTTTCGTACCGATTCGTCCATCCATCTCGGCGTAACCAGTGAACATACATAGAAAAAAAGCGAAAAAAGGCACATACAGATCGACTTGAGTAACCTCCTTCTTTTTCGAAGTCGGTTAAAAATATGTAGAGTCAGGGAGGTTCAATGTGGATTTGATTGAGAATTCTTTATTAAATAAATATTGAAGAAGTACATTTAAATCGGCAACTTGAGCTGTCCAGTCTCACTTCGCGTCTTGTGTATTCGTGTTCTCTTATTATAACAAAACTCTTTAACTCTTTAATTGGAAATCTTCTCGTCTCGTGTGCTCGTGTGTTCTCTTCTTAAAAACTGTCTCTACTCTTCAATTTCTCCTAAGACTGCCTGCCCTGACTGACCTACCTCGCAAAATATTGTGCTCTCTTATTTATTATTCTTACTAGCTCGCTTGCTCGGTCGTTGACCCATCGCGTACTGACCTTTTCGGTTCTAACTGTCGGCGGTCAACCGCTGACCAGTTGAATCGAAAAGACGTGTCTTTATTTGGTCTAACCGTCGTTGTTTGAATCTCCAGTCTCGACTTCCTACAGATATAGATAAACTCTCTCTCTGTCTCCTTCTAAAACACTATACCCAGGTCTAATCAAAGTTCGAAGTATTGAATTTCAACATAAACCTTGAAAATTTAATTTAACATCGAAGGTTTTATTTAATGAAAGTATAAGTATTTTTTCGTGGCGCAAGGTTCGATCAATTAAGACAATAGAAAAGAAAAGGAAGGAGGTGTTTCGTCCTAGACCCGCTAGAGGACTCATCGGTAAGGCTATCTAGCGGGCCTTTGCCTTATACACTACGGGATGCTAGAAGGCAATTTGGAAATCATATTTATACTGAGAGGTGACATATTACGTTTTATTTAATATTGAACAATTACTGGCAATTTGAAATATTGAATAATAAAACTCGATATCGGGGCAATATGGATGGAAAAGCAAATGAATAGAGATATAATACATAATATAGTGAACAAAGCGGAAAGCCTCAATGTCGGAGAACCTGCGATGAGAAAAAGTTGAGTTATCGTATAAAGTTTTATTAAATTAGTTTTGTCCTTTTCTATGCACACACATCGTTTTGTTGGCTTTAACTTTCGCAAACTGTCAATATTTATTCCCAATATGTTTGCCTTTTATTCAGACGACCTAGTATCGACAATAGCAATTGCCGTATGGTCAAGAGTGATTTGGAGGGGATCGGTTTCGGATACGAAATAAATAAGCCTCTTCGTTCAACGAATACACTAGTATACTGCTCCAATCTTGCAGAAGGTGGGGGCTTTGTTTGTGTTAGGCCTGTTGCTATTCCGAATGAACAATGGTTATGTCATGGTTCGTTGAATGGTATTATCGTCTATTAGTATCGGATTTATTATACTGACCCGTGGCGATCATTCTAATCTTAGCGCAGAACGCATACTGCTATTACGTAAAATTGCATTTAGTTATAATTATTTAATTAATACAATGAAATTGAGAATTTACACATTTCTGGAGATATTAGGAATCGTTATTCAAAATGAGATATTTTTTTTATGAATTACTATGTAGAAATACAAGATAAATTTTGTTCATTATTATACAGTTTCAATTTCTCCAAATTAATATAACAAATATTTTCTCAGTTTGTTATCAAGAAAATCTTAGTTTATGTATAAAATATTGGATCAATGAACACGTTTCTACATGTTCAAATAGTTCCGCTACAAAATACACAGTGGAACATAAGCTAAAAATGAATGCATTGAAACTTCAACATAAACGAATACATTTACTCAATTCCATCTACAATAAACAGCAGAACCCAAGCAGTCCGTTTAATCCAGTGAAAAGTCGAAATGAATGAATACGTTTCAGCGCGTTTAAACAACACCGCTGCGCGTAATTAAGCACAAGCAAGTCGCGATCGCGATTGAACTCCGAACTGCATTATTCGAATTTCCATAGGACATTTTAGGAGTTAAGCGACAATAAAACCGGGTCGCAAATATTGGCTTGCTTCTTATGCGACGGCTACGCGCTCAAGTTTGAAGCATAAACATTTAAGAGCGATGATGGGGTCACGTTGGCCGAATAAATGATCGAACCACGGGGAGCATTTATAATCTGTCATCGGGTCGGGCCATTATTCTTTCACGCTTCCTTCCCAAAAATTTTCTAATTTCAGCCGTGGCGGCGCGGCGGCGAGCGAAAGGATGGTGCGTCGCAGGCGAGCTCGAACAACAGGATTCCAATACATCGTGCCGAGCTTAATCCTACTTTTCTCTATACCTCGTCGTGGTGGTAGCGTTCAGTTCAGGTCCCCTCTGTCATATACCCCGCTGCGTCTGAAAGCACTGTTGCAGTATCTATATGTCCCGTAATATTGGCTGTATATCACGATTATATCCCGGAAGGCTGCTCGATACATCGGCTCACCGTGGTAGTACGTATCGCTTGCGACGGTTTTATGCACGCCGTTAGCAGAGCAATGGTCCATTTTCCTCTTTTTCCATCCTATTGCTATCACTGCGCCGAATAACCTTCCTTATCTTTTTGATGTACCACGATCGTGTCGGTACTGCAACCCTCTTCCTATTCCTTGATTTGAAGTGCCCCTGATTGTCGCGATACTGCATCGCTTAGAACATATCTATTCCCATTCCTATCATTCTCTCTATTTCTTCTCCCCTTCTTTCCTTTTTCCATTGAACTTTTTTTGTTGGATTCTCTTCAATCGGAACATAATGTTTATCCGTTTCCTAGCTACCTAAAAAGTTGTGTAATGTTAGGTTATTGCGTATAATTAAGGAAGAGGATAAGTCCTTCGTGACCAGATAGGACCCGATAATATAAGACAAGAACAGGCGTGGACTAGGAATATGACACCATCGCTGAATGCGAATAGCAGGACAACGGTGGCGTGAGACTTGTCACCAATAGGACGAGGAAAAGGTCCCTCAGGTCCTGGGTGGGAGTCCCATAGAAATCATCGACAGAGATTTGCCCGACACAGTTTTCACTGACAACTGTTCACCGACTCCAGATTTGACCGACAACGAATCTAAAATCATTGTCGGTCAAATTTGTGTCGATCAAATCCGCTGCCGGTTAAAGGCGTAGTCGGTTAAATTCGTTGTCGGTCAAATCTGGAGTCGGTGAAATGTTGTCGGGGAAATCTGTGTCGGTGATTTCCATGGGACCCCCTGGGCGGTGGGGGTTTAGTGGGTATGACGGTAGAATACGCAACGTAATGATAATGCCCCCCAATTAGATCCGAGGGGGGAGCCGAGTCCGACACTACCCTCTCCAACCTCCATCGAAGGAAAGGGTGTCCGCAATAGGATTCCCCCACCGCCCTTAAACAAAAAAAGGTAGGACCCGATAAGATGCATCCCAGCAGCAAATCCGAACAGTAGGACCTCGGGTACTGGCAGTATCGGATTAAGTCAGCGCGGTGCCCGTAGCAAATGTTACCGGGGGGCCTTAGGTTTGTACGATAATATAATAACCTTCTTTTTAGCAAAAATATCTGGGAACGATATCGACCAAATTTTACGTCAATTTTCTGCTGCAAACGCTAGGTCCTCAGAAACACGAGGCCTGTAGCATTTGCTACTTCTGCTGCGTGGCTTAATCTGGCACTGGGTGTTGGTATGTCGAGTCAAGACAAAGATTTGGGCGGCAGCTCTGGGCAGTGGGGTTTTAGTGGATAGGAGTTAGGGATTAAGTCTTGTTCTCCCTGACTTTCATCTTGGGAGGAGGCTGAGTCGCACACTACCTTACCACCATCTTAGGAGGGTGTGCGTACAAGTGTTTCCCCACTGCCAAAATAAGAGGTTATTAGGTCTGAGGTCTTTAAAAGTGTCTTTAAAGTGTCCGATTTTAGAATGGAAATCTTATATAACATTTTTATAAAACAATGCTATTACAGATGTATTAGACAATCGTCCTCAACCGTTTTCCGATATTCCAGGGTCTAAAGCAATGATAGATACAGTACTTCAATGTAATTCTTGCATTATTGAAAAACAATTGAGTTGTTTTTTTAAATTTCGTTCCAACTGTATATTTTTGATCGATGGCACTTTTGAATTGTTCGTCCGAAAACAGAAAATCCTTGCCACAGCGAGCGGCGAAATCGCGTCCGAGTCGCGGTTGAAATTATTTGTTCTCGCGGTCTAGTAGGGCAAACTCGCGTTCAATGCTTTGATTGGATTCGAGGGTGACGAGGCGCGAAACAACGCGTCGATTGTTAGAGATTGGACCGAGCGTGTCCCCGATTAAAATGAAAGTCTCGTTGTGTTCAATTAACCGTAGTTCGATTCTATTATTGCATAATTCTCGTTTCTGATGTTTCATCCGCGTTTGTCGTTGCCCGCTGCGAGCCGAACGATTTGTCGTCCGCGCGCCGTTTATCCGTGACGGGAATCGCGATTGATCGCGGTTGAACAATCACAACTTGTCTCTCTAATCAATCGTATTTTACACTTCTCGACAAGGTCAAACAGAAAGTCAAGACAGTCCAACTGTGCGCATTTCCATTTAAAATGGACCTCAGTTATTTGTTCCACAAAGTTAAATCTCCTCCATCGCTAGTTTACGGATTCTATGCATTTGACGAAACCGAACTGGTGAAACATGCGAAAACTTTAAATATGAGAAAAATTTAAAAATATTGTCATGTCGTTTTCAACTTATCCTATTCAACGATCCTATTCACAGAATTGGCACAGTTAATACATGTAATGTTTGGTGCCCAAGGTGGTTCGGAATCCACCTTAATAAGCTGTAGGTCCCTTCGAGAAATAACCTTAACCAAGAGTTGCAAGCGACGTTAAATAAATATAAAAGAAATACATGTAATATATTTGGTTTTAAATTGAAATTCAAAAATTAAGATATTTATTCATAGATTTGTTCAATAACATATGTTTATCATTTTATGCCATTTTTGAACCTATTACTCTATTGAATGAACTTATGAATAAATGTATTAGCTTGATCTTTGCATTTTAATTTAAAACATTTCAATTAAAGTATTTAACTGTTTGTACTTGAAATTATTTTCATCATAGAATTAGGTTATCAAGAAAATATCCGTTTCTTATAATTGAGGTAGAACATTTTTATTCTTGATGGAGTCTACTATCTACTGAGTGCACTCGGTGCACACAGTGCACACAGCGAGTAGTGTCGGAACGAATCTACACCCTTAAATTCGCGGTTCCATTCCCCTGCTAGTTTTTCATAACGAGACCTTATTATTTGGTGTCTCTTAAATTGTACCAACTGAACAAACAATGGAATCCATTGTTTTGGAAAGAGTCTAGATACTTTTCACTGCTGACGCGCAGTGGAAAGGGCTTTGTAGCATAGGATTCTTGACTCAATTGATATCGTTGTAAAGCATGCACCCAACTAGAAGTGACTTGTACAAAATCGTATAGAGAACTTTGAAATGGTAGTAAGATCCAATACAATTCGATTTGTTGTGGAATAAGTGTATCCACTACAAGTAAATCATTCAAGTATGATATCTGTCTCCACCGTTTCTGGATACATGACAAAACCGTATATTGTGATACTGTTTAACACACTAGTAAAACAAAACAATTTGCTTTCGAAAAAGTTGGGACTTTTTAAAGGACGCAATTACTTTTTAATAAAATGTTAAACAACCAATGTCTATATAACATTTCTTTCTTATTTCTTTCTCTCTTTCTTTCTTATATATTTATAGAGTCTTGAAACTAATACTAATATTAATATTAATAGACTATTAATACTAATATTAATATTAATATAATATAGCTAATATTAATATAACTAATACCATATAGAAGATATTATCTGTCGCACGAATAATAAATATATTCTTTGTTTTGTTACTCTAGTAATTATCCACTTTAATCGGTTGACTCTGTTTATTGTATTTTACTTGCATTCTACTGACATGCAACAAATTGACCCCAGAGAAAGTTGGCATATTTCTTCAGTAAATAAATTTCGCAAAAATCCCAGCATCTTCGACAGAAAATAGCAGCAGAGAAACTAATTTTAGCATAATTATGCAGTTCACTCGACGGAGTTTTTATCACTGGTGGCCATATTGGTCGGTATGTGGAGAAAAATCAGTCAAAGGCAGCTTTAGAGGGCAGCGATCGTGTATCGACGAGAGGAGAGAGTGTATGACGTGGTCGAAAATCGAGCAATCTCCGAGAATTCGATCGGAAAAACGTAGCCCGTGCAAAGGCAAAACGTTGGCTGATGGAGTGTCGAGAGAATAGAGCCGGCCAAATCGATGAAATAATTTGATCCAATCCCCGATCTCTTCTCAAATATCTCCGGTTCGCCGGAAACAGAAAGCACGGTCAGGGTAGAGGGAATAAATGGATTTTCATTTGCGAGACGAGAGATTTCGCTGATTTTACGGGATAATGTGCTCGGTAGTCGATGTGGGTCACGATACACAACCATCATGGCTGAATTACCGTCGCGAGCTGTAAACGATTTTGTCATTAAATTTAATACGTTCCGACTTTGAAGTCTAACCGGCCTTACGGATTACGTTGTTCCGCAGATTTTTGCCGCGGCGTCCTATTAAGATTTCATCTTGTAACGTCGCCCCGGGAGCTTGACGAAGTGCGTTTTTCAAAATGAATTTCTTGTTAAGTTGCGCGCATATGCCCGAGTCGTGGAACGTCTTTATTCATTTCACGCTTCTAAACATATTAAGCGGAATGGTTAATAAAATTCATTTTGCCTTAGTTGACTAATAAAAATTTAAGAAACGTTTTTTCGGAAAATTAAACACTTCTGATTTTTTTATTATTTAACGTCGCTTTCTGAATTCTTATGTGAGAATTATTTCGCGAAACAAAAAACACTTCTGATACAATGTATAATCTCTCTGTTAAACTATGTTAAGGTATTCGTGTGAAACAGTTGAAAGTGTAGTGTACATTATTGGAAAAATGTTTAACATTTTCTTACGTAACATAGTATCAGTTTCATTGAATCGGTAAAACTATTTTAATAGTTCAATTCGATTAAAAACTAATAGTAAGTCTATCCATTTCTTCAAGTTAGTTTCGACTGCTTAATTAATACGAAAGCACATTAATAGTATAAGTACCCTATATACCAATACTATTAATTAGGTAACAGTACATGTATCGTTAAAAATGGTCGTGGAAAATGCTTCAATAGCCGGGAATACGCCTTTGTCTCGAATGTCGGACGTCCTCGAATGGAGCAACTTCAATTTACAGCTGAGTTACGGGGCAAAGAACGAATATCCTCTTCCACGTTAACCGATCGGAAAATCCATTGAGGTAAGCAGACACGTATAGAAGATCGACCCGAAAGGTTGTAACAGACGGAGACGATGAATAAGTGCTGCCGGGAATATGGAACCAGTATGGGGAGACAGAGAGAAGGAGAGAGGGAGTCTGAAACGTGTACCGTGAAAAGTCCGTGGCGGATTTTTATGCGATATGAAGGCCACGTTTTAGTCCCGATTGAATGCAACCGCGGGGTGTAAGTTAAGAGGAAACACGGTCAGCGGTGGTCGGGATAGTTAGAATGCGCCGGGGTAGTTGTACTGTTAACATTCCTGACCGGTCTCTCTATGCAAGCTCAGCTCTCGGTGCCCCGCCTCTATTTGCATCTTCTCGAAGATTGGATACGCTTTGGAGAGGTCGGCTTAAAGTGCGCCGGGTGCCTCGCGAACTTTCCGAGTCCGTTCGTCTGTCCGTTGATAATAAAGTATCCGGGACACGCTACACCTTCCCCAATGTAGAAATCGAATTTCCGTTGAGCCGGTCAGATAGGCCAACTTCGAACGATAATTTCGCAGCAGAAAGCTGCGTCCGGATTTACGACGCGCGGTTTTAAGGGCTGACTCCAGGAGAAACTTTCCATCGTTTATCCTTCGTCCGTGTTCGCTCCATTGAAAAATTCCTCCTTCCGGTTTTTCATTTTCGAAATATCGACCTATTTGCATCTTATTTGCATCTCGTCGAATCGTAAGCCCAATTTAATTTTTACAAACTCGTACCGGATAATATTCCAAATGATTCTTCCATTTATCACCTTGTACGACCATGAAAATCATTATGTCCTAGAGGAGTACTATAAAAACTTGAACGACCTGTATTTACCTCTATTACTATTTTCCATATTTAATGGTCGCTCAATTATTTCGTTGAACGTATCGACGGTTTTCATGGAATACTTTTCGCCGGGGTGGTATATAAATCTGTTGGTCGTTATTTAAAGTCGGTAAATTGCAGGAAATAAAACGGAATTTCTCGGTTACCCGAGAAATGATATGTGTTGCGCCGTTTACCGGGAACAAATCGTTGAACGATTCCAGTCTGATTAGCAAAAGTACTCTCGAAACACGGCAATCACGAACCGAATGTGAAACTTCGAAGAGTGGAGCTCGCCACACGATCATCTTTGTCGTTTTCAAGGGATTCGCTATTGGTTTACCGGAAGCATTTTAGTAACGTCGCCGCATTGTGCCGTACGAACAATGCGGAGTCCACGTTCGCCGGTTATATCGTCGCGGTTAGACCGATAATCATCTTTCTCGATATCAGTAATTCCAATGAATTCTTCGTCCCGATAAATTAGTAATCAATTAAACGGGGCCACGTTAACGGATTATCAAATAATTGCAAATTGTGCGAAACGAGGTTATTTAGGCCACCTGCAGACCCAAACATATCGCCCGACCGCGGCAGCTACGTGCGCCAGCGTTATACCGTCGGAAGGGAAGTAGATATTTAATTATCAGTCTGCTATAACCGGGATTCAATTGTCGAGTATCGTTGTTCGATGAAAATACATGTGACCCCCTGTAGTTATTAATTCCGTCGAACATCGAGCCGCGTAAAATGATCACGGATTTACTAGGCCGGTTTGCTGCGTGTTTCAATTGCATAATGTAGGAAAAATATATCTGAATTATTTTAATACAGTCGGATCGAAACGATGGGTTCTTAATTCCCATGATTTAAAAATTAATTTTTAATGCCGGAAAATATTTTTGCGAGACGTCCAGCAATGTATACGCGAAATGAATTACCAAAAAGAAGCAAAGCGTGATATCAAAAGCAAAACCTAACTGGCATCTTTTCATTAACTTCATTTCAAAAAACTCGGAATTAGCGACCTACTTTTTAATGGTTGCTATGGCGCTCTATTCGACGAATTTAGTATTTAAAGAAACCCTGCTTCCTCTATTTTCGCTTATGAGTTTCTCTTTACGTTGTACATTTACCATACGTCTTTATTCTTTATTCAACAATTATTTTTATTTCCTTTGATTCTCTTATACTGCTGTATATTTGTTAATTCCTTTTCTTATGCTTGAGTAGACTGTTCTCGAATAAATTACTGTTTTATTACTGAATGTAACTAAATTTTGTAATAATTTTCCTTTGGTAATACATTATATTTATTTTCTTTGCTTTCCTGATTGTATATTTACTTGTCTTATGCATGAACAGTTCTTGAATAAATTACTGTTATTATTACTAAATATGACTAAATTTCGTAAACGAAATTCTATTGAAAAACTGTATTAAAAATGTAGTTGTTAATATCAGACTATTATCTACCTATGAGTGTGTTTAGTTCGGAGCATAATTATTCTTTGAACATGAAAATATCTTTCGGAACGTGAACACGTTCATTTGTTGCTCCTGATAAATTAATTCCTTTCGCGAATGTGTGTAAATTTACCGTAAATTTAAATTCACTAATGACAAAAGCTGTCGATGCAACTTGAAATACCAACTCGAAAGAAGTCGTGCGATTATCGTGTAAGTTTCGCACGTGAGCGCGCGCGCGGTACGCCGTAAAATCGCGCAACAGAGAATTAATTTTCAAGCGAATGAAATTAAAATTGTCGCGTGTGCACGGCCCTCGTGAATTTTTGTTTCCGCATTCTAATGAGAACGTAAATATGTGTACACTTTTCTTCTTCATTCGCGCGCGACGGATATTAAAAGCACATTCATTCGTTCATTAATAGCATCGCGGCTGCAAGTACGAAAGTTTTCCAGAAACGAGGTTATATACATAATATAGCGAAGAAAATATCGCGTGGCTGGTACTATTCGCCACAGTAACGGCGTACACGGACAATTTACGATTGTAAAGTTTTCATTCCGTACGTTGGTTGCCGCGAGAGATAGTACGTTTAACACGATACGCCATAGTTCCCCGTATTTTCTGGTGAATTTGAATAAAACAAACACTCGAGGGCGCGTTAACAATTTTAAAGCGTTCTCGTGTGACAAGATAAGTGATTCCGACGGGGGCAATTGAGATTCATGGTCGATAAAGTTTTTAAAATGGTATTTATCACATTCCAAAAGCTAGAGTGGTCCAGGAACGACCAACGAGGTGCTATCCACGTTAATTTCTGCCAATTGCAACATACAAAAATAATTTATTCTGTTACTCTGTTACATCTGTAGTTGCAGTAATAATTTCACGAACAAAATTGAAAATTTCAATTTTATTCAACTCCTAATGGCTCGTGTTCATACGAGAAGCATACACGGTACATTGATATTAACGAAATGGTTTTGAATATCACAAACTGTGTCGAATTTTATGTAGTTTGTATCACGATGGATCAAATTATATCAATTGTTCATCGATGAATTGTTTTGGAAGTTAGTTTTCAAAATTACTTCGTATGGCATGTTAGATGACGGGCATAGCAAAAGCATAAAGTTATCAATTTAAAAAATAAAGACATTATGAATTGCTCGTTGCATAGCTTGGCTGTCTACTACCAGCGAAACCGGAATGAATTAACTTTTAAACCTATAAGGCGATTCTTATTAAAATTCCTAGAGCATGCAATATTGGAAACTTCTCGCGATTAAATAAAGCACTTTATGGAAGTGTCGTGGTATTGCATTCTTTCCGAACTGACTCGAAGCTGTATCTTCCCCTTTACTTTTATCAGTTTCGTATTTTCAAACATTTAAATATTATTTATGTATATTTACTATTTTCAATATTTAACTAAAAGGGACATTTCCTATTAAATGTATAGGAAAAAGTTGTTTAATTCAATAATTAGAAAAATCTGAGAGGTAGTGATGTTTCGACAAATTTACCTACGTTTCATATTTGTCTTGCAATAAAAGTAGGTTTTGAAAAAATTCACGTCCACCAACGATGAAATCATAATTTATTATAAAACTCGAGAAAATACACATTTATTGAAAAAATGTCGGTAGGATGTGTGTTAATATTTGATCAAAACGACATCGACTATTTCATCCAGCGGTGTCGATTACCAAGGCAAACACTTTTCGCAGACAGCGCGGAAGTAATTATCGTAACACGCCGTACCATAGTTTCCTCGGTTAAATACCCTCGGCAAACATTGCTAATAACTCGAGTAAAATAATGCAGCGGCGCCGGGAGCAGTTTCCATTTATCTAATGAACAAAGAGAGTTCGACAAATTCGAGCGTAGGTATTAATGTCGCAGCTGGGAAAGTTACGGTGGGTGGGCTCTTGATCCCGTTGTTGTCGCGTTCCATTCGCAGAACGCGGCTTCGCCCTTGAACGATAACAATCGGAATTCGCGATTCCATGGACCGTGGATGGATTACGCCCAGATATCCTTGTATTTTTGCATTTTTCGACGGCACCCACTTGCCCCGTTACGAGTCCGTCGCGTCGACATTGTGAAAAGGATCCCGTGGAGGACGCTTTGCGAATACAATGCGCATGATGAATAGAGAGGATACATTTCTGCGGTTAGCGAAAAAGAACTTGAAGGGGAATTCTTTGGCGTTCCTCCACCATCGAAAGAAAACGAAGTGAATGAATCGTTGGTGTACACAAAGGTACCCTCCCACTACCGAATTCGCTACTAGGTATTTCGATTCTAACTGGAAAAAGGGAAATTCCTCGGAGTTTCCTTATGTTGGTCGAAGTTACTTCTAATAGAGTTGTCATTTTACAAAGGATACAGTTTCGGAGAATATTCGATCCGTTTCCGCACAGTGTGTTGCCTCCACGAGCGTTTTCATCCTTTGATACTTTCGGGGAACGTTTCCGGGAATGAAGGTCGAATTATTTCGAACCAAACGTGCTTCTCCGGAACACGAGTAATTTTTCGGAAAATTACGGTATGCTGTTCACGTTAACGCGAATCCGATAATCTAATACTTCGGCGGCCGTGTGACGGAGATACTGGCACAATCTGGTCTTTCGCGGTCGAATACGGAGACAATGCATGCAGAGTTTGCAAAAGTTTTTATCATCAGTAAAATTAATAAAAAGTCTACGAAAAATGAAAACTACCCTTATGTGCAAACACTTTGATCGGCTTAGAAACTAATACCGTAGTTTGTACTAAAAACATATGCAATATTATTATAGAAGTGGGTATATATTAGTGTATTAAAAAAGACGATGGAACGTAATTTTTTATCAGAGACAGAATATTATAGAGGAACAAAATAGAATTGTGCTTTTGAAAATGAAATTTCATATCACAACGACCGACGAGTCCGTTGCGTTTCGGGAAATAAAATTGATGATTTGCATGCGATAGAACGTGCTGTTTCATTTTCAGTTAATAGTAGCGACTATAGAAGAATTCATAGCACCAAGTATGAACTTAAAATATTCGATGAAAGGGGCAGTCTAATGGAGTTATGACGGAATTAAGTAGGCGTAGTTGGCAACGTCAACATATTAAAATTGTTAAACATGCAACGAGCTTCTTATTTTCTTTTGACGTCTTGAAATTAATTAATTAATTTATTATTTATTTATTTAATGCTTTAAACCAGATGTGGTTTATATAGCATATTCAATACATGAATTCCATTAGCGTATAATGGCTTAATGCGCCACTTAGCTTAGCTTAACTTAACAGTAATTTTTTATTAAAAAAAAATTGATTCAATGAAATTAAATTTTTAGTGCACAACGCTTAACAAAATCGGCAATGATTAACAGACCTTTAATATCTGGACCACATAGGAAGCATTTTATAGTCTTGAAATTAGTGGAGAAATTTTATATTTTTCATAAAGATGCCTGATCTAATTATTACTTTCTGCTTGCATCAAATGAAAGAGCTGATCTTTTAGCTAAGGAGGCTTCATCCTTTAGCGATCCTTGTATTTCTTAAATTCCTTTCACTGATTGCTTCGAGTCTTTCTTCAAAGTTATGCTAGACAACACTTTCGCCTCTATAAAGGCTGATGGTCCTCTTAAGGGCAAAACATATTTTCAGTATTTTTTAATGAAAATAGACTTCCTTGGTTTTCTCAGTTAAACTTATCCCGTTTAACTATTTTCAGTATAAACAGGTGTAGATCTAATCGCTATCATCTTGCTTTTCCTCTGGCTCGTATTGGATTTATTGATAATCCTGAGTGTAGCTGCAGGGAGGGTAACGAAACGCTGAACCATGTTCTATGGCAATGCAACTTATACAACGAGGAAAGGCTCAAATTAATGAATAAACTTAGAAAAATAAATTTCCAGCTTCCAATGAATGTCTCAATATTAATAGCTAAACCAAACATCAAAGCTTGTCACTACATGTTATCATTTTTTAAGAGCTGTGGTCTTAAAGTTTAAGTTTCGTCTATATATATGTTCCAACTAATCATATGTTTGTATTAAAATATCTGTGTATCTCTAATATACCACATTCTATTTTGTAATTATTATATTCTGTTTTGTATGTGGCGTATTTCGTTTTTTTTATAATTATATTGAAATAAATCTCATATGAGATTTTCTAATAGAAAAAAATCTGCCACTGCTCTCGGCTTGGTTCCTGATAATTTAGAATAATACCTAACAGATGAATAAAAGATAATTAAAACTCTTCGACCACAAAGGATTGTTCACCGCATTCGGGTATTTAATGGAGTGTGGTCTCTAATGCTCCGATCCGCAGTTAATTCGGGCGTCGGTTTAATTTAGCTGATGAAAATAGATTACAATTTAAGTGTATCTGTATGCGGTTGATCTCCGGCGCTCAGTTATTTTTCACCTTAACTAATATCACCGCAATAGACTGCGTCCAGCCCTGTCGGAAGGACTTCGAGGAATATAAATGAACAGTCAGGTGAGAATCGCACGGAGTATCGTCGCCCCGGATATTCAAAGCATGACCCGAGGATATTTCACGTAGGTATTGCGCCATTTCTCTAAGCCCCGTTGTCGTAATATAACGTATTGCAAGCTGTGCAATTATCAGCCTGCAGCCAGCAGTCTCTGTTCTGTTTCTACTTCCGAGCCAGCTTCATCCTTTTTCACGTTCAGCACACTTACATTCACCAGAGCTAATTCGCTGTACATATATCCAATTCCCTTGTTCAGCTTTTGCCTTTTCTTTCGTTGCCTCCTTCCCGACCAAGGAAATGACTTTCCTCATATTTCTCCTCCCGCATCCAGAACATAGTCGTCCATCGCGAAACTTTTCTAATTTGTCTTGTCCTGACTAGCTTCCCTTCGTAAATTCAAGAAGAAGTTGAAGACAATTGAATAGCATCTCAGACATTCAAGATTACTAGAACATCACACAATAGGAACAACATTTGAAGCGTCTGCGAAGTTTGATTCGGTGTTGTGAACTCTCTATTTCCTCAGAAGGTTAGTTCGATTAATTGTGACTAGAGAGAATTTTAAAATAGTGAGGATATTATTAAATATTATTTGAAATTTATTATTTTTATCGTTTAATTTAAATTATTTTAAACATTATATTAAAAGAATTTCAATTCTGTTGCACTATTTCATTATTTGCAATCTATTTACCTAATTAATAAATGTGAAATCAACTTTTATTTAACTCCTGTTCGTTACAATTAAAACAGGAAAGATTATTTTTTTGAAATTTAATTATGAGTTACTTCTTCTTTCCTTCTTTAACGTCGCATCGACTTCTTGGTCATTAGCGACGACTTTGTGCTTCGTTGAATTTATTTCGTCCTATAGATCTGTAGACTTTATGCATTGTAATAGATGTTCTCTGACTTCTTTCAATTTGTAGACGTCGTCGATTTCTTTGGGAATTTTGTATTTGCTGCGGAGTTGGTCTAGTTTGGTGGATTTTAGAATTATGCGTGTGACAGTTAATGGTAGATCGTTTTGTAGGAGGTATTTGTGTGTTAATCTTATGTGTCCAAGTATCAGTCTTAATAGGTTTACTTGATCATTTCTCTTGCTTGGCAGTTCAGGGAGAAAATTAGGATGTGGTACTGTTATTTTGTGCGATTTTAGGAACTACATCTAGCTTAACCCTCATTCTTCCCTTATTTCACGAACTGAATCTGTCCCTCGGTGTCAAATTGACACAGCAACACAAAATAAAAAAAAGTTCAGTGTTTTCTTAGTTAAATTGATGAGCTAACATTTACATCTTAGGTTTTTTGATTATGTGTTCAGCATTAAAAAAATAAACGTCACACAAAGTTTCGGGAAAATGTACCTAAAAACAATATAACTTATTTCGGGAAAACTGTGTCAAATGGCAAGATAAATAGACAATCATTATGAAGATTTATATGTTGTTAACACTTACTCTTTCTTATTTAATTGCATCTCAAACTTGAATATTGGCAATATTTTTTTTGATATTGAAAAAAATGAGTCCTAAATAGATTCCACTTTATCAGAGACGAAAATACTAAACTAATTCCAGTACACGAATTTTATACTGGTTAGAAAAGAATTAACTTTTATTTCGTCTTAAAAGAGAAACTTAACATTCATATTTACTAAATGTTGAATGAAGTATTCATCACGAGTCGTACTCGTTATTCTAGGGCCGGAGAGTAGTGTCATCCCGCGCAACACGTAACCACTTGATCGTTGACAAACGAAACCGAGATCCCACTTGTTGGAAGGAGAATGTAACTTGAAATATTTTTCGCGTTTAAGATCATCGTGGAAACTTTGTCCCAGAATTTTCGGTGGAGAATATCTCGGTGGATTTTGTGAAGGTATCTTGCCGTTGCACATAAGAAGATCCTTATTTTCGCCTGAGTGCTTTGCAATGCTGCTAGATCTAGTGCCCCGATGTAAAAACAACGCCTAATGACAAAAAAATCCCGGTACAAGTTCTTTACGTTTGCTTTCAAAGGGAATCGAAAAAAACTGTTGTTTCGAGAGCCCTTGCAACAAAGGGTTCGCCGTCCGATGCAGCAATGAAAACAACACCCATTGACCTTCTTTCTCTTTTGCGATCCTCGCGCAACACTGTGACCATCGCCACTGTCGGGCTAACGACCGCTATTTTTACGTTGTCATAACCTCGGATAATAAGTTCTCGGTTCGGACACTGGGGTGCACGGGTATAATTCAATGCCAGAGGTCCGCCGGCGATCGTCTCTCGTGGCTCTATATCAATTTCCAGGGGCACTCGTGGTCGAGCAGTATGCTCCCGCTAGCCACGAGGAAACACACCCTCGTACATACGTAAGACGTAGGCTCGAACTATTTCGATCGTAACGATCTTTTATTTGTGAAGCCTTATGAACGGCACGCTAGGGAGTTCGGAGCCCGGGAAACCCTCTTCTCCCCAGTGTCCTTTGCGGACGAGAACAGCCCGCAGTGCTAAAGTGGAATTTTATGGACAGAGATGCTGCGGAAATCGCTATTTACTTAATTGCCGGATATACAGGCCGCGGCACGTAACTGTAACCACTTCGGTGCCTCTGTAAATAATGCCTGCCGCGCGAATCTTTGCGCAAATATACTTTTGTACGCTGCACTAGAAAACGTAGAATGAAACGGCCACAGCCTGTTGTGTATGCAGTGTTCAAATCTAGAATGCTCATGCTATAAAGCATTTCTTATATAAGGTGCTCTCGCATTAATCTTGTCCAGCATTCTTCGCGGACATGGTACATATTAGAGAAACATGACACGTGACAAAGTTTGCTATGAGCAAGATACAATGACTCTTAATTAATTAAATTTGTAATGTTGGACCATACGACTTGAATTTTGTTTAGAAGTGAAACAATTAGTTTTCCACAATTTATTTATAGAAATTAGGATAACCTTAGGTAACTTTTAGTGCAGTACAAAATGCAGTATTTTATTCTTAAATGTCCCGAAAGTCTGGCCTGTAAATGTCCCAGATCTATCCCCATTACTGTGGGGTGTACTCCCTTGACGGGCCGTGAAGCTCGAAAGACCTTGGTCGCCGAGAAATATGACATCATACGGCTCGGGTATATCAGTGAGCCTGACTAATCAGAATTTCCAACTTCTTTATTTTCCATTATTTTTTTATGGGACTTCGATGACCATATCTGTGGCATTTTTCTAATAAAAATCATACCAAATATGCCACAAATATGGCCGTCGAAGTCTCATAAAAAATAATGAAATATAAAGAAGTTGGAAATTTGGATTAGCTATGTTTACATTTTTCAGCGACCGAGGCCTCTCGGCTCGGCTCTCCTTCTCTACGTTCGGCAAAAATGAAAGAATACTGTCCCTGGCGCATAAATGTCTCTCGACAGACCCGTGCTGGGGACTTATATGGATAAAATACTGTACTTTTACAAATTATTCAGAATCGCAAAGTAATGGTAACAATAATAAATGTTGAGCACTATCTCAAGAATTAGTTTTCTGATTAGAGTTTCCACCTTTGAGAATACATTGTCGGCCGGAAGTAAGGGGCATAGCCAATGTGGTCTTAATGATATGTAATCAACCATATACCACCATTCGTATAAATATCTCGTGACATACGATTGCGTGTTTCGTGGAGCATTTATGCAGCGATAAAAAGAACGAGTACCGGGAACAATCACCGACGTACTACGAAACCACATAAATGGAACCATACGCGACTAGAAGAGAAAGATGTGGTTCATAAAATGTTCTTTAATACAACGTAGCACAGTTTATAACTATACTATACTATAAACAACTCCAATATTTATAATAGAAGTCGTAACTCTTCAAACATAAAAAATAGTAATTTAATTATAACAGTAGTGGAGAGTGTTGTACCTTTGACCATGTTGTACCTTTAATCACTGAGCTTGTGGAGAAATCTAGAGGTCATTTCATGCCAGTCTACTTGAAAGAATGCTACTTTGATGAGCTTCATGAGAAAATTTTTTATCGAGTTTCATCACTGAAAAGTACGTTTTTGTCCTACGTTTAATTATTTTTTTGTATTTTTCCTGAGTATGTTTTATTGGCTCTGCTTGATCCTATACTATTACTTACCATTAAAACTATCTACTGATACACATGTTAAACTTGCAAACATGAGCTCTTTATAGTAATATAAAAGATAATGATTGTTGTACCTTTCACCGGGTCAGAAGTCAACATCATGTCAAATGGTCCTGCAATCACGAAAAGCAATGTTTTGTTGAAAAAACTATTGTCATAAAAAAATCCCAGACAGTTTCAAAAACGATTGTTTAAAAAGCTGAATTGATGGAAGTTTAGAAACCAACTAACTTTCGGTGTAGATTTTCAAGCTTTATATTTAATATAAATGGTAAAAGTTATTAATATATAATAATGTGTGCCTTTATTTATTTTTATTACAACCATCTGATAAAACTAACCTATCCTATCTTAACCTGACCCCTGAAACACCATGTTGTTTCTTTGACCGCTTGGTATTGATTTTGAAAAAAATGGTGATTTGAGCAAATTTGACATCTTCAAATCATAATATAAGATAACTAACCAATTAAGATATAGATTCATACAATTAAATGTTACTTTTCATTGAAAACAAAATTTTAAAAAATCTTAGGAGCAACACAGGTCAAAGGTATAACACTCTTCCCTATGCATTACAAATAAACAATAAATATATTTGTTTATAAAAGAATAATCTATTCCATTTGAAAATCTACATCTAAAATATCTAGCGGCTTTCGGGCTAGCCTGTATTATTACATGAAGATATATTAATGTCGGTGTCTTCTAACGCCGGTTTCACAGGAAAATATCACGTCCACTTTCGGCAAGTTGAAATCAGGTGTTCTATATTAGGTGCAGTTACCCTGTAGGTTTGTATGGGTTTGTATAGCGTCCTAGCGCTATTGTTGCGGGGTGTACACGTGCACGTAAACGAATGAAACGGTACGCGCTGCAAGCTCTTAACAATCGGGGCGCGTGCTCAAGGGCTATTCCCAACTAGATTGGTACATTGCGCAACGGGCAAGGGGACAACTCATCGGATAATTGGACTTGTCACGCGGTCATGCGACTGTCGTTACACGATCTCAGGTCAATTACGAGATTGCGGCTTCAAATGTCTTGCTGGCGAAATGATTAGCTTTCGAACGAAACAAACCACGTCAGGGTTTAACTACTAACCTTAACTACCTTACGATGCTACGTAAACGACGCGACGTTTGATTGGGTGTGACCAATCGATACGTAACACTGCGCGTATTCTCATTGTTGAAAATATTTTATATTTATATAGGTGCCAGTAATTCTTTCGAGTAAATTGTAATGTAGAATGCATATTTTATATTTGTATATTTTTTATGCATGTGTCTTCGTGAATCTTCGAAAAAGTTAAATAGTGGGGGGTCAATGAATCGTCGTTTTTTCCCGATTTGGCATTTTCATACGGAGGTGTAATCACTTGAAGTTTAGTCATTTAGTACAGTACTTGTACCTTTCGCCGTGTCGTCCGCATTAGCAACGTTCGAAGTGAAATATTTTTTGTCACGAAATCTATTTTCCGAAAACCGATGATGGACAGTGTTGTAGCAGGCAAGTCTGTGTATTGCACAAAATTGCAATCAGATATGTATTTAAATAATTAAAATAACGGTTACTGAAAAAAGTCAATTTGAAGGCAGTTTTAATCTCGAAGTTCATACATTTAGAAGGAATTAGTTGTGCGATTTTTTATTAGTCTGGTTGGACTTGTTGAAAAGTAAAGACGTGTTTGATCTCAGACGGAGACTTAAACGAGATAATTTTATTAATTGTATCTGTTATATTTAAAATTAAATGTTAGATTGTTTGTGTTTACGGACGCGTTATTCTATTGACGACTTATATCCTACATGAGTATACCACATTTATAAAATTGTTTTGTTACATTGATTTGTGTTACGATAATGTGATAACCACTTTTGAAAAAAAGTATAAAATTGAACTCTTACAAATTTGTAGTTACGTTGTACGAAAGAAGTCGATTTATTGCGGCTTAGTTATTTATTCGACTTAGGTCACTTTCATAATCACTGGCACATGTAAGCTAACTTTAAAAACGAATTGGGCGCTCGGAAGGAATGAGAGAACTTTACACAAGTGTGTCTAAAAGTGACGAGATTTAGGACGACTCAAGATGTCTGGAATTAAAAGCTCGAAACTCGGCGAGTATTCAAACATTTAGTAGCCGTGTTGCATTTGAAAGTCTTGTACGAATCGTGAAAGTTTTGCCAAGTGTTAGAGGAAGACATAGAAACTTCAAAACCACCGAAAAGTAAATGTGAAGTTTCTATGGCTTCTGCTATTTTACAATTTGTTGCTTAATGTTAATTGTCGCAAACATGTACCTTTCCGAGCCGAAGAAATTGCGTGTGAATATGATATAACAAAGTGGAAAAAGAATTACTAACGCCAGAGGGCTTTCAATATGTTGTAACGTTTCAGAACTTCAAACTTTCCAGACTTTGACATATTTATCGAGCTCGAGACGGTTTCGATACGTCTTAAAAGTTGGGTATGTTTGATGTGCTCAATCTGAAGGATATCTTCAATTTTATTCAACTTTAAAGGATTTTCTTGTGTTGTTAATATCGATAAGAAGTTGCATTAAAAATGAGTGAAAAATACACGTACGTTTTTAGTACTGGTACTTCTATTCTGAAAGAATCAATTCAATTATTTATTTTATAGTAGCACAGCATATTATGGAGTGGAGAAATTAATATACCTAGAAGTATAATTTGATACATTTTTTAAAATGTTACTTAATTTCTATATAAAATCTAACTTTATCTAACTATATATATATATATATATATATATATATATATATATATATATATATATAACTTTATCTAACTATAACTATATATATATAAATCTAACTATATAAAATTTAATTCAGAGAGTACAACAAACATTGCCATGAAACAAACATTATTGTATTCCACAAATAACGTTTCTATTCTGTTTTTTTTTTATAGAATGATAAATTAATTTATAGAGCACGACTTAGACAATTAATACTCATTATGTAACGAGTCATTGACATCTTAAGAGTGTTGTATTATTCTATTCGGTATTTATTAAATACCTTTTTGTCGATACTTCCAGATCTATCAATGTCGCCAAAAAACAGCTAACATCCGGTTTTAAAGGATGAAGTGAAGCGAATTTAACGCCGCGTAATCTGATTTAATCGGAGAATTTACCGTGTCATACATTTCCCGAGGAGTGGTTATTAAAAGTTGACCGATATACTTAATCTGGTCTCATGAATCATTTATTTTTTCCGGGCTGATATATCGGGCAACTTCAGCCCTTCGGCGAAAAACAGGAGCACGAAGGTGCGAGGAGTAGTCGATTTCTCAGAGCCCGGCAGCTGCCGCGTCAGATGACGTTGAAATGTGATCGGACTTATCTTTGCGAATTACGAGATGCAAACACTTATTACATAACTTCAATTTGGAAACACGAGACATAAGCGAGCGTTACAGCCTGCAGGAACCAGGGGCTACTTCCCCTAACAAGTTTACGCGACATTTTCTCCTCCCGAAGATGCACATTTTCTTGTTTTCACTAATTTATCTTTTTCAACTTTTACTACCTTTCATCAAATGTTTTTCAAATAACAACAACGATGATACAAATTAACCCCTTGTCGCATTTTAACGAGCCGTGATAAAGGTTTTTAACAAAGTCTGACAAATACTCTTTTTACTCTTTTCATTTTAGATGAAATAAAATTTGATTCGTTTGTAATCAATATTAAACATTAAAATAAATGTAACCATGCAAAACATATAAATTTCTGATCACTGTAACTGTAAAAGAAAATCTACGGCGTGGGGTTAATTTGTTGTTGAGAATAAAAATTCTCTTTTCATACGGTTTTTTTCAATAAAAAATGTCATATAAGATTTATTTCATCATAATTACAAAAAAAACGAAATACACCACATACAAAACAGAATATAAAAATTACAAAATAGAATGTGGTTATTAAAGATACACAAATATTTTAATACGGACATATGATTAGTTGGAACAGTATAAACAAAACTTGGTTGATGCTCATATAAATATACATGTATGATATGAACAGTAAGTTATGAATTGCATATTTGTTTGAGAGAAGTGAAATACCATACCATTGATGTAAGTTTCTGACATATGAGGTACATTCTGAGTAAACTAGAGCAACATTGCAAGTGAGCGGGTCGAAGTTGTTCAGCTGTTTCGAAAGTTTGCAATTAGTATGTATTTTTCCCGCGGATTTGCGAGTGGTTCTATGTACAAAAGCTTTTTAGAAAATTGCACAGGGAGGAAAGATTCTCGATCACCGGAGACAGAGGGGGCGGTAACTGTTAAGATAGTATGTAAAAGATTTGTCAGACTTAAAGGCTATGAAACTTTCGCGTAGTTAGAAAATTTTTACGAGGAACTATCCTTTACGCGTCTCCTGAAGATATTACGCAGAGTATCGTTTCAAAGTTTCCTCGAAACCGTGGATTCCAAATGATTCGCGCGGAATGTATGCTTAATCTTCGCGGGCGCGGTCCTTTCAACAACAACATTTTGGAATGCTGTGCCATATTCGGCGTATAACGCAATATACTCTTGGAACGTGAATATTACTTCTACATCGACTTGTTAAAACTATTTGAAAACTATTCTAACTTCGCAAATTGAAATCTTCAGCGAACACACATAATATCAATTCATAACATTTTGTTAAAAAAGAAAGTAAAATATAATGAGATAATTTTTAATAAAACACATTTTACGAATATAGTAGTTTACAATAATGAACTTCTTGAAGCTTTATTTTATCTTACTATTAAATATTTAACAATATTTAGACTGTTCAATTAAAATGATAATTCTCTATACAAAGAATTTATTCAAAAGTGAATAAATAGTATTTAGACTGTTAAATTAAAATGATAATTCTCTATACAAAGAATTATTCAAAAGTGGATAAATAATATGTATTCGTAGATAAAATTTCCAAAAATCGTGTATTATTACTGTGAATCGTTTTTCAAATAAAGGGGAGCGTACACTGATGGTTATAGTGGTTATTCAACGCTCTCCAATTATTCCAGACACATAATGTACAGCGATTGCAGGGATTACGAGCAGGTGAACCTATTTCCATTAATTTTACCTAGTACTCATTGTCAATTAGTAATTATTAGTGATTATATTATCAAAATTATTTAAGGTTTGCTACTGCAGTTGTTTATGATTCAACTATAACAATTTTGAGCTGGATATGTTTGAACAAACATTCGGATATGCAGATTATTACTTAGGTATTAAAGGTTTATATAAAGATTCGTCGTGTTTAAACTTGCCATAGGATAATGCTAAAAGTAAAAAGATGATAAAAATTAAGCATGATGAAAAGATGATCAAAATGAGACGGGAGAGGGAGAGAAAAAGAGAACCAAAGCGGAGCGAAACGAAATTCACAGCTTCTTTTTAACGGTCTAGCTTATTCAAGATTTTCTACGGAAGTTCTTTATGATTCAACTATAATAAGTTTGAGCTTGATATGTTTTAACAAACATTCGGATATGCAGATTATTACTTTATTTTATTATTATTATTATTATTATTTATTATTATATATATTATTATATTATTACATTATTATTACTAAGTATTAAAGGTTTGTGTAAAGATTTATCGTGTTTAAATTTACCACAGAGAATGGTGCCAAAAGTGAAAAGATGTAATCAAAATGGATCATGATGAAAAGATGATAAAAATGAGTCGGGAGAGAGACAGAGAACCAAGGTGAAGCGAAACAAAATTTTCAGTTTTTTTCTAACGGTCTGGTAATCGTTATTGCCAGGTCGAAAGTAACGACAATGATTTTGCAATGGGAGCAGCCGGTGTATGCCGCAATCGGCACACGCGATAATATTCGACGCAGCGAAAAGAAATAAAGATTACTCCTGGTGTATGGAGGCCGTAAACCGGATTGAGGGAAAAGTATCGTCCCCCCTGGTGCAGGAGGTCCGTGGGTGGAGGGTAGAGATGCGCGTGCACCGACATATCCTCCGCGAAAATCCCCTCGAGACAATAATCCCAAGCGTGCCAGTTGCAAATTAACCACAATGACTGTACACTGGCAGACGGCCGGACGGTCGCGTGCATGCGACCGAATGCTCGACCGCGCGTGAACGATGCCCCGTTCGTGCGTTATAAGCTCCCCGTATAAACGTGAATCGGCTGGAGCCAGCCGATACCAAACGACGGAGAAAATAACGAAATGAGGACAAGGCTCGTAACGAGGCCACGTCGAACGAAATCACGTATTTTTAATCGCCCGCCAGCCGAAATCCTTCCGATTGCTTTCAACGTATCAAAGTGATTTTTCCGATAACCTTTTGCGCTCCCGTCAATACTCTTCCGTCAACACGGACGCGCTCAGATGGTTAATGCTGCTGTAATTCATTCACATATATCTTCTTAATTTAACATTTTTTTCATTTAACTCTTTTAAACCGTAAGTATTCTACGTACACGAGTAGATGGCTGACATTTTATGGGGTCTAGATGCTTATTTTCTGGTACTTACAAAAAACTGGATATATTATTTTACCACGCTTATATTAGCTTGCCGAGAGTTGTCGTTTTTGTTGTATGCGTCAAATCTTGAAATCGAATTTTAAACCACTGAGCTAGAGACTTGAAATTTTCAACATTGCTCAGAACTGGATGACAATGCAATATTAAAAAAAAAATTTTTAAAGACTGCGTTTACTCCGCACGCTCCCTACTACACTATGCGTCCCCACTTCGACTCCGACCCCGCTCCACTGGCGCACTTCGCAGCGAAAGAGCTCAGTTTACTTATTGGGTTGGTTTGGATTTGGTCGGACGACAAGGACCAGCAGTTCTGCTTGGTAAGCGGCCCTTATTAAATGTGCTTGGTAGTAAAGACTAGAAACTAAAAAATATATAAAAGAACTTTTTTTAAAAACCATATTTTTAGATATTACTGACTATAAATAATACCTTGGAGGGCCCACGAAATTTACGTTAATATAGTGTGGCGCTCCACGCTTTTATGTATAATCACTATGATATCTAAAAATATTATTTTCTCCTTTTTAGTGCATTCTGATACAAGCGTGGCTTTTAGAAAGTTTTTTTTATATATTTTTTTCAATAATACATCGTACATGAGTACAAGCGACATAGTACAGAGGTTATTAACGTTTCGGAAGCTTAGTCCGAGCCACTACCGTTTCTCGAGACATAAGTAGGATGTTACATAGGATAAGTGCTTTAACCAGAAATACTAATTACATTCTAAAGGATTATTATTAGCTTGTTGCATATTCACAAGATGACAAAGAAAAAAATATTTAAAACATTTTCATTTGGTTGAAATCATGATGAAAATATTTCTGTAGATTTCTGTAAGGAGAATTTAAACAATGTGTCTCGTAGTCTTATATAGGTTGTTAACATATACATGCTAACATTTTTTTTATATCGGATTACTTTATACTGTGACTAAAAATAATAATCTACAAAATGTCATTCTACATACAGGTTATTATAAAATTTTAAAAACAGAATAGACTATTTTACTTAGATAAAATAGACTACATAAATTAGACTTAAATTAGACTACATACAGATTAATATTAAATTTTAAAAATAGAATATTGTTTGACAATAACTGATGTATTACTAGCTTTTATCAGTATAAAATACTTTCATCTAGTTTCCACGAGTTTCCAGGATAAAAGGACCAGATAAACTTTATTTGATTCTTCATCACGTTTAATTCGTTTGACGTCATTCCGTTAAAGTTTTTCCTTGACAAAAGAATATTCAATATGCGTTTTAGATCGGAAATTATATAACAAAATCTATAATGTCCAGTGTCCTGTGAATGCATTTTTATTCATTAATTGCAGCCGGAGGATATTTAATTGGTGCGCGATTTATATAATTTCGTGAAGAACGTATCACAGAAAATGTCGTAAAAATCGAGATACACGAGATGAATACAGACATACGTTTAAAAAGAGCGTAGCAATTAGTCAATTGAATTCATGAACCTCTCTGATCCATTCAGCTCGTTAGTATTCTATTCAGTCAATTTGCTTGACCTATTCGCGTGCTCAATTCTTGAAACTTCTGCTACCGAACTTTCTACGATTCAATTACTGATAATTAAAAAACTGAATAATTCGTTTAAATTACCGTTCTACGCTTCGAGAGGGGTTTATCTGTAAATACATCATTTAGACAATCTTCTGTCTTCAGTACGAAGTTTCACGGAGAAGAAAGTTGTGACAATTCAATTCAACTGCAATTTATACCTACTTCTCACTTTGTAGACAAAGGAAATTTTCGAGATAGCAAATTAGAAACTGTGATTTATCAGAGTTATTTTTTAGAGGAATTTATCGAGACTATAATTTTACCCAATTTTATTCTAAAATGTACAACTTGTTCAAAGAATTAAGACAAAACATTTGATATAGATTAATATGAAAAATAAAATCTCATTTTACGAATATTATATTTATTTACGTTAGGTTATTTTGGATCATTTTTGAACGATAATTAGATATTTTGAACTAGTTACTGTCTGATAAAAAATTAGGAAATTACGAGAAGTTGTATGATTTTATGAAGTAGTTGTTTAAATAGTTTCAAACAGTTTATTAGAATCACATAGTTTTTATTTTGTAGTGAAGTTATTTGCACTAAATTGTGGTTTATCGTTTGAAATTTTTTGCGAAATTGTAACGAATATGCAGCAACCGTAATTGTGGCACAGTTTCGATCACGAGGCGATTATTCAACTGCAATCAATAGGCATACCAGTAAACTGTGAGAACGGTCGAAGTTACGACAGTGATAATACGAATTCCAGGCATTTTAACTGTGCGGAATGGTTTAAAGAGGATTATAAAGCAGCGTAAACATCGATAGCGCTGGAACTTTAATATGCAGCCACGAATTCTCCGTGGATAGAATTTTCTCGCTTAGCTTCCTTTTTTTCACGTTAATCGCGGTCGTTGTTTCCGAGCGAAGTTATTTTCATTTGTCTGGCAATAAATCTCCGAGATGAAACTTTTGCGATATTAAGCTATCTCTTTTCTTCGAACGAAATAATTACTGTGTTGCGAAGATTTAAGATCCAATATATACATTATTTATTCACTATCATTTTCTTAATGCATAGTCCTTTACAAAATGTAACGCGATGGATATGGTAGTTAAAACTAACGATGTTGTGAGTGGTTACGAAAAAGAATTTTCTACAAAATAAAAGATATCGAAATCAATTGTACAAAATGGAAGTAATAATGTATTTTTCTCTTAATCATCTTGAAGGGTCGAAAATAATATAACAATATCCACAAATCCCTATAATATTTTTTTTAGTCTGGTCTAAAATTGATTACATACAAAATATTAAACATTTCACGATATCGAATATGAACAAGAACTGTACAAATCTAAATTAAAAGTAAATAATTTCGTAACAGGATAATGGACAGCACAGATCAAAGTATGAATGAATAAGAATTGAATAAAAATAAATAAAATTGAATGCCTTTTCGTTGGACGTAAACAGGAAGTAAGTTTGAAGTAAATTCCGAGCGTGTATCATGTTCATATAAAAAGGCAACGGTGGAATGCAATACGTTATATGAATTCCAAATAAAATTTCTAGGAAATTCAAATTACTATTGGAAATATATATTCTTTTAATTAAACATACATTTACTATATACAATTTTGAGAGAAGAATGAGAATATTTAGAAGCTTAGTGAAAAGCATCTTACTGTACGCGTCAGAAATCTGGGGGTGGATGGAAGCTGAGAAAGTTGAGAAAATACAGGAGAAATATATAAGGTGGACGACGTTAGGTTTGGACTTCAATACACCAGCCTATCTAATTTTGGAGAAAACTAAAACGGACAAAGTTAGGACATAAGCGGGGAAAAGAGCAACAAGATCCGAAGAAAAAACGAAACGGTTGAATAAGAATAAAATAGTCCAATAATACTGGAGGGAAATAGACGCAAAGCAAGAAGAGAAAAAGTCGAAATGGGAGGTAATGAGAGACTGATATTGTAGATTAAAAATAATGGACACACAGGAAATAGAAACAGAGAGAGGGAGAGGAAGCGAGTTTGCAGAAGAATTAGCACAAAGAGACAGGGCAGACCAGATACAATGGCAATATGATAGAATATTAGAGGGCAGATACAACGTAAATTACATAAAAATACGGAACAACGAGCGAGCAAACTACTTAAATGGAGACTTCAAAGGAAGAGACCAAAGTATGATAGCAAGGTTCAGATGTGGAAACGAAAAACGGGGAATCAAGTACTGGAAGGAAGAAAAAGAGACAGTATGCAGACTATGTAAAAGAGAAAGAGAAACGCTGGAACACATGATTAGAGAATGCAAACAGCTGACAAGAGAAAATGTAACGGCAAGAGAAATACTAAAGGGAGAAGAAGTAGGAGTCGAATGGATGCGTACGGTACTTGAAAAAAGGAGCCAGATTCATTCAATAAACAATAAGATAATACAGACACACATACACACAAATACATGAAACTCCATTTGGAGGCCGAAGGGCAAAAAATAAATCTATTTACTACTACATTTATTATATGTACAAACATGTATTTTATAAAACTCAACGTGATAAGAAAAAATACGACTACCATAGAAATCAATATGGCTATTGTATTACTTTTATTCACAAGACAACTTTTACAAATATTGACATATTCCAATTTTTTTCAATACAGAACAATCTTCTGATTTCTTGACAGAAATTATGTCTCTTAACCCTCATCCACACGGGTAATTTTTTATACGATACTGCATGAATTTTTATGGCACGCTACTATCGAGCTTTAAAATTTGTACTGAGAAATAGTTGTACTATAAATTACAATTGTATAGAATCTAATTTGCCTACTTGAGCCTTGTGGTACCCGGGTACCCCATCATAGCGAATGCGAAAAAAAAGGTTTGGGAGTTTTTTTTGTGAAATGTTATATATATAAAATTTTTGTTTAATTCCAAGGATATTATTAATTCATCTAAAGTAGATTTGAGATGTTTGATAGTGAATGATGTGAATGTGAATTTGAAACAGGTACCCGGGTACCACGTAGTGTGGATGAGGGTTAAGGTAGTCTCTTGTGTTATAAACTTTTATACTAAATTAAAGATCAATCACTCGGAACCGATCACACGGTAGCAGACTGTTCAGGGGAAACGATTAACAGCAAACGAGCGGATAATATCTCACGTCAGTTCCGAAAGAGCGGTGATCAGTGGTCGACGCGATAAATCTCTCGATTGCGATCCGAGCAGATGAACTCCTGCTGGTCATGTATGACGGGAAAGCGCATCGGCGTGCATCCCACCGTTTAAAGGAGATTACAACGGTGTTTCCAATTTCTCCCAAGTGAGTAGTCATGGGGGCCGAGTCGAAATAGTACTTGAGCTATCATCACTTGCGCGCGGTACGCGCGAGATTCCATAACTACCGCACTAGATGCACTAATCATTATTAACTCGGCACAATCTCATTATCTAGTTGCGCTGTAAACCATGCAGAATCTCTTACCGGAAGATTCTAGTTAGAGATCGCGCAGCAGCCGCTTTGTGCCGCGGCCTAGCCAAGCGTTTATTAATTATTGTATATAAGCACGTTTGAGGTTCACCGACTATGCCAATCCTTTAATGCCGACAACTTTAGCGCGCGAATTTATACGACTGAAACGAATAAACTATGCGCGTCCCTGCTGAACGTTCGGTGGCAAAACTTTACTCGCCTAACAGCGATAGTCAAGTTTCCAATGTCCGTCATGGAATTTAATATTAACTCGCTAGGGTCATTCCCATCAGAATATTAAAATATGTAATACCCAACAACTAGACTAGACGTATTTTATGAATTTATTATAAAAATTAGTAGATCAAATAGAAATTAGTAAAATTATTTAAGGCATTTCAAAATACTGAAATAGTACATTTCCAATACATAAAAAAGTTGGCAAGAGAATTGTCCCAAAAGTGTTATGATTCCTTGAATGGGGATGTTAAAAATATTGTTTTAAAAGATAAAATAGACTTACTGCCGCGGAACAAGCATATAATAATTTTAAACACACGAAAAAAATTTTACTCTGTTCCAATTATTTATATTTTCATTCTTTAAGTTCTGTCACAAGAGACACTTCCAAAGTTCTTCAAACAATTCGATTGAAACTCTACACATGTCCATGGATAAATAGCCAGGCCTCCCTTCAAGAACTTCCTAATTAAATTAAAAAATGAAAACTTTCAATCGAATTAATCTGAGCAGAATCCGCAACGTGTAAAACGTAGCTTGAATTCCGTTTGTCTTCGTTCGCGTTCCCTCCCATCTCTCGTTAGTTATACCCACTGCGTCCTAACAGCTTAACTGATTGCAATTACCGTAAATATCCGCGCTTGCTAATTGAAACGTAATAACGAACCATTCAATTTTCAATCGCCAGAGATCCGCCGTAATTATTGCGACGGTGATTTGCCAAAGGACGAAAGAATACGGGGAAGTCTTCGTTCGTATTGCGCAAGATTATCCGGATTGTCCACGGTGCGTTTAGGGGTGGCTTCCGTGTTATCCGCGTAATCCACCGTCATGCAGAGGGGTTGCTTTCGGTGAATTCGGCGGAAAATTAATATCATTACTTTGCCATACCATGAATATAATTGATTTTCTCCGTAGGGTGTTCCGATATTACGAGCATGCGTCTAGCTAGACGTTTATGGTGGTCGTTTGGAATAGTTAAAATCCCCTGCTATAGAATCTTAACGAACATCTGCGCTTTTTGACAACTTAGTTCATTGTTAATATTTGCATTTCACGAGTATTGTCTCCACTAAATTGTACGTCGTTAATTTTTGTTTTGGAACTTATCTTTATTAATGGTAAAAATTTACAATGACGTATTACTGTCTAATTTATTGAATACGGAATTTGTATTTGTTTTTAGGCTTTTTTACATATTGGTTTGTAACTCTATCAGTAGGTTACCGTATAAGGTAACTGTTGCTATTGTAAACAGTATCTCTGTTCATTTTTAAAGCACGTTTTGAATCCTTAATTTTATGTAGAAAATATTTTTGACATTTAAAACGGTTTGATTTCGAAAGACTAAATTTTATTTAATTTGTGTAGGATACACCAGGAACACCACAATATTATAATGAAAACCTCATAAATCAGAAGTAATAATTGATTATGTACTCATTACACTCAAATACAAATAAATTTTAAACCACGAAATTTATAATTTAAATTTTGCAAGTTATATGTATTTGATTATTGAATAACGTATCTAATAATATTGCTTTAAATATAAAATATTGATAATCAAGATGAAATTATTATTTTCATTGATTATGAGTGAATTCTGCGCATTATTTCAAAGTTTAATATTGTACATAGTGAAAACTCAATATATAATCATTAGCCCAGATGGGTTAAAATATTGGATGCGTCGAAACAAACTATAACAACGAATGTCTTCAAATTAATAACTCAACTGCAAACTTTTATGTATGTGCAACTCGTTAAACTTTTAATAAACTAGAAAATGCAGTTTACCAATGATGTTCTAAGATAGTAGCATATCAATCCACGAATTCATTGACTCCTTTATATTTCAACAATAAGAGCGTCATGAGTGTCTTCCAAATTTTTATAACAATCGTTTCGAATCGAATTGTACGTGTAAATTTCTAACGAAAGCGTTATATTCTGTATAAAAATTAATTGTCAATGCAAATACCGTTTTTTAGAAATGCGGACGTAAAGTCGATGTCCGTCGATGTATCCGTGGTCAGGGAATACTGCGCGATAAATTTTTTGCGTTGGCCGGACTTTTTTTCCGTTGCCGACTAAGCTTTTTTCGCAAATTGAAACTGATCATGCGAAGCATGCGTCAGGTAATTACGAAAGCTGTGCTTGCGAACTCGTCGGGAACAGGAACAGGACCGCGCCGCAGTGTAATTGTGTCGTCACGCTGCTCGTTTTTGTGCCTCCGTAATTAAAAAAGACTTTATCCCGTGTTCCTTGTATTAGAGGGCCCTTTTCTACTTGGCGAATTAAACAAAAGGAACGAAACTTTTCAAATCTGTTGATAAAATGCGTCTCGAATGCATACGCCATTATGAACACCGTGTGTATCACGGTGTGTAGCGACGGCAATGCGCAAAAAGAGAGAAAAAGAGCATAATAAAGTCGCAACGACGATATAAACAGACAATTTATGTTCATATAGAGTATATCGCGAATGTGCGGTCTATTACAAAACGATTTTCACGTCATTGATAAAGAGCCGGCAGTGCCACTATTACAGGCACCACAGCTTTCGATAAAAGGTGCTGGCGGTGCGAGCTTTTTACGGGAATCGATACCGTAAGATGCTCGTAACTAACCTTTATACTTTTCGAGTTGCACGAGACACAGTGACGATGATACCGGTGAGTAATTTGTTACAAAAAAATGGATACGCTCATGGCCGTATTGAACGCGACCTCGTCGACAGTTTCAATCGCGCTGAATTTATTTTCTACGATTTCAAGATGAACAGACTTGTGCATTAGAGTGAACGGATTCTCTTCCCGCGTTATGCAAGTGGTTAAACCGATTTAAACAGCTCCAACTTTCTCCTGTAAAATAGAAAGCAATTTATTCTGACTTTAGTGGCGTTGCATCTCATTCCTGAATTTACAACTACTCTCGAATACATGTCTTAATCTTTAATACACAAATAATATATTTAACAAAATTAAATTTCTTTAAATTGATTTCTCCTTTAAATAATTTTGTTCTACAAATTTTTGAATATTCCTACCGTTTGAAGTAGGTGACGACCGTATGCCTGGTTTGGGTCAGCAGTTCATTTTTGTTGTTTATATAGGGTGTTCAATTACAGGATATGAGACGAAAATGAAGAATAAAAAGGTTTGCGAGTTCGGGTTCGTCTTTCACTTATTAACGTCGGGTTACTGCATTTCAGGCGGATTTTCGGCCGGTGATCCAAGAACAGGTAGTGGCCTACCTCGGATATATGTTGACAAGTGAATCGACGAAAGGGGCCTTGTCGACATTTCGAGTTTAAATGGGGAAGAAGAAAAATCTCTAGGGGAGAGAAAAAAGGCGAATTTTTGGTCGCCGAGCCTCCCTTCCACTCCGGCTCCAATTCGGGGACAGTCGCCGATCGTCGGGGACTCTACTCGGGTATTTCGTTTGCTCTCCACCAATGAAAACTTCGCGAAACCCAAAATTTCGGCCGCGGCGTCATTACTGTAATGACAGTGAAAGTGAACACACGTGCGTTTCGTTATATCGAGTGTGGCTGTGTAAAACGCGTGATTTAGCGATTTGTTATCAAGACGTAGAAAGTGTACAAGTGTACGACGGAATACGATAGTGAGTACGGTTTTCTTGTTCAAAATTAATTTTGTGTTTAAGTCCTGTGTTCTGTGGTTATGTGAATTATTTATTTTTCACTGATTTAAATATTTTCGTGAATCGTTGTCGTTCACTCGCGATAATTTCCTCTTGTGTCACGACGATCGATTGAATTTTAACGAAATTGTTATTTAATTTCAAATCAAATTGATTTTGTTTTTACATTTCACTTGAATGATTTATTTTCTATTTATTCGGACTTGTGTTGGACGGTCGTTCGATTGAATTTAAATGGTAATTTTATTTGTGTTTTGTCATACAATGGAATTCAAATTAATTCAATTCAATTTTAATTCAAATTTCGAACTTGTCCTTCTAACACTAAACTTACCACCACCGGTGAAAATTCTATATTTGTTTGATTTACAATTTTCGAATTAATTAAAAGGATTATATAAGAAATAATCGTACGAACCGTAAACGTTCAATTTGAAAGCATTAACCAGCAAACTAAAGAAAGACAACAAATGTTCTCAATATTATCCTGTACATAAACGTATATATTTATAATATTTGCTTTATTAATTGGATAAACAGTGTGGTAAATACTCGGAAAACAAAGGGCTGTTTACAATTTACAATTAGAAAATTAATACACATCGCACAGTGAAGGAAAATACAATTATTTAATTATTATTGTCCCCAGTCTATTTGTACCTGCAAGGACACAAACAATTTTCTCTCACCCCCTCGTGTGCAATTTACACAAATATTTACGATACAGAAGAAAACAGTGAATGTTACAATGAATTGTGGAATCCGTTCGGGTTGTTATTATAAACTCCAGAGTATTCTTATCGCTATGATTCATGTTTTTGTTACGGTAGATAGTTGTTATAAGTTAATGGTCCTGTTTTTCAACGGGCACAATACGCCGTTGAACTAGGAACAAGCGGTAACTTTAATCACGTTAGGGCCATGTATAACTTACGTTCTTGAACTTGAGACACCATTTTCAGTGTACATAACCCGTTGCGTTATTTGTCTGTGTGTGTACATGTATGTGTCCGGAAGTTAGCTTTGCCTAGGGCGCATCTAAATCTTCATCTAATTTACTAGCGTCTATAGGTAGAGTTGCTCTAATACTAGACCTATTACCAGCGAATTGTCGTCATTGAACTATTACTGTTCGAACAATCTCAGTATCACAATTTACTTGCTATCACAATCCTCCGTGATTTGTGCCCTCTTTGCTTGTCTAACCAATTCTCAGTGCACTTACTAACGAATTGCCATAGGGTACCTCCAGATCTAATCACTGAAACATAATTTAGCTTCAATACTGTATTAAAGGTTGTAAATATACAAGATGTTCAGGTTATTACTATCCAGCCTTTTTTATGTAAATAGTAAATGTTAGAAAAAAATGATAGAGGAAAAAGTAGTACTGTTTAGATATACAAAAAAGAAAGAAAATTATTTCGATAATATTTCGTTAACTATTAGGTTTAGGACATATGAAGGTGTTAACGCTTTTATACTCAGAATAAGATATTCAATCAATCTATGGTATAAAAAATAGGACATTCCATTAAAAAAATCAAGATGACCTTTGTTTCTATCAAAATAATGTAAATACAACAAAAATGCATATGTCAATTTGTTGCGTATAAAAAACAATACTACTTTTTCCTCTATCATTTTTTTCTAATATTTACTATTTACAAAAAAAAGTATATGCGAGGGTGTTCAAGTTTGGAAAGGATAATGTTGAAATCAATCTTCCTTGGTGATAACAATAAATGCCTTTATCATATTATCGATAACTCTCCGTACGACTCTACACTTATAACAATCATGGACGGTTTTTCTTTCTCTTGTCTGCTCTCTCTGACACACGACTCTCTGTTCTCTGCGCACATACCATAGGTGGCGCAGTCTATTCTACTGTGTGTGTGTAGTATTAATTTACCACATATTCTAACAGAGGTATTGAGTTGATTAAAAAGTAATATTAGAATCAGTGGCGGATCTAACCCGAATTTTAAATAAAATTTAATGTGTAACGGTATGAAATTTTTTATCACTTTTCTTTTTTGTTAATAAGTTTATGAGAGTTTTCTTGCAACTTTTATTTTTCGAACTTGAGTTTGAGGGTCAAAATTTTTACCGCTTGGGGCTTCCGCTTTTCTTGAGCCGCCACTTGTCATAATTTTCGGTAAGAGGTAAAACGTTTCGCAGTGCTAGATTTCGATATTTCTAATACAACTCCATTCAAAAAATCTTCAACCGCATTTAAAAATTAATTGTCTTAAAGTCGAACCAATAAGTTGAGATTTTTTGACATGTTGAAAGACTTAATTTACTAACAAGGGACACTACACAAGTGTAACACGCAGATCATCGAAATCGGGTGACGTTACTATGAGCAATAAATATTTTAATATTACTGAATTTCGTTCTTATGTGATCATCTTAAAATGTTTATCACTTGTATCAACGTTAATCGATTTGGATGCAATTTACATACATGCATATAAAAATAAAAAATATAGTATTAGAGTCGAGTAGTCTAAAGGAAAAAGATAGTCGTAGATTGATTTAACATCATTGATAGGTCAAAATAGACACGAAGACTGAGCATTTCAGTGGAAAAACACCCCAGTCAAACAACAACCGATTCCATTATCGTAGCTGATTAGGAACATGTTAGTCCAAATATAGGATGAAACAGTGGAAATTATCCTAGCTATTACACACGCTGTTTACTTGCAAATCATGTATTTCAATATCATTGTCTACCATCGACCGCGATACCTGTTGTTACTCAGTATAATCGGAATAATATTTCATACGAATTAAATTCGCCGTTGCAATGTTAATTACTAAATTATAGTTTCCGCGGCGGCGGCGTGCGCAATAAACGCATTGTATAATGCGACGATCAGGGTAGACTGGTGGAGTAGGGGGGCTGATAAGGCAACGATAACGAAGAATATTGCAATAATTATCTCGTCGGGAACAATGCGGCTCGCGTTTAGTATCGTGGAAACGCGCGGAAATTTCGATGTGATCAATATGCACATAGCTGAGGCGACTTTCTGGAAATGAGCTCGGGATCGCGCGCGCGCCACCGCAAAAATCTCCATAACCTTTCGCATATAAGTGATCATAAATCATCGTAGTTTCCCCGGGGTTGCTTCCGACGCTTCTCCGCGAGACCTGACGCGAGACTTCTGGCTTTATATCGCGAGACCGCGGCTTCTGTTTTATGTATTACATAAGTCGAGCGCAGAAGTGTGCTCACCACTCGATAACGTTTCCCATTTTACCGTGTGTACATATGTACGTGCGTGATTACATTGCATCCGGCCTGCTCAGTTTTCCATGGATCTATGTTAACGGCGTGATTCTTAATTTCAACAATACTTCTTACAACACAGACATTTCCATTATAATTTTCGAAAGATTTATATGTATTTAACCAATATTTACTAATGATCTCGGTGCACAGGTTCAATCTGTTCGATCTTATAACAGATCGAACCAGGGCGCCGAGATCATTAGAAAATATTGGTTAACAACAATTTACGATCGAGAATAACAAACAAACATTTATATGTATGTTTGTCATCAATTTCCAGCTATTTCTCTCTACTTTTTGATAAAGATTGTTAATAATTATTAGATCAAGTATGTTTATGCAAATTAGTCGGTACTGTTTTATTAGAATGTTAAAGGGATCGTAAATTTTGTATTACACGTTCAAGGTGCTAGACACAGGCTATCACTTAAATGTTTATGACATCTAGCTTTTTAATTGTTATGGTTACTTCGCGTATACGGATAATAAATGAAACCTACAAGTTTATTACGAGCAGTGGAAGTTTGCAGTTAGTGCAATACTTAATAATTTAATTTTCTAGGAGTAAAACATAACTAAAGTACCAGATCATTATAAATTCGAATAAATCATTTATTTATTTCAAATTTTATCAACCAATTTGAAGTTCGAATTGTCTAATGTATTTTGGTTCACCCTTTGTATAACGTTTAAATTTATTGAAAATGTGAGATAATCCAGTTTATTAGTTTTTATTTTGCAAAAAAGCATCATTTTATTAGTGTTTTAATAAAAAATGATTAACTCTTAACACCATATTCGCGTATCGCGTAATGTGTATTACAGTACCATTTTCTATGTTTAACCCCTTTGTAACAAATTCATCTAACAAATTTAAACTTATTCGAAATATTTTTTATTGTTTTAAAGTTAAAGTAAAATTATTAGGTTTCGATATATTTTATTTTACAATGGAATGTTAAAAGTAGTGTAATCAAGGTTAACATTCACAACCCCGGAGATTGTTTAATTTTTAAATACCACGAGAATAATAAAGAATTTAAATACCACGAGTGAAAAAGAAAAATGCATAGACATGCTGTAGATACATTGAAGTTATCGAGAACCGTTGATTGTTCCTGAATCCAAGAAAATAAACTTTCAACTGATAAGTTGGGAAAAGACCAGGAAATTGTGTTGGTTCTTGCGGAGAGATCGATATTTCTGTGGGAGCACGTCGCGTCGGTGTGGTTGCGTAAAAAAAGCCGCACGTCATGTCAGTGCATGTTTTCTATCAATGCGCAACGGAAGTTTTGCTGGTAGGAGAGACCAGATAAGAAATGATATTCCCCTCGTAGGAAGATTTAACAAGTTTTTCCCCGATTGCTACTTCCCTGGAAATACACGAAAGAAAGTAATCCTGCTCGACGAAGCGAAGTAAAGCAGTGTCGTGCCATATCAAGGAGGAAGGTCCGCTCCAAAAATTTTCTCGTTTCGAAAGAAAAAAGCAACCGCTAAACGACTACTCCTGGCACGTGACGCTACCCGCTGAGACAGAATGAGAGCGTGACGCAAAAGAAAATAAAAAGCCGATTCTATATTCCTTTTCTCCAGTTAGCGAAATGATGAACTGAAACTTGCCAATCCGATTTAAACGTTTCCTTTTCGACCGTATTTTATGATACTGTATTTGCCTTTATACACATTTCCCCGAGTTCGGGTTGTATCCCTTTGTGTACCGTTCCAGCCAACGGAAGCAGACATTTCTTATGAAGTCTATTTGCTCGCTAATATTCAATCTTTCTTCTCTCGATACGTATACATCATACTTAAGTCTCGAATACGTAATCATCCATTTAACGCTGTAATAGACAGCAGTAAAAGTGGCTTTACACAGGGTGTTCGACTACGATTCGGAGAAAATTTAAGGGTTTGTTCTCCGCGGTAATATAAGATGAAAATGAAGAATTAAAAAATTTGGATTTCAGCTTCATTTTTTAGTTGGGGTGAGACAAAATTGTTTGTATCTTAGCAGTTACAATTTGATTAGGAACAGTATGAAATAATAATTTTATTATTGTTCACTGTGTGATGTGTGTTAAGTCTGTAATTGTAAATGGTCCTTTTTTCGACTCACTCTATTCAGATTGTTACCGGATTTATCATATTTATTATTATGGTCCAAATCTTGAAATAAATTCCATCGACTGGAGATTTTAAATAATCATCACGAAACTGGGTACATGAAACTTCAAACGGTAGCAATATTGAAAAATTTGTTGAATATCGACACGTTAGTTACAATTTAGCAAAATTATATCAAAGAGAAATGAATTGAAATTTTTATTTTGCAAGAAGGTCGATAGTCCAGTCATAAATTAAGAAATTTCCAGATCTAGTTTGTTAATAATAAAAATTGTGTACAAATATACCTTCTATACAGCAGTCTACAGGTGTACAGGGTGTGCCCTATAATATTGCATGTAGAATACGAACTAGTACTACCTTCTGCAAAAATATCTCTGAGGTATATTACACAACGTTTCCTAAGGTCTAGTTTTCGACAAATTGGCGTTTGAAAATCCGCCTATCGACGTCAGTACACTATGTGTACACAGTACACAAGCATAACTACGGAGGGAACAATGTTGCCGGTGAATGCTGCTGTCAGTTCAACTTGGTTTCAGTGAATTCTTGTCGATCAAAACTGTATCAGCGGAAACTGTATCGGCGATTTTGACATAACTCGATACAGGTTGTCTCTAAAGACTAGCTTCATCTGCTTCATTGCTATTTCTGTTGTTTAACAATCTGTTGTAAAAGCACTATTATAATTATTTTCCACAAATTGCTATTAAGAACATTCAGATAGTTTCCATGATTAATGACTAGACTGCGGATCTTTACAAAAAATAAAATTTTTCAATTTAAAAATTGAAGCCAGATAACAATAATGTACTTCATTTTTCAATAATCTTAACAATAGAAAACCAAGTAGTTTTGTGTTTCACTCGTATTAAGAAATTTGAAAAAAGTTGCAGAAGTGTCTTTGACTTTGAATTTCAAGTACAAATCGTTATTATCTGTACATTGTTTGTCATCTAAAATACGTAGATATTTTCAAACAATTTCTTGTTTAGGAATACTTCGTATCTAATAGTTGTCGAAGTATTGTTGTTCTTAGTCTCGTTGTATTATTGATGGCTTGATATTGTGCTCGGGATCCGTTCGGTTTTTAAAAGCAGCGATCGAAGCCAATCAAAAGAATCTTAGATGTCGAATTGATTGATATTCATGAGTACATATTGAACCTGGTCCCGTCGGTAGTATAAAGCGCGGATGAGCCGTCGACGTGGCCAGAATCTTGTTTGTCCCGTGTCGTCGTAGAAAATTATGCGCGCCCGCTGTTTGAGCTCTCGTATTTGTGCGGTTGTCAGCTACTTTCGATTGCGTGCGGTTAGCGATGCCTCCCGCGGCGCGAATTTCACCCGAAGGGGACCGATTTCGAGGCGGATAAATGAAGGAGAAATTGCCGCTGCTGCCGGTGGTGATAGTGTGGGCTTGGTTCGGGCAAAAGGTGGCGAAAAGCGGGCACGAGCACGAGCGGGGCGGGAATGGAGGGTACGGGGAGGAGCGTGGCACGGGGATACATTGCGGTCGATTACACAGGAAAAATCGTAAGCACGCAAACCACTTTACGATTCAATTCGCCGTGGTAAATCACGCGTGAACGAGAATCGATTTAATGTTCCCTGAACGCGTGCACGTGATGTGGACAATGCGCCGCTCCGAAATACACGATGATGAACGAGCTTCACCCGCTGCCTTTGCCGAAAGTTGGTTATCGCCTAAAGATCCGATTTGTACGTTTCTACTTACTCCCATTCACGTAATTGTGCAAACTCCGATTTAATATCCTAAAAGTGTGCAGATCAAATCAGTCTTTTTATGAAGAAATATCTTTTAGAAAGATTAGTTTGGTAAAGCACATTTAGAAAAAATTGCATTTGGTTTCAATTTTGATGGGAATAATTGGACTGTGGATTGAGTTGATAGAACGTACAAGAATACAATATAATTCAAAAAAATTCAATACTCTTGGCTTATTATCAGCTCATTAGAATCATTCAGAAAATGAAATCTATATATGTATTGTGGTTTCTGTTTCTCGCAATTCTCCGATTTAATATCCTAAAAGTCTGCAGATCAAATCAGTCTTTTTGCGAAGTTAGAAAGATCGGTTTGGTAAAACAGAAAAAATTGCATTTGATTTCACTTTTGATGGGAATAATTAGAATGTGAATTAAGTTGATAGAACATAAAAGAATACAATAATCCAAAAAGTAAATCTATATATGTATTGTGATTTCTGATTTAAAAAGAAAAAACGATTTTTTTATTGTGCTTTCTTTAATTAATTTTTTCAATTTCACTATATGTGAATATGTGTGTGCAGTAGTTAGCTTTTATCATGAGAATACGTATCAATACATTTCAAATTATGTATGCATTATTTTAGTTTTCAAAGTTTAGTGTAATTTCTAAATTTTACTTATTTCAATATTAATAATATGTTCCATCGACAGGAACACCCCATACGTCAACTAGTTCAGTGAACAAAAGGTGTAATTCATAGTAATTTAATGCACAGTCCACAATGCACATAACAATGAAATAAACTGTGGATGTACAATATTATTTTGTACTTTTATTTACAATAGGAAGTTGAAAAGTTGATAATAATTTAATATAGATTGTTTAATATCGAGATAAAATACGTTGAGAATGCAACACACATTAATTTTTATGTAACCTTCTGTCACCAGGAGCATGGAATTCGGAAATTTGTGATACACGCTCGCATTCGAATGCGTTTGATATTGTGTCTCGTTCAGTGTGTTTCTACTTGTAATAAACTCTCATATTGATACTCTATTACAAGCTCTCCATTGATACTATTATCTTTCATCAGCTTATACGAAGTTGTTGTGGCGGGCAAACAATGTCATAGTAATAGTCACATTTACAAACATTATATCAACTGGATCTGGTAATGGACAGATACGTGAGCGTTCTTCCCCTACACGAGGTAATAAATTGTCAATTCTATCGAATCGAAAACAATAGCTGCTGTAAATAGAAATATCCACTAGATGTTTTATTCACTTTTGCAATCATTTGTTCGAAACTGTACGAATCGACTATCGATACTATCATGTGCATTTCAGTTTCTAAAGTAAATAACATTCAACTCGTATGTTCACAGTAAATACATTAACGTACACTTATTCGCTAAAGTATAGGCACGTGGCGCTTCTATTCATAAATCTATAACTCCAACGGTATCCGAAGTAATAATGAAGTTGTTAAACTGAAAGTTCCCGTATAAAACAAATTAAGGAGGAACTTTAAAATCAAATTTAAAGTTCGCAGGAATGAGCAGAATTTTGATTACAATAACTTAGGAAATTATAAATGTGCTACGGACGATGTATGTATCTAGAAAGATCGATTATTCCTATATAGAAATATAAACTTCACGGTGTACTCTCGCGTGTATTTGCATATATATTGTTTAAAATATTCTTTCACATTACGGTTATGAACTAGCTAAGTAAATTATTTTGTATCGTCAATTAACACATTGGCGAAAATTGTTAAGCTTCAGTTGTCGAGGTTCTCATCTCCATTATAGGCTTATTAAAGTTTTATATTCGCACAGGATGCATTTATGATCATTTCGGAGCCACAGTCGTTTACGCAAACGTTGATCAGTTAACCTGGATGTACTTTTTATGATGTAGCATGCTGCAGCGCTCGTGAAACTGTTGACGATTAATTGATTGTTTGTCGAGGCAAATGCGAATCGCTATTTACCATTTGTGTTTACGCACATTGCGCAAATATCAAAATGCAGAACGCAAGCGTTTCAAGAACACAGTAACGCATACATCTGATGAAAATGGTAAAAAATCAAATAGTTATTATAAACTAAAAAGATTTAAATAACTATGAAATTACTGAACGAAATTACAGGAACATTTTGAACAATATCTTGGGAATTGTATACACTTATATCAGCTGATTCAAACGCTTAATAATGTTTAATAGCGGTTTATATATTTTATACCCAAATGGAACTGATCACCGCAATTGTTAATTTATCTCTGGATAGTTCCATCAAGTTGAAAGCTAGATAAAAAGGTTACATTAAATTATTTTGTCGAAATTAATAAACATAACTTCCTTATTGAATTTTTGTTTAACATCGAATTGTGAACATTGCGAATTGAATGTTCTACAATGTTACAGAATTAATTCTGCAAAAAATATCGGAAACCTCGGAGGAATCTACATGTACTCTCACATCACTTTTAATTTTTTAAAGCTGTCAAACAAAGAAATTGTTTTCTGCTTGCGTGCAGAACATGCTGCAGAACATTTTGATTTTGCGTGAAGATTCTTAAATCATTAAATACCATTTCACTGCCTCGAAATTCAGTTTAGATTGAAGCACTAGTTTTGTGGCACTCGTAAGGTGTTAAGAGAGTCTCGAATCGATGCGATTTTGTTCGATTATGATAGATCACGAACTTATATATACGCGTGAAAACGTACGTATACGAATGTTCTACAATGTTACAGAATTAATTCTGCAAAAAATATCGGAAACCTCGGAGGAATCTACATGTACTCTCACATCACTTTTAATTTTTTAAAGCTGTCAAACAAAGAAATTGTTTTCTGCTTACGTGCAGAACATGCTACAGAACATTTTGATTTTGTGTGAAGATTCTTAAATCATTAAATACCATTTCACTGCCTCGAAATTCAGTTTAGATTGAAGCACTAGTTTTGTGGCACTCGTAAGGCGTTAAGAGAGTCTCGAATCGATGCGATTTTGTTCAATTATGATCCATCACGAACGTTTACGCGTGGGTCAGTTGTCCCCGTGAAATTTCGTTTCTTGCCACTTGAGCAGCCGCGTTCCTGTGATTGCACAATTACGGAGCGGTGATTATTTGCTTTGCCACGGCCGTGTCACTGTTGCACCGTACATTGCATTTTCCGTCGAATGGACATCCGACCGCAGTGACTTTTAATTATTCAATTAGCACGCATACTCCGCAAATCGTTACAACGCAGGGGTCGCAGGCCTGTTAAATTTCGAAACACTTCGGATGGAGCTCATGCGCACATGCTCCCTTAGAGCCATCATTCACGACAACACGTTCTTCTCGGTGTTAATGCGTCAGAATTCGATATTAATGTGGAAGATGGAAGACATCGACGCAGCACAGGATGTGCTTTGAGCGGGCGACCGAATTTTGTCGGTTTATTCAACGTGTATTTAAGTGCTAATAATAGGCCATAGATTATTCCTTCAGTTTATTAGCCCTATTTAGACCTTGAAAGTTTCTGCAAACTTTAAGAAAGTTACGAGAAATTTTCTCTCCTCTAGCAATATATGTTTTTGAAGATAGACAACTAAACACTATTTTTGTATTTTATATATTATTGTTCTCTAAATATTTCTACGAAATATGCAAACAAAATATATTTTGCTTATAGTTCAGATCAGGGGTCGGCAAACTAGGGCCCGCAGCCTGTTTTGAATCCGATCCGCGAGATTAATATTGTTCGTTACGTGAAAAAATTAAATAATAATTAAATTACGTGAAAAAATTAAATATAAATCAAATTACGTGAATTAAAGAACTTATGTAGAAATATTTCTTTTTATTAAAAAATATTTGGAACCCTTGGCTCTTTGCTGCTGTATGGCCCATCAGGCCTAAAAATTTTGTGACCTGGCCATTTTCAAAGAAGGTTTGCCGACCCCTTGATTAGCTTGTAGGAAAATTGTGGACAGATTATGGATCTTTCTGAAGATAAAGAATTTTTCGGGAAACGGCGCACAATGGGCCGGATCGAAAAATTTCGGAACATTGATGCATAACTTTTGAACCGTTTGAGATATTAAAATGAGGTTTGAACTAAAAAATATTATAAAATAATCTTTTTATTTTTATAAATTTTTAAGTAGTTCTTGAATCAGGTGCTTTGAAAGAACTTGAGCAATTCTGCCTGGTGAAATAAGCTACTTTCAAAACGCTCAACTTTAAATGATCATTGTAACTAAAATATTTATTTAATTTCATTAATTTCTTAATTTTCAAGGTCCATAGATCCTTACAAAGCAATACAAATTTATATGTTTGTAATTTCGAAAAGTCAACTTTTTGGTCGAATGTCCCTAAATTTTTCGATCCGGCCCACTGTGCGGCGTGAACTCAAATATACGTGGCACACATATATTCGCGGAATTATATGATCATGTTATTAAGAAATAATGAATTAGTCATCGGCACACATCTAATACATACTAAGCAGAAATTTCTCGTTTCGAACTTAAGCTCGGTTCGTTCGCTTCTAAAGTGCTTCATAAACTGCTGAAGTGAGACACTTGGGCCTGCGAGCTGCCGCATTATGCTGGAGTATGGAGACGTGGAAGTGAATGATGCGTCCTAATGCATGTCCTATATGCTTGCGCATGAAGTTGTTAAAGTGTTGAAATTAATTGTACTATCTGTTATGGTTGCGAAGTTATTACTACGTGAATCTGAATGGAGCACTAAGTATGAAAGTCAAAGTAGTTAACGCTGTCGAAAGCTGCCATTAGCATTGCTAGGTTCATGGAACTGTTCGAATCGCCAATTAAGGATACCGACAATTCCGACAAACTGTATAACGATTCTTTCTGCTGATGGTCGAGATCCTCCATCAACTTTTTAAACTGACAGCGAAGAAGAACTACAACCTTTTTTGATCAGTAATTCGTTCAATATTATTGTTATAATTAAACTGTGGATCTTTATGCAAATTTAGATTTTGGCATAAATTACCATAAATTGAAACCTGATAAAATATTCTCTCTTTCATTAGGACGTAATTAAATTCTCTTTTAATCGTCCTGTTACAATACACTCTCATACAACGTGATGAAAAAATTGTTTAAAACACTGCACACGTGTATTTTATGTATGAGTAAATGTATAAAGAATTGTTGGAAAAGACTATGCACTTGCTACCCTAATAGATACATATCTACAATTTGTTTCAAACACTTTTTTAATCACCTAATATTGTCAGGAATGCAGAAAATCCACAGTCTAGTTATGTATTATTACAAAGTTATTAGGCAGCATACGCATACATAATCGTATAATCATGCGATTAAATGATGCACTTAGTATGACGTAGCTGGAAATGCATACTAATTATGATTAATATTGATAAGCATCCTTAAGGTGAATGTACCATCATTATTGCAATCAAACTGTTCGTTTATCATTAGAACGTTTCGAGCATCTAAAGTATATTTGATATTAATTAATCTTCTCTTTAATTGCATAAGAAAATGGTTGCAACAAATGAACATTTGTCTTTAATACAGATAAAACCACTATATGTAGTCATCATACGCGCAGTACAGAGATTCTAAAATTTATGTTGCTCTTTAAGGAGCAACTGGATAGTCATCCATTTTTTAGAACTAGTTTCCGAGAAACCGTTTGTGAAAGAATTTTTTAGGCACTCGCCCTTCGTCATTCTATGTAGAATTCTTTGTTTTCTGCTTTTAACGTGAACTCTGCTCTGAAGTGTGTCCGCTTCAGCTTATTAGAGATTAAAGCGATACACAAACCGTCTGTAATGTTTTTGGTCACTACTGTCTTAAAATAAGAAATTTTATGTAGACACTAATTCATTTTTTCGGTGGAACAATGTCGTTTACGTTAAACAAAAACAGCCAGAAGAATTGGACGAAAAGACTCATTTTAAATAACTACTCACTTCATATTTCGAGACATGTAAAACACATGGATTCTTTAATTGGAAATTAATATCCCAGCGATTCCCCTGAAAAGTGGAACAGAGTTTTCAAGTAATCCTTTCCATGTCCAACAGGAATGTTCGAAACATGAAAAAGATTATTTAACAAGTCTCAAATCCTGCGAAAAATCAGCAATGCACGTTTCTAGAACCAGATCGAGAACCAGAGAGAGAATATAAAATAAATAAATAAAAAGAAAAATATTGCCACACATAATTGTAACAAGACTATAACCTACCAAATCCAAAAGTGTCTTAAAGACGACACTGTCGCGAAGGAGAATAAAAGACTCCGTCACAAAGAATCTTAAAAATTCTTAAAAACACACTTTCAGGACTATATTGTAGCACATCACTGTAAGAGAAATATACCGTTCGAAATCTATAAGTGTGGTGGTTAAAGGCATAAAGGGCGTGAGGTTGATTTCATAGCAATTTCCAAGAGTGTCGTGACTCGATCGAGACTTATTAATGCAGTCTCGCCGAAATTGGTGGACGGGGCGTCTACAGATGGGCCGGTCGAACCGACGAGCAATTCGATTGAATTCGCAGGTTCTTGAGCAAAGTGGTGAGCGTAACGCGAACTTCTTGAAAAGTAGGCGATGCATGCGAATGCATCTCAAGGAACGGATGGTGGTGGTCCTAACCGCGCGCGATCCTCGAGGGCGAGTTCGCCGGGGTAATTGAACGCGTTCGAGTGGGAACGTCTGGGGAATGTTTAAGAATGCTGTGGGTCTGGTCACGTACCTTGGCTGACCGCGATCCCTTCGATAACCAGTAGAAAACCAGCGAGTATCAGAACGGCGAGCCAACGACACCACATTTTTAACACTTGGTTCACACGTTGTATCACCGTCGATCGTTTCCCACGTTGGACCGTTTCTGGTCAGCGCGACGCACACACCGCTACCGAGAACCGAAAACCGAAACGACGTCGGATCAGGTTAATTCAGCTTTAAAATCGGTGTTTCGGCCTGCGGCCTCTTCCGCACCCACGGCTAAAACACGCTACTCTAGTTACACACTATACCGTATTATGCAACTTGCTCCAGTTACCGCATTTCCCGATCGCAAACACCGTACCATCTAAAACATCCTCTCGCGCGCGCGGGGATCAACCGACGATCATCATTCCGCGGTCGCAGGAACCGGCGCTCGCGTGTTCCAATAGGGTTTCAATGAGAATCGAAATGGGACGACGACCGCGACACGTCCACTACCAAAATCAAGTTTTCCACGTATGTATCGTCGCACACTCTCCGGAATTACCCGGATGATCCAGCCAACGAGGATATCCACCGAAGAATCCCGAGGATACGATCCAGCGCGAGACGGTAGAGAGCACCGACGATAAATCGCGCGTCAAATCCCGTGGATCGGTTCCCGATGCATCAGTGGGTGGCTAAGACCGCAAGCATCAACACACTGTAAAGTACCACACCAAGATTCTCAAGCAGGCCGTTGCGTCGCGTCGAAGCCGAACCGTAATCCGCTGCAACCGCGGCGATAACCACGCTCCCGGGTTTCCTGGATTTCACGCGAATCCGTGATCATCGCGATCACCCTCGTGTCGCTTGTCTGTAGCATCTTTTCACCTCTGATTAATTCATCCCTAGCCCAGCAATCACCCACGAAACGCGAGAACACTGATAATTTTTCTTCTTTTTTTTAAATTCGTTTCTCTTCCTCTTTTAGTTTAATTTCATGTATCCTTTGGGATTGGTAGAATTGACGGCTAGGCTAGTGAGAAACACGCGCGAGAGTGCACTGTACTGAGACACGTCTTCGTCGGCCTCGTCGTCGACGTCCCACGCGACGACGTTGAACGCACATGGACCAGCCGCGTATACACGGATGCGGGGTGCCGCTTGGCGTCGCGGCGCGAAGTGATTCTGCGGGGGACCGTTCCGGATGCACGCATGCGCCCGGGTTGCCGTGCACCAGGCGCGGACGGGTTACGCGCAGACCACTTCTACTTCACGCGTTCAAGGGCCGACTGGTCCGGTGCAGCGGTGCAGGAATGCACCGCGGGTCTCTCCTTGTCTCCTCCTAGGGTCAGCTGCTATAGAATCCTACACCGCGATACGATCTTTGAAGGTATCATCACAGGGAGTCCTGTGTTCGGCAAGAATCCTGGGAATTCTTGTTCGAGTGGATGCGACAGGAAACGTTTACGCTCGAACCCATCGCCAGTCAGAGTTCTCGTCGCCAGCGTACGGGTGCTATCGCGGCGAACGTCCTCGCGAGGATTCGATGTACCTATGGTGCGTGTACAAGGTGTTCGTACACTTTTTAAAATAGAATAACTTTTTTTATAATTGTACCAAACGATCGGATTTTTTATAAACAATTAGATGCATTAGTTTACGAAATGATGTGGAGAAACGATTTTATAAAAATTACAATTTACAAGGTTACATGCAAAAATGAGAAAGACATTTTTTTAAACCTTTTTATTTGGGGTCTTAATGACAATTTAATACATATGTTTTGTAGATCTACGTTAGTTGTACACATACTGAAAATTTTATCGAAATCACGCATAGTAAGATGTACAATTATGCGGATTTTAAGCAGAAACTTGATTAAAAGTCATGTGGAACTACGATTTTCACCATGTTAGACGGCTTGTATCTCATGTGTATGTTAATCGACTTCGATGAAATTTTCAGCATGTGTATAACCATAATAGATCTAGAAAACATGTTTTTTAAATTTTCTTTAAAGGTGCCAAATGAAAAAGTTTTAAAAAACATTCATTTTTTTATTTTTGCATGTAACTTTGTAAAGCATAATTTTTGGAAAATCCTTTTTGTATATCATTTCTTAAACCAATGCGTCTAATTGATTATCAAATATCAGCAGGTTGACATGTTTGGCTACGCATTATTGGCTCCGAATAAGTTCGTTGTCGATTATCCCCTCTGAGACATTACCAAAACTGACTGTACTGTACTTCAAAATAATTCCTACATTGCTAAACATGTTTGTGTGTTTAATATTAAATCGTAGCTCTTACTGTTAATTAATTACAGTTTACTTGATACAATACAATTAGATTCGAATATGACAAAAAGTTTCGAAAATCATTAATTAAACGATTTCAAATAATTTATTTAAATACCTGCCACAGCTCACATGTTCGTACTCTACAATTACCGAACAATCAATAACAATTTAAAAGGGGTTTCCTTTTTTTAATGACCGTAAAAACTATTGAGAATTCTGGTAATTATATGTACGGCCATCAGTTATCGGGTTCTCTCGCACTCGTAGCATTTCCAGTTCCATAAAAATTTCAAACTCCGTTAGTACCACCGTTTCTTACTGCTTCCTTTTTCTCCTCGGAAGTTGTTGCACTCGAGAAGAGACATATTTATCTGCGATGGTCGTTTGTAACTTCGTGTAGCCGGAGGAATACGTTATCGAGTGAATAATAACCTGTTGTGCTAATTTGCAACTGCATAGTAACATTATTAACTGAGCTGTATACGCTCAACAGAGGGTAATTGAATTATACGAGTAGCAATGGAATGATTAGGTCACTTGGTTACGAATGTTAATTACCACTGACGACTTATACTTTGAATAACTTTATCAGTGATAGAGTTATAACAGGGTAATTGTAAATTAACCTTTCCAACGCGATGCCATTTTAATTCCAGAAAGATGTGGGTAATTCTTAATTGACCTTTTGCATTCGAAGTTAATTTGATTCCAAAATTCGGATGTCTCGTCTAGAACATTTTCGTAGCATTTGACTTATACTATTTTATATGAAATTGAGTGTATGTACTTAGAGCTCGCCTGAAGGATAACAATTTACTAGGTGTGCAAATTCATTCGTTATAGTAAGATTTACGCGGATTCATAGAAGCGAAACAGAAAACCAATTCCGAACTGTAAAATTCGTTTTTTGTTTGCCAGAACAGGAGCTTTGTCGGTGCATACGTGAGAGAAGCGAAGATAATTGTTTGTTTGTGAACAGCGTGGGCATTCATGTATTTATGAGTGATAAACTTTCCATGAAAATAATTCATTTATTTCAATTTTTCTTTCAAATGAGTACATACATATAGTATATACAAAGCAGATTGTATTAATAATTTTTCAGCAGATTTACGTGGATTTTCGACTTACGCTGGAACGAATTAACCGCGCAAGTCGGGGACTTTGGTGAATTTCTGTACTTATTGATTATTCACGAGCAACTAAAATTTCTACTCTTCAAAATAACCTCCATCCTGCTCAACGCTTTTATATGTATATATTCTGTTTGACGATTTATTAATTGATCGATGACATATATATATATATATATAGACCATTGATTAATTAATGAATCGCCAATACAGGAAAAATTTGAATCTAAAATAAATTTTCAATTTTCTAACAGTAAGTGCTGCGAATTAATAATAAACATTAGACACATTTAGCAATGTAGGAATTATTTTGATACAGTACAATCAGTTTCAGTAATGTCTCAGAGGGGAGAATCGAATGCAATTAATTAACAGTACGAGCTACGAATTAATTTGTGCAACTAATATTTAACATAAAGATATTTAGTAATGTAGGAATCAGTTTAAATTATAGTACGGCCATTTTTAGTGACGTCTCAGAGGGGATAGTCGAGTGTAAAGAGTTAACAAGATTCAAAAATGTAAAGTGAAATTTTATCACACAACTGGGACAATAATGTTGACTATCCTACCTATCACGTTATTTTGAGAGATACGAGAAAACTTCGTTCATAAAAGTTGTTCGGTATCGAGGGGGCTATAACATACCAGCAATAATTCTTCCGCGGTTTAGGTCTGACAATGAGTTAGTTTTATGGAGACTCAAGGTCAGTTCCGTGCTTTTAGTATTTTCTACCTATTTCTATATCTTCCATAAAATAGCTGATCTGCCATTTGTGATTTAATGCTAATTTATAATAAATGGGGTGTTCATTCAATATATTACGTAATATCGCAGCAAGTAATGGTAAAAGATTTAAAAAGATTCAAAAGAAATTATTACTTTTTCATAATTTCAAAAATAACGAGGATAATTGGTACTTGTGATAAAAGGTACTTTTCATTAAGCACAAAGCGCTATTTCCAGGAAAATGAACTTTGAATGTTCGTTGGACGAGCATGCTATTAAACTGGCCTTGGGTAATACATTTATTATACATAATTTCGACTTGTTATGAACAGACATGTGTGCGTGTAATTGTTACACTTTCGAAAAAGATTTTCTAAAAGAACATTATTTACCGCAATTCTATTCTAGTTGAACATAATTTTGCTTTCATTTGGTAAAATATTTTCAAGTATATTGTCGTCGCAGCTCTGATTGTTTTAAATCACCAATGGTAGCCTTTTTATTGTTACAATTATTACAAAATGTTTGACATGTTCTTCCTCGTGACAAGAAATGTAAAACAAAAATTGTTCGCTATACAACCTTCAATCCATTAATTATTAAATTAGGAAAAAATAGGTCTACAACACTCTCCACGATTGAATCAGAAGCGCAATACGGATTAAATATGATGTCATGTGCAATGTGATAATCATGGATGGGTCTGCAATCTGAACATAATTTTGGTTTCATTTGGTAAAATATTTTCAAGTATACTGTCGTCACAACTCTGATTTTTATTGTTACAATTATTACAAAATGTTTGGCATGTTCTTCCTCGTGACAAAAAATGTAAAACAAAAATTGTTCGCTATATAACTTTCGATCCATGAATTATTAAATTAGGAAAGAAATAGGTCTACAACACTCTCCGCGATTGAATCAGAAGCGCAATACGGATTAAATATGATGTCATGTGCAACGTGATAATCATAGATGGGTGTGCAATCTGCATGCAGGAAATATGCTACTATAGTATCCACTGTGCACTGCAACAATATCGAAACGCAAGGCTAGATGTACGTTCGAAAATTCCATTAGCAATTGATAGTGTTCTTGCACGGTACGATAATACACGTAACCCGAGGAGGTCTAGCATAACGTGGACTACAATTAACGAGAGCAGCGAGTCAGAAAATTATGCTCGAGTAGGCTCGTGCCGCGAAAGTATGGAAAGCGTCTTGGAAGAAATTATGGAATCCGCAAGCATTTTGCACGAATCCCACATAAATAATCTGCCGGCGCGTTCGCCGTGAATGTAGAGACTGTATAAAGCTTTCGTTATTGCGGCTTCCACCGTTAAATCCAACCGGCCATCCGCGGCACGTTGCATTTAAGAACAGCACAAGACGCGCACTAATCTTCACGTTCCCCTTCTCAACCATGGGATTTTGAAGGAGGAAAATGCTGCTCCATATTATCGTACGGCATGCAAGCCAGGTTCCCTCCTTGAATTACGAGTGGGGGCTCTGTTTAAAAAAGCCACGCGGAGATTCTCTACCCTATTTTAAATGTCTGAACTTCACTGCACAAAAAAAACTCGACAAATTTATCTCTGGATCCTTTGCTGTCGGTCTTAGCCCGACTGTAGCCTCCTTTAACTCGGAGCTACTTTAGCAATCGAGGGTGTTGGATCGATGGGTACATAGAATCAAAATTTTACGGTGAATTTTAGTGCAAAGTGTAGGAAGGATAATTAACACATTATATGCTGTTCTTATATACAGGGTATCCTGATAGATTTCAGATTCTTTATTTCATAATTATTTGGATTGTAATAGATACCTTTGTGGACTCTTAACTGGCAATATTACCAGAGAGAAGAAATTATATAAAAGATAGTGTAAGAAATTGTCAGAGCTTTAGTGATGTCGCGAAGAGTAGTCTATCTCAGACAGTGACGACTTGATTCATACTGAGGATGGGGATCCTCATGATCCTACCGTACGTATTCTCAGATTTCAGAACGTAACTACCAGCTAGATACATTTATTTATTGAAACGTATGTTGTTAAAAGAACAATGTCTCAATAAATTCCGCTCTGTTATTTTTAACCTTCGCAAAGGAAATAATACATTAATAATAAAATGGGGTCTTTAGGTTTTTAATCAATTTGGGACAAAGAATAACACAGGATGAAAAGTGAATAAACACATTTATTCGTATAAAAACTCTTTTCAAAAAGCTGAAGCGGGAAAAATTAATAGGAGGAAAAAGTACAATGATGCAAGCACAAAAGCTAGAAAACTATTGAATTAAATGATGATGTTTTCTAAATTATTTTGTAAACCATAAATGATTTGAGACCTACGATTTAGTAATAACCATAATCATTGGCACGTTCCGTAGCATTTGTCTCGTGCAACTCGAACCGGGAAACACAACGATCGAAGTGACAATTACTATTATTCCTTCTACAATTGCATGCCTGGGTGATCAATATTTTCAGTGACATTTCGGGCCGAGGGGGAGCCAAAATTGTCCCGCGGAACAAGGTGTTGAACGCAACTGAGCGCATAATGTGCCGCCGCACACACATCGAAGCAGTCCGGACACATTCCACCACACAACTTCCGATTAGTAGAATACCTGTCATCACGGCATTCTGTGAATTCAGAAATCAGAATAGTGCTAGGTGTCTTTTGTGCGTCTATGATGTGCTGGACAAGTAGTATACTATTATGTGCTATGTACTGTATGTGACGTGGGGTCGAAACCAGCCAGCGTACCGTCGCTCACGTATAATCGTTTCTGCTCTGACCTTTCGTCGTGCTCCTAGTTGTTGCTTGGTCAAATCACTTGTGAATTTATTGGCTGAGCAAGTCGGTAGGCACCTAACACATTTCTTCGTTTATGTGTTCGTTCTGCACTTTTACACTTGCGTTGGTTCTGCACCTTTACTCTTGCGTTGGTTCAGTACTTTTATTTTTACGTTGGTCCTCCATATTTGTTCTCGCGTTGGTTCTACACTTTTACTCTTGCGTTGGTTCGATACTTTCACATTGCGTTGGTTCGACTCTTTTACTCTTGCGTTGGTTATACTCTTTTACTTTTGCGATGGTTCTGTGGCATCCAGCTTTCCCATCTTTGCCACAAGATGGCCAGCAAGCGACAACCTTTCCCGCTAGTACATGAGCAGACAATATTTGTATATATACCGTCCTCAACCGCCTTCTATCACCTTCCGTCTAAGGCAGGGCCCGCTAGATAGCCTTACTGATGAGTCCTCTAGCGGGTCTAGGACGAAACGCCCTTTCCTTTTCATCCGCTCTTTCACATTTTTCCATCGCTCCTTCAGTTCTACATTTTTACTCTTGCGATTGTTCTACACTTTTACTCTTGCGTTGGTTCTACACTTTTACTTTTGCGATGGTTCTACACTTTTACTCTTGCATTGGTTCTGCACTTTTACTCTTGCGTTCTGATGGATGCCTGTCCATCATCTTCTGGACATTGTCGGTCGCAGAATTTCTGCAAATTTTAGTTAACATGTTGGCTGCCTCGTCAGACGTTTTACACAATCTTTTTATCAAACTTGAAACAAAAATCAATCTTTATTACAATCTGTTAAATTAACCAAATTTTGTTAGGCTGCGTGCTCACTTAGACAGCGGATTTTACGCGTTTTTAGTAAGTTTTTTAATCTAGTAAAAATAGCTGAGCACAATATTAATTTTTCTTTTTTCCATTAATGCTTAAAAAATTTACATTCCGTGTGTCGTGTGCGTCATAGTATTAAAATAGAGAATTAAATAAGAAATAAGTATTCCAGGATTTTTTTAGATTGTCACTTTTAGGTTCAATAAGAATTAGCGGTTTGCAGTCGGGGTTATTTTAGCTTGAAAATTAATCATTTCTTCGGACCTAGAATAATTCCATTGTATGTTTCTCATTGTATAAATTTAAAATTGATACAATTCAAAAAACAATGTAAACAATATTGTGAATAACGAGTCATTGTTATGGCTGCTAAAGGTTTAATAAGAATGTGCAGATTCTAAAAAGGAAAAGGATTTCTCGAAAATGAAAGTTTATCTGTTTGAACCCCTACAAGAATCAACATTTTCAGTAAAATATTTTCTGAATGCGATGTTTTTAATACTCAAATAAAAACTGATAGTACGGTTCACAGCGCACGGCGGAAGCGTTTTTCGTGAGAGCGATTATAGAGTTTGAATGCCGCATTGAAACTGGAGCTTTCAATTGGTATCGCGAAAATTTTCAATGCTCTTTTACTTTTCATACGGAACGAGTGGAACTTTAAAAGGTTTTGTCGGCATGTTGTCGCACTGTTGTTTGGCTCTATGAAATTGGCCGTGTTTTAATAACGCGCGCTACACGATCACGACACGGTAACACACCCGGGGCCCGTGGCTATAGAGAGCCTACGCGTTGCTGCATAGTTGGCACCGAATTTCGCGCCGATAAATTTCTGTAAACAGGAACAGATTACGCCTCACTATCAATGTGTTGCAGTTTGGCAACACCAGCCGACTCTTGTGAGAGTTCAATAACTCGTGGACCGGGCGCAAACAATTATGGCCGGGAACAGGTCTCGCTGCAAGAAATATCATTTCTACCTGAAACTTCGTATCAATATAGGCTCTCCGCGATCGTAAATATTACACCGCATTGATTTACAGGGGTAGGTGATAGTGGTGAGGTCATCGATTTTAATTAAACGTTTTTCTGGCGAATCTAGAGCAAAAATAATCCAATCAATGTCTGAGCTTTTTCGATAATCTTCGTTACTTATCAAGATAATTAATCATTCATTGGTATCCTTCATTTCTTAACCATATTGCAACAGCTATGGTAGCGAGGGTAGTAAAAGTTACATGTTCAAATCTCTCTTACGATTAATAATCTTTTTTTCTTTTTCCTTTCAGTTTTAAAAATGTTTTCTCTTCCTAATCTTGCTATTTATTTACTGGTGCGGTTGTCAATAGTGTAACTAGTTATATTTCGTGCAGGAAACAGGACAGTCCGTAGAGTGGTACGCTTCGTAAAAACATTTGAAACAAATATTTCGGCACTATGAACTTTCATGACTGTTAATGAATTATATTTTATTTTATTTATATAATTATATTATATTTATATTTTGTAGAAAAACAAACTTGGTTCACGTTGGGAAAAATAGATCTGTCAGGTATCAGCATTGTTGCGTAAATTAACATTATCAATAAATTTTCTAGATATGATCTGACTTGAATCCGGAGCAAATACCCGACCCGACCTTAACCCGAATTTCTGAGTACCAGTCCACCCCTACACAACGGTACAAAAATATTTCAGGTTTGCAACAAAAAGATCTCTACGACCCCTACTTGCTCAAGATTAATTAGCAAATACTTAAGGAAGCATTGTAATCTCTTGAGAGAGGGTCTCTTTTACTGAATTGAGTTAGTTGAGTTATGTTCGTCTTTACGCCGACCGCGTTCCTAAATAATTAATTAATCTGAAATTTTATAGTTCAGGCTATTCGAAATAGCAAAAGTAACACACGCGTCCCAACTCAGGATGAAATTCATTCCGTGGATTATTTGAGACTGGACATCGGGTATCGGGTGGTCTCGTTAGTTGTAACGCGGGATCGGTTAGATCGTCTCGACAAACCGTGAGAGCACAAGCAACGCACGTTAACGAAGACCACGAAGGCCCAGGGATCGTACGTACGTATACCCGGCTGTGCTAGCATGTAACACGTACAACATTCTGCTCCAGATCCGTTCGATCAATCCGATGTGAAAGGTGTTTCCAAGCACAGGCTGGTACCTATCCTTTTACGTTGATTCGCAAAAGCCGGGCCAACCTGTACACGAGAACTTCGAAAGCTGCCTAGAAAACCGTCGGCTATGGAGTGATAACGCTGAAAGAAAGTGGTCATTCCATTCCAACGGACACTGTCGTTGCTGGAACGCTACCCTAACGCTAGTTATCGAAAATTGAAGCTGCGCCCGACCCACGCCGTCCAAGTTCAAAAGAGGAATCGAAGTGGACCACGCGTGAACCTCGCTATTCGGGGTATCAACTCCGGTAAAGTGTCTAATCGAACTGGTTAGTTCTCGGTTGAGTATCTGCTTAATAACCATTCGCTCGTCGACTTAATGGTAGCCATAGTTTCAACTTGTCTCTAACACAAACCTCTGTCAAACGTGTCAGCGTAATGCCAATCACATACTCGAGAAAGTATTCTTTAAGATATTCTTTGAACAAATAGTGATATTAGTAACCTGGTTTCGAAGATATATTTATTTTTTAAAAAAGTACGCGACTTTCTCGTGTGAACTGTCTTTGTAGCTCTAATAGTTTCCGAGATGTTGAACACTGTATGGTGTCACGCCCTGAGTTTGAGGAATTTTTTCAACCCTTCGATGTCGACCATGACTGATAAGCAAAAATATGTATGAAATATTTTTCTACGTGTGACCAAATTTTGTCTATGACCATCCTAGTAATTATGATTACAAGATGGTGCCAACAGCGGTTGGTTCTATAGTTTTATTCTTACGTTGGTTCTGTACTTTTATTCTTACGTTGGTTCTCCATATTTATTCTTGCGTTGATTCTATACTTTTATTCTTGTGTTGGTTCTACGATTTTACTCTTGCGATGGTTCTACACTTTTCCTCTTGCGTTGGTTCTCCATATTTATTCTTGCGTTGGTTCGAAACTTTTATTCGTGCGTTGGTTCTCCATATTTATTCTTGCGTTGTTTCTCCATATTTATTCGTGCGTTGGTTCTCGATATTTATTATTGCGTTGGTTAGGTTAGGTTCTACTCTTGAGTTGGTCCCACACTTTTATTCTTACGTTGTTTCCACACTTTTATTCTTGCGTTGGTTCCACACTTTTACCCTTGCGTTGGATTTACACTTTTACTCTTGCGTTGGTTCTTCATATTTATTCTTGTGTTGGTTCTAAACTTTTATTCTTGCGTTGGTTCTCTATATTTATTCTTACGTCTTTGTAATTCTAATAGTTTCCGAGAGTTGGACAGGGTATGGTGACAATTCCTGAGTTTGTAGGATTTTTTCAACCCTTCGATGTCGACCATGACCGATAAGTAAAAATATTTATGAAATATTTTTCTACGTGTGACCAAATATTTGTCTATAACCATCCTAGTAATTATGATTACAAGATGGTCCTAACAGCGGTTTCGATGGCATCGCGGCAAGAACACCGATCAAGTGCGTATACTTCGGTCAATAGAGATTTCTGACGATGGTTTTAGTTGGAATGCAATTTTCATGTCGGAGATTTAGGCAAGCCCTTGATCACTTATTCAACGTAATGGCGCCGGGGGCTTCGCGTGAAAGCTCCTGCATTAATGCCAGATTGCCGTGCTCTCGAGAGTTCGCGATTAATCCTGTAACGATGCTTCATAATGTCCCCTGAATTTTTACTGTGATTCCGCTGCTCCTGCTCAGATATACTTAGGTGTGCGAGCTATGACATACAGTCCAGAACGGTACGATAGCTCGCTTACCATTTATATTCATTTTTAAAGTTACGATTATAATTATTACAGATTCCATGTTTCTAGTAATATTGTAAATGCAAAAACGTTAGTATCCTGCGTGTCTTTTTAATACATAGCTCTGTATTTATATCGATGGGGGTATGTAGATTGTGGGGCTTTCATGCATTTATGAGATCCATAAGTGGATAAAATGCGAAACAGTAAAAATGTTTAACGAAAACTTTATGCAAACATAGAAAATATATTTTATTCGCAGCCGCCCCTATGAAATTCTTGCTAATATAAGCGTTCACTGCAGGTGTTTGCGAAGAAATATATATTTTGGTTACCCAATGTGTTTTTCATTCCATTATACGTAAACAGAAATTGCATTCGAGGATTATTGTTTGCCAGAATTATGTAGAGAAATATACATAGGAACCAATATCCTGTAAAATAATTTATTTCAAGAGGTTCTGGAATCGCCTACACGTTTTCCTGATAAAAGCATCACTGGAAATGCTTGCTAGTAAAAAATCGGAAATGTAGAATACAGAACATATAATTCTAAAAAAATGTAGAAAATGTAGAATTATGAAACAATGAGAATATTTAGAGTATTAAAAATATAGAAGAACATATTTTTCATATTGGCGGTATTACCAAAAATTTTCAGTGGAAATAAATTTAGGAGAAAGATAACTACTTGCTAGGATTAAGTGAATAATTATGTTTAAATCATCTGAGATCCCTGACGGTGATACGTTAGACTGAGTTAGTGGAATCTCAGCGATTCTCGAGAAAGCTGATAACCACGGAAACAATTGTCCATGCAGGTCGTTGCCGTGAAGTGCTATCAACTGGTTTGCCGCCTTTTCCTCGTTCGGTGATTTTCCTCGGTCCATTGACAAGAAAGGACTCGTAAACGATTGCCAGCAAGGCAATTGAGCTTAAGCAACGAGAACGACGTGGAAAACGTGCATTGGAATTAGAGGATCTTCAGGGACAACCGAGTGAAAGTTTCCTCCAGCACACAGAGTTAGAAACAACGCCTAAGCTTTCGTTCTTGCTTTCAAATGGCTGGATAAAAATCTACTACATTTTCACAGTCGTGATAAATTATTATATTAAAGCTTCTACAGAACTCACATTATTTTTATTGTATCAACGCAATATATTTCTTGAAAAGAAGATTTTAAAATCTCTTCTTCAAGAAACCATCCTTCCTTTATCCCAAGGTTAATATTGGCATTTCTCTCATGTTCACTGTAACCAACGTTCCCATATTTCTTTCGCCGAGAAATCCAACTTTATTGCTTATTGAGTAAATACTCACAAAATTCAAAATTCTGGAAGTCATCATTTTATCTAATATCCTGTAACACAGTTTCAATCAAAATTGATTTAATTTTTTGACTATTGAATTTTTTGCAACACATTTTTGACACATTATCTTTCTATCTGTGATACTTTAAATATTTCTTTAATGATATAAATACATATTTTTTCGTTACTGATTAATAGCCTGTGGATCTTTCTGTAAACTAAAAATTGTCTGCATCGATTGTAAGAAATAGAAACCAAATTGAACATTATTTCTTCGCTTAATGATTTTATTAAAGCAGAAATCATATATTGGCATTCTCAATTTTTAATTGTATCTTTTCAATTTTGTTATAAATGCATAATGATCCACAGTTTATTGATAAAGTATAATTATCACGACAACAATATGAAAACTGTTTGAAGTGTTAATAAAATTTTCGATTCAATTGTGGTTTATGTGTTTCTGTGAATGTTATAAATTCACAACATTCACTTTCCAGTTAATAGGGCACACTAATAAAGTTAGGTGAAACGTTTGTAATACCAGGTGCATCGTAAATTTGCATGCATTCTATCGCCGAGTACGATCGTTTCGCCAACAGCTAAGAAATCGCGGTTTTAGGTCCATCCCATAGTTTCCCACAGCCTCGGTGTGAATGATATCGATTTTCCGCGGAGCTCGTTCCTGTGATGTAAACGGGCCATTACCCTTAGTACATCTTCCTTAATCTTTGTGGTATGTAATAATGGCTCGATGACTGAGACAGTTTTTCTTGGCACGAGATTTTCGTTTCCTCTGATTAATTTCTGCTCTTCATTTCCTGTAATACACTCTTTTTTAATAGAAAAACTAGCTTTTCATTTGTAGAAAGCTGTACACGAAAACGGGGACACAAAGAAATGTATTTCTTTTAATAGATATCTTTCAGGCTACTGTGATAAATAAATTAAGAAGATAAACCGTTGCTGTAAAATTAAAACTATATACAATTTGCACATTATTACTTCATGTATTTATGTAATTTTTATTTACTCACACATGTTCTTATTCACTAATATACGAACCGAAACATGGTATACACTTTATCAAGTTATTAATTAGAATATTATCTTAATAATATTAAAAATGGTCGAAATTATGTAGCTGTCGAAAATCAGTGGTTTTCAAAGTTTTCGTTTGTTTGAGTAAAATTATGTGAGCATAAGTAAAATCAATGCAAGAATAACGTGAATTATCTCGAACGTTGTGAAAATATTTTGGAAAAACTAAAACCGAACATTTAAAATAGGTACTTTATTATGTTGTCAATAATGTTAATTATATTTTCATGCAGTACGTGTCTGAAATTACATAATATTATTTTAGTGGGATTTGTAATGATATAACGTATTCTGAAATGAACACAATAATTTAAAGTATTTAAGTAATTATTAATTATTATTATTTGTTTCTTGATGTATACTAGATCGTAATCAATCTTATTCGACTCCAAACATTGGCACAATACCATGCAATTGTATATCCAGTTTGTAACCTACATCAAATATAAATGTATGTAATTGCGGTAGAGAGATGGAAGTTAAACGTTGCGGAAAATCATCCCGTGATGTATGGCTTCCAAAGTATCAAAATACTTTGTTTTCTAACGCCGGTGTAGTGAAAAGTTTGATTGATCACACCTTCGGAGCGATACATTACAGAAAATTAACATTTGAGCATTGCTTTGTAAAACTACAGAAGCTATTGCGATTAATCAAAGTAATATGTTATCCTAGAACAAAATAGTCTGTACCATTCAAATTTAATTATTTACCCTAACTCACAATTGTCGCTTCGAATAATTATTAATATTACATAATGTTATACAACAATTTTGATTTAACTACAGCTTGGAAAGAATTGTGAGGCTAATTCATACTAAAGTGTCAATTATTCACCTTATCATATACATGTACGTATGATAAAGTGTTATATAACGATTGTGTTAGTGAAAAGTATTAATTTATATTTATCTCCTGTTCTGTGATGCACAGACTTTTCGTTTTGCACGATGGTCTGGAGTCTGGTGTGACATAACAAAAATACGAAAAAAGTTACGAGACCATTTTAAAATTTGAATTTATTCACGAAAAAGCAAATGGGAATTCAAAATGAATAAAAGAGATTTGCATTTCAAAATTAACTTTACCCCTAGAAATTAGAAAACATAATAGTAGTATTCTGAACAGATGTTTGTTTGTAACTTAAATCAATGTTTTGTGATGATACAAAATTTTTCCTCCAGACTACTTATTGGTGTGCTGAGCTTTAATCTGCTAATTGAAGAACAATCGTCTTAGTTTACCATAAAACAAGAAAAAAAAGAAACGGAGCAGCGAGCTCCGTTATGACGGGCAAAACCCCAGATTACGTTCGATGCACGGAACAAGCCGGGCGTAATGAATCCGCAGTAGCTGCATGCGTTTTAAGTCAGACACGTAATATTCCTCGGTGGGCAGAGCCACGATTTAACCCGAAGTTACTGTACAATTGGTAGGTATGCGTGGCTGGAAGCTTGTGAGTTATTACAGGCTAGGTATTATGGGTCGACGCTTGTTACGTCCGCATCGTTAAAAATTTTTGCAAAAATTATAGAGAGCCAGAGATTAACAATATTCTAATAGTGCGAAGCTCATGTCTCAGGGAAAAATATATCAAAAGTATAGAATCAAGTATTTTTAAGAATTCTACTGTTCATTGTTAATGCAAATAACTTCGATTTTAAAAGCAAAATTGAAAGTTCATTGAAAATTACATGAGGACAGTTTAATATCCGATGCTAAGATTTTTTTCTAGAAAATCTTTTTCCATGGATAGACTAACCTAATCATAAATATTATGTACGATTCGTATATTATATTTTAATCTTGAAGCTTTATATTTAATGTTTCAAGCATAAACAAACGCGTCGACCACACTAGCAAATATTTATTTTGCATTGAAATAGTTATTGCATTGAATAGATGTAATTGAAAATTGAAAGAATATATATATTTTTCACGGGAAATAGAAAATGCATATAAATCAGTTTATTAATATATGAATGTATAAGACAGTATAATAAATTGAGTATTTCATTTATTAACAAATTCGTCATTTAAAATTTTAGAAAGACACTCGACAAGAAGCTTCGTGCTTGCAATACTTGCAGTTATCTTGACTGCTAATTGATTCTATTTGACACAAAGTAAGTTCGATCATTTATAAAGCTCGAATCTGTTAAGCATTGTCTATAGGGAGTAGAGAAAGGGATAGTCCTTGAAGTTAATAGAATTTTTGTCCCCGAACGCTCAGCTATTTCTCCAAGAATTCCGCGTGATCGCGTGGAAAGAATGATAGAACGAAACGGGAACAATCTTATTGAGTTCTTCAGTTTAACGAAATGTTCATTTAGCCGATCACTTATAATCACAAATTTAATTCCTCCCTGAATCCACGAAGATAACTCCCTGGGATCCGGAGAAGGCCGACTCCGCCGGCTAAAGTTTCATAGAATTAAACTTTCGCCGGCGGAAGTTGCTGCATAGACAATGAAGTCACCTATGGTGGCTGCAAAACAGAAATCTGCATGTCTATCGCAAGGGCGCCCTTATTCAAATATCATTGGCGAAACGGATGGTCGCGCGGTGTCTTTGCAGTACTCGCAGTTGCAAACTTGCCAAACCTTGATCATCGTTAACTAGAAAATGTTCAACATTTTCATTTCGATTAAATTACGATTACTACGGATGTGTACTCGAAGTAGAAATGGCCAGCAATAGTCAGACACTTTGTGAGTCACTTTAGGAAGACTATAATGCTGATTTATACCAAAGTACTTTGCAACTTTACTGTTTATTAAATGGTTTCTTATCTGAAACAGTAGTTTATAACAATTTTAATTTTGTTTCCCTTGTGTTTGCAACCTTTGATCATTTTAATAAATAACATTATCTTAACAAAATGCTGTAATGTATGATGGAAATTTTTCATCGCAAATTATATTTGAAATTCTATGGATATTATTATAAAGAAGAATTTATTATTGAATCATTCAATAACGAGAAATACTAGTACACTTTTTATAGAATTGGAATATACTTTATTTATATTTTTAAAAAATATTTGACACAAGCATTTCAGGCATCTCTTTGATACTTATACAGGGTGTCCCAAAATTCGTGTACTTCCCGGAAATGGAAGGTTCCTTGGGTCATTTGAAGCGACATTTTCCTTTACAAAAATGACGCCAGCTGCTTTGTTTAGGAGTTATTAACAAAAAACACAGAACAATCAGAGCGCGACTATAGCGAACGGAGTCCGACTCAGCGACAGGTCCCGCTTAGCGTGGCGGCGCCATTGGCCGAGCCAGAATCAATCCGCTGTAGCCGCGCTCTGATTGTGGTCCGTGTTTTTTGTTAATAACTCCTAAACAAAGTCGCTGGCGTCATTTTTGTAAAGGAAAATGTCGCTTCAAATGACCCAAGGAACATCCCATTTCCGGGAAGTACACGAATTTTGGGACACCCTGTATACAGAACGTAAGTTAAGTATACAGGTTTCAACTTAGAAATATGATAAACTTTATTTAGATTTTGTATCTTGTCTGTGGTTGTCTTTTCATTTAATCTTTTACGGGGTAGCTACACTTTAAAGTTTCCTGGAGTAAGTATAATTTGCTCTAATTTGTTAGTAAGTCTAATTTGTTAGACGTTGAAATTTGCACAGCTACTGCACAGCTACTGTAGAAAAGCTAATAGTTATTACATGCATGTTTATGGCGAATAAAGATCATTTTCAGTTTTCATTTTATAAATTAAAATATGTGTCTAAGTGTAAAAATATATGTTTTATGATAATCAATTCTTATCAGCATTGAAATAGATATGAATGAATATTCACATCGATTTCGTAGACAATCTATAATTAGTTAAGGCTCATTTCTTTACCGACAACTGATAAAAATGATTGTGCAGCATATCTTAGCTACTGCTGTTAGTAAAATATGGAAATCGATTTTATTTGCGATTTATAACATCATTTTCTACACTACTGGTTGTAGATTTACCGGGTGTAGGTAAATGCTCAGTGGATGACGATAGACGATAGGAATATCGCATTCGTTCTGACTCCCTTTCAGGGTCTCTTGTGCAGCAACCTCCTCGTGGTGAGACCTGGGCAATCGACATTATCCTCTATTTGTAAGAACTTTAAGTATCTTACGAATAAAGAATAATGTCGAGCTAATAGCTGCACACTTTGAATTTCCGTTAATATTATAAATAGTGTAAAAATACTATAAATTAATATCCAAAATTATTTCAAACCTATTCTCTTCCATAACATTTTGTAATGTCACGTTCCCTTAGAACAAAATATGTACCATATTATTCCAGCTTGTTCATTTGATTTTTGTATCAACGCGAATAATATTGCTTAGAGTCTCGATCTACTATTGTTCTATCACTTTCCCCAATGTCCATCGTGTGCTAATTGTGTTCCTTTCTGTTCCTATAGTCTTTCAGTACGCAGTAACTTACACTCGTCTCTGGTGCAAAATTTCACGCGAATTTACGCTGATTCAAGTAAAAATTAGCTGCCGCTACCTCGGAAGCAGCCACCTACACGTAGCCGAACATTTACGCGCGTATTCGCATGGACATTCATAGCTACGTTACTGCAATCCTGCAATCTTGCAATTCTGCACTCGTTTCTTCTCGTCACGATACACATTTCATGTAGTGTAATCTTTTGGTGAACAATAAAGAATATTAGTTACAACAATTAATGTGTTCTTTCTTCCTTACCCTACACCCGACGCCGACACTACTATACACTACTCCATCATTGTGCACACGATGTATATTTAAACAATAATTATTTTCTATGTATATGTATAAATGTAGAATGAATAAATATAAAGAGAATATAGTAAATACGTCTGCGAATATATCAATTAAATTACCTATTCCTTACCTCTTTTTCCTGAACTTCCCCCTTGTTGCTGAATCGGACTACTGTATTTTCAAAAAAATTTTCGATGTCTGAATTATCGCTGAGTTGTACTACTGATTTTCGAAAATTTTCGGTCGTCTGATTTATCGTTGACCTGTACTACTTTTCGAAATTTTCTACAATTTTCTACAATTTTTGAGTTTCAGTAGTACAAGTAAACCATAAGTCAGACGGCGGAAAATTTTCGGTCGTCTGATTTATCGTTGACCTATACTACTTTTCGAAATTTTCTACAATTTTCTACAATTTTAGAGTTTCAGTAGTACAAGTAAACCATAAGTCAGACGGCGGAAAATTTTCGTTCGTCTGATTTATCGTTGACCTATGCTACTTTTCGAAATTTTCTACAATTTTCTATAATTTTTGAGTTTCAGTAGTACAAGTAAACCATAAGTCAGACGGCGGAAAATTTTCGGTCGTCTGATTTATCGTTGACCTATACTACTTTTCGAAATTTTCTACAATTTTCTACAATTTTTGAGTTTCAGTAGTACAAGTAAACCATAAGTCAGACGGCGGAAAATTTTCGGTCGTCTGACTTATCGTTGACCTATACTACTTTTCGAAATTTTCTACAATTTTCTACAATTTTAGAGTTTCAGTAGTACAAGTAAACCATAAGTCAGACGGCGGAAAATTTTCAGAATTCAGTAGTGCAACTCAACGGCAAGTCAGACGGTCGAAAATTGGCGAAAATTCATTGATGGAAGTCGACGAGAAATCGGATGTTCGGGAAAAGATTGGGATTCAAGTAATTAAACCGCAAATACGTTTACCACACTCTCTTTATTTATTCATTTCATATTCATGCAACAAATGATTGTTTTGCACATGTACATATAAATCATATTCTAATCATTTATAACACGTCTGGCTGAGTTGCTCCGTGAGGCCCTGCATACCATCAGACTTCTACTACTGTACTGCAATACCTCGATTGTGCTGCAGAAGCCGATGAATAAATCTGGAACAGCAATATATTCTATTAAATAAATTGTACTACACATAAAGATAAAAAGGTCAAGTTGTTAATAATTAAAAGTATTGTACTTTCGTATTTTTGAAAATTATATACAAGTTGTAAATATTAGGAAAATAAGTGGGAACCTTGGAGTCTCAAAACTTCCGATAGAAGGTCCTTCCCCTTTTTGATTTTCTACTCGATGGTTAAACTCGGCATTCGAATGGTCTGCATTTATAGATTAGGAAAAGCTTAAGTTAATAAACAAAATATATCACGACACGCGAGGAATTGTACGAATGGTGCAGTGTACACTTGTCACATTGTCACGAGAAAAAGAAAGATGCAATAATACTTTGTGCAAAGAACCGTGTGCGCAATCAGAGAGGAAATGAGAATGCTCACGTTTATGCAGGGGGTGTCGACTCCCATGGGTACGAATTTAGTTGTAATGAGGTACCCATAGGTATGGTGGAAGCACAGTTGTGCTCTGGCGGTGGGGATACAAACTGTATCGCGTCATTTAGCGGCCATCATTGTACTGTTGCTTGTTGTGACAAATGGAAAATCCAAATTGTTATGAAGCGGTTACATTATGAATGTTTGAATGTACAATTTATAATTAAATGTATTAGTTTTAAGAGTAAATATGTTATATATTGAAAATGTGCTGATACAAATTAATTTCCTTGAAAATAAATTAATAACCTTCAATAGCTAGCGTAGAATAAGATTACACGTACATGCAAGGTTGACTATGTGTGAATCAAGTGTGCGTGGTGTTCACACAATGCTAGTATCCCTTTGGTGATTACTGTGCTGCCACCATAGCTATGGGTACCTCATTTGAACTAAATTCGTAGCCACTTTTTCCTATAGGAGTCGACATCCTCTGCGCCACCGACGAGATACTGTTAAAGACTGCCAGCCCCCGTGCTATCTCGCGGGACCAAAAAGTGGGCGCAATGGGCGGGGTGGTAACGGTGGAAATTACAGTGATCTGAAATACCACATCGCTAAAAGTTGCTCCACCAACGAGAATAGTATCAAAATAGTGACAAAACTTCGTCTGAAATATGGCGGAGAATATAACATTTAATAATAATCTCCTCAGTGGTCTTTTGCACCGACGAAATGCCGTCGGAGGCATTCTGGTTTTTTGGCTGAAGCCAGAATATATCCTAGAGGGCGTAAGAAACACTGAAATTTTCGTGGGACACGTGGTCCCGTAAGGCTGGCGGTCTTTAACAGTATCTCGTCGGTGCCTGCGCCTATGTCTGAACTTGACGCCGCTTTTTGGCACGCTTCGCTTAGCACGGAACAGCTCCTATAACGGCGGTAGAGCCCACTTTTACCACGTAACAGAGAGCACACCAGTTTTAGCATGAAACAGAACTTTTACTAGCCTATGGTATAATATAATATAATATTATTTATAGCTAAGCGTCCGCTCTACTGCCGGTCTAGGAGCTGATCCTGGCTAGGGACTAACCTGAAAAAATGCATTGACAATAGTACCTCATGGTGATGTGGAAACCTAGTGAAGAGTCGCTCTGATACGCCACGCCTAATTCATATTGTACGTACCTGAGGTATGTACCTCAAGATCTATAACAGTCACGGTGCATTATAGTATGCCCTTCCTAATTGAGGTCACTACCTTATGACACACAGGTTGGTATTTAAAAAAGAAATAAAAATAATTGTGATCCACTCTTCAAAAAGGTACGCCAACACGGGTATAGAGGAACCTCAAATGGCAATTGGTCTATTCCTATATCTCGTCTGTGGTGATTTTTTTATCACTATACCTTGTCTGTGCTAACAGGTCCAAATTCGTGATCTGCCGATAACTTTTCATGTGTAGCGGAATCACTAAGGGAGGCTCTACCCCCTTCCCTTGTGTTAATTTGGCACAGTTTTCCCGAAATAAGTTTATCTTGTTCTGTTCTATTCCTAGGTAAATGTGTCCGAAACTTCGTGACTTTTATTTATTTAATGCGAAACACGTCATCGAAAAACCTAACATATAAATGGTAACTTATCAATTGTTATTTTATCGATCTTTTACCACTGTGCCACTGATTCAGTTCGTGAAATGAGAGATGGATGAGGGTGAACATTAAACCTATCGAGCCTTAAAAATAAAGGGAATTATAAAATTGGAAAAAATTGAAATTATTTCAACTTTGTGTTCCTCCTATCGTAATACATGCTCTACTAAAGTATCTACACAATCAAATTCATTCATTTTACAAATAATTGTAAAATTAAAAATCTGGAACCGGTCATTTTGATCGGCGGTGGTAGTTTTAGTATTAACACTCCAAAAATTGGGAAGGAAAAAATATATCGTATGTTCTATTTATTTACATATTTCATTTTTAAGATGACACCATTCCACATAGTGATCAGCATATGTAAGGAATGTATCGACTGCTACCCTTATTTTTGGAACAGATTATTCGCGGTCGCTGTTGGATGTCACCACCATTCATTGTGCCGAATTTTGACGAGATTTTGATAGCAGCATATACCTGCAAATTCATGATTAAGTGATTTTTAAATAATCACATATTAATATATAAAATAACATTATTTGATTCATAATGTGAATTAAAAAGATTTTATTGAAAATAGGTAGTGAAACGGTAACGTATGCATCTACCGCTGATACTGTCGGTTCCTTTGCAAGCTCCATACGCTATCTCTATACCAATATAAACCTTCCAATTAACAAAGTAAAAGAATTTTAATTATTACATTTACATGAGCCGATAATATTAATAATAATGAAGTAACTCCGCAATTTTCGAGCGCCAATATCTACATACAATAATATAACATTTTTATTTATTAGAACTTGAGTAAATAAAACACGTGGTAAAAAGATCAATATGAGTATTTATTTCATTTATCAGTAACGTTCGAAATGGTTAATGTTTATGCGGAAGTTTCCCCGAAACAAGTTATACTCTTCTGTTATTTGTAGGTAAAGTTCGAACTTCGTGACTTTTATTTTTTAATGAGAAACACGTAATCGAGAAACCTAACATGTACAAATTAACTCATCAATTTTTTTAGTCATTTCTATGCAAGAATATATTTTTTTTATTCATTAGGGGTATTCAGTCTTTGCAGTTTCAAATTTTTCAGAAGAATGAACTACTTCGATAGCTTCCACGAGCACACTCCTTACGCAAATCGTATGATACCCATTGCGAAATAAAAATTAAATTCATAGGGTTGGTATGTAGTTAAATGTATCACCATTGTTTTAATATGGTCTGTCATAATTTCATCGATTGCGGTTTTACGCTTGCGGCGGGCTTCATATGAACACGTGGCCAACATTATCACTTGTCACTAAATGTATTCTCAAGCTGACGCCAATAGTAGCCAGATTTATGGCAGTACCAGATGAATTTATAACGCGTGAAGCATATTCATTATTATACGCTGTAATATCTAATGACGATTATCTGTAAGTGTGATTATGTATTAATTGTGGTATTAACTGACCACAAATTCAAATATACACACGTGTTTCATGTAATTCCACTATCACGGCTTACAGAATTATTAAGTGTAACTAAAGTGTAACTGTATGATTTATAGTTATAACTACCACTTCCTGTGTGGTCTATTAACACTGAGCGTATTGTCTACACATTTTAGTTCTACGTTTTTAAAAAGTTCATGGAAATTGTTAAGCTTTACAACGTTCAACCCTCGGTATAGGAGGGCTGGAGTCTACTTTGACCGGAAACATCCAAATTGTCATTGGAGTACTCAATTTTTAGAAATTATAAACTACCTGGAAAGACTGATATGTCTATAAGAGATATCATCAAAAGTAAATTTTTAAAAATTATTAATTAATTGTTAATTATATTTAAAATTATCAAAACTTATTAATCATATAAAAATCTCCGTTGTCTGATGGTTAAAGAAGGACGTTTCTTTAAAAAGGAATTTTCTCTTTCTAATCAGGTTCCAAACCAAACAAAGAAGAAGCTATGCATAGATGGTATGCCGGGTGTGAGAGAACATCTCAACCGTGCTCCATTATCGTATGTTTCGTTATACCAGCAGCATGTGGTCGTACATTACATTGCACCAAAACGACCATGCCACGTCCGCTGCTTTTATAAAGATGCGCTTAAATGAATCATTTCATCATTGCGCTACATTACAATAAAATATTACACTAACAGTAGCAAATTCTAATACGCCAACATACAAAGCTAAATTCTAAAAATATAAATTACTACAGTGCATGATTGAATTTTAAGAACGATTTTATGTAAACAATTTATATAGACAAGATTCGATTTATTTACTTTATATAGAGTTATATAAACGAGTTCACATGGAAAAAGAGTTTTCACCAAATTCTTCTATAAGATATATTAATATTTCAATATATAAATATTCTTATCAATATATAATTCTTCTATAAAATACATATATTAACATTTCAATATTTATATATTAAGATATTAATATATTTTATAGAAGAATAGTAATTACATAAATACACAGGGTGATTCTGGGAACTGCGACAAGCTACTGCTCTTTTCTAAATAAAAACGTAACGAAAAATTTTAAATAAATTATAAATAAAATCAGTAATTATTTCGCCTTAATAATTCTAACATGAATTATATAATAAAAACCTTCATTTCGAGCAAACATTTTCTTTACACTATGTCATTAGGCTAATTCGAAACTGTGTAAAATTTCTCTGAGCTTCGGCTTTGGCAACCAAACTGTTTGTTAATTAATATTCATTGTTATATTACAAGCGTTGGTAAATATGGATATGTTTTCAATTCCCTCCCAGCACATCGTCGCCATTCAGTCGAAAAACGGGATTGAAATTTTCTGTTATCCACTCCTTTGCAAGACTATACCCGTACGAAATACGTACAAAGTGCAATGGCAAAGGTACATTTCGTCAAAGGACATGTTCACTGACCGAATTCCTAACAGCTGGTGATTGTTTTTGTAATATTGTATTGTCAATGTATAACTTTCAATTCCACAATGAAAAAGAGTATACCAAGACAAGTTAATTCGTTTCCCAATTTTCTATTTTAATAACTCTTAAATTAATTGCTTCGTTAAACATTGTTTCGTAATAAACAACAATTTGAGAGAGATGTTTTTTTCTATTGTCACGTCCAGTGGTTCTGCCATGAGTAATAATCAATAAACTCAATCATGTAATTTCTGATTTTCTTTTAGTATTTGTTCCATTAATATTGCACGAGAATTATAATGAATTATAACATTAAATATTATAATTAATACTTGAATTATCGTATTTTATACTACATTGCGAGCGTTAGATTTAAGTAAAATCTATTTTAAAACAAATGAAATAATTCAAAATATAATATGCGAGCGAATAATTAAATCATATATCCGTTGAAATTGTTCATCACCGAAGAATGTAAAAAAAATAGCAACAATAGACTGGTGACTAATTAGCCAAGAGGATGTGTAGAGCCATTCGATCCACCAAGATATAAAGGAATCGATATTTAAACATCCGTTGAAATGCAAACGTGAAGAAGAGATTATGAAAAATTGATTAACCCTAAGAAGATTAAGCCTAGAACAATGGATTGGCGAATTTATAAAAGGATGGCTCATCATCAGTCAGTCAGTCAGTCAGTCAGTCAGTCAGTAGTCAGTAGTCAGTAGTCAGTAGTCAGTAGTCAATGAGTTCAGTAGTCAGTGGTTAATCAAGAATTGTCAGTAATCCAGTCGAAAGTTAATTCAGTTAATTCAGTGAAGTTCAGTTAACAGTTAAAAAACTTCTAGTTTGTTAAAAGTGTAATCTTTTAAAATTTAATCAAAGGCGTGTATACCCGCTGGAATATTATAAAAAATCATCAACACCTATCATAGCATCAGGATTATCAAGCGTCACAAAACAGCCAAAAATTCATCATCGACATCAAAGCGTACAATAAAAGAGATTCGATTATCGGTAAATACCAACAATTTATAATAAGATTCTAACAACCGAATGTATCCGAAATTTGAAGTTTAAAATATACATATTGTTTAATTCTTTTTACTAAATTTAATATTTAAAATCATTTCAAAATACCTGACTTCTATATCCACGACCATTTCCACGAACAAAGTTACCACCTTAGATCAATAAATAAAAGCAGTCCTCAATTACCCGAACCGAAGCCGGTGAAAGCAGGTAGGTTCAAAACTGCGTTATATCTCGTTTATAAAAAAATCTTTAAATATATATTAAAATCTCTAAATTTTAAATTTTTATCTCTGAACGTCCACCTCAGGACGTAACACTATCTTATAATTAAGATACTATAATTCATATTATCATACTATGACAAATATTTTATAAAAATAGTAGTAGATTTAACATTAAATACCGTAAGAATTATAATAAACATTTAATAAATACAACTAAAATTAATTAACATAATTTCACCCAAAAATTTTCTTAGAAATCTTCTATTTCTTTAAATATTTTAGTTTTAGTAAGGAAAATGTCACTGAATTTATAATTTATTTGAAGAACATTATTCAGATTTGCAACGCTGCTGACAAATATGAAAGAATTGAAGTTAAACAAAATTTTTTTTCTTTATAAATAGTTAAATTTAACAAGTCATAAATATAATAACTATACTTTATGCATTTATGTCAACGAGACAGACAGAGAGAGAGAGAGAGAGAGAGATTTATATCATTTTTTCAACTCACTAAAATTATTTAAAAAAGAAATAATCGTCTATGTAACCCCTATACGTTGCAACAAATGCAATTTTTATTTCACATAAAAATCCGCAGTGATAACAATTGGTACCATTCAAACGCATCTGTCCAAAAGCCATGATGTTCGCAGCAGCCAAACGATCTGTCAAGTATGTTTGTAAGAACGTTCGATTGTAGTCACATAAAAATCGTCGATCGTTCGACGCGTTTTTCCCGGTCAAATTGACTTTATCAAGCATTTAAACAGAAAATTCTAACTGGATCGATACCGAAAAAATAAAAAAATATGGAACAAGAGATGAACAGACGCGACATTGTTGACGGTAAACGCGTCACGAACAATCGGCACGTTTCCGTCGATTACAAAGCACCGAGCATCGACGCGACGACCCTAAAAATATCGAATTTCTGGAATTCCGGACGGAAGAAAAAGTTGGAGGGCCCCGGGGGCCATTGAAAATTTCAACAGAAACCAAATCCGTTTTGGGCGGAGTCAACGGGCCGCAGAGAAGTGCACACACCCCCAAAACTATGTAAACTACCACTCATCAGTTTTAGGACGTTTGTGAAATACAATTTATATTATTATTGTTGAATCGATAAATAAATTATTCTGGTTGTACCCGATTCTACCATTTAATTACTTAAGTTTCATGAATAAGTACAAGTTTCATTTGACGGTGAATCTATTACGTAATTATTGATCCTGTGAATTATCAAAATGTGTATCGAATATACATTGTTTTGTAACAATTACAAAACTGAACTTATATAGACTTGTCACAATTTTTATAATAATACGAGCTTGAATAAAGAAATTGATCGAATAATTTCTAATAGAAGCAACTTAATATTTCAATAATTCAAAAATAAAAATTGTGAAATCGGTCTACTATCGGTTGATGAAGAATAAAATATTTTAACCCTTAGCTGCATAGTGTATCATACCTGATAAAGTTAAGAAATCTGGCATATAGTAAACTAAGAATGTGTTTCCTTACCATGTATATTTATTTTTATGTTTCTGAAAATGTTTTAATTTTTTAAAGTATTTTTCCCTTAATCAAAACACAAAAAATTTGTTCATCGCAATTAAAAAATTATGCAGGGAAGGCTTAATCAGATTTATTTTACAATCCTGTATATTCCATGTTAAAAGAAATGAAGTCTCAAAGTTTCAGACGAAATGTCAACAAATGGTAAAATAAGATGTATAAGTGAAAAATGTGTAAAATGGGTGAACCCTTAGCAGATGACTCGGAATCTCCACTAAAACTGCGTTACAATTGTTTAAAATATTTTTTACCATATTAAATATGTTAGAATCTAACCAATAACTAAACATATAAATATTGTATGAAGTATTCTATCAATTTCATATGTCCATAAAATGAAAAAGAATCATACAAAATGGAATTAATCTAGGTCGGAAGAAGCGTTTAATGTTCGAGTTAAAATAGCTCCGAGTGCAAAGGGTGAAGATTACTCGCGATCAATGGTGTAGTCAAGGTCCGTCGTAGTCGACATATTTTTGAGCGGGGTTGTAGGTACCAATAATTCCGGGCAGTGTTCATCCGCACGTGCACACACGGAGAGGGCCCGAGGACGCGGGAGGCGGTTAGCGCGCATATAACGCGGGCAAACGGCGGATTACGAATGGAGCAGTCTAGATCTGTCATTCAGTTTAATCGTTTCCTATGCACTCCGCCGTACCCATTGTCGACCGAGCTCTATAATAATTTAATGCCAGATATAATAAGTTACTTGCTGTCTGGCCGACTGCCAGGCTTGCCCTATTCATTCCTCTATGAAAGCTGAAAAGCTCCCGCCGAACAGATGGAGCGTTAACTTATGGACCGTACGCCTCGTGGTGGCGCGGCGTCGCGGACCCCAGCGCTGCGCTTAAGTGAATTTAAACGTCGTCTGATCTTAATTGGTCAGCCTCTAATTGAGACGGTCATTATAGGCCATTAACGCGGGATCAACGGACATTATCATTTTCCTGGTCGGAAGGGAAACAATAACGTCGATTACACTTCGGAGTCCATCGCTTACTCTCTCTCTCTCTCTCTCCCTCTCGCTCTCTCTCTTTGTGTGTGTGCGCGCATCGCCCGCGCACCGTGATAAGAAATGACAAGATTTTAATGATCGTTCCCGATGAGATATCGTTCCCCGATTCAATGCGATGATGGATTCGATTTTGAAACGGTACGGTCCGAGCCCATTGTCATGGAATTACCGCTACTTAACGTTAGTTCGTTATAAATGCGCGGGGATGATATCTGATTCCGTTGGTCGAACACCGGGGATACTTTTCCGCGATTATTGATCGATGCTCCGGGAAAGATGATCACTTCGAATTTTGAACACGATTATGTGGAGAGTTGCAAGCTGTGCTGGGTAACGTTTGACGAACTAAGGAGTCCGGGCTGATGAATAACCGATCGTAAAATATCCCGGACAATTGGAATAATTTGACCAGCGTAGCGTAATTAAAACTGCAAAGGTTATAGCTCATCGCGGGGATAATTTCTTGAATTCTTTTAGACCGCACAAACTCTAATAAACTTATTTTTATGGAACACATTAATTTTATTTTCATCCACTTAAAATGGTCAGCAATCAGGTGTTCCATTCAATAGGCAAAACTATTTGAACAGTTTTTTTTATCAATTTTATATAATGCAGTAACATTTAATTAATTTTCAAGAAATACGTTTTTTCTCAGAAAAACGTTACTTATGTGAAATACCTAATCATTATCGAATGAGTGTATTGAACTGTGCGTGTTGCATATAAATGTATATATTTAATTTTCATGATTAATGTAATACATTACAAGAATTAATTATATATATACTGACATGCTCTAGAGTAAACATTTTTTGTACAAGTGGACATATTGTAATGAATCAGACCTGGAGATATGAAGATAAAACACGCTTACCATATCTACGAAGTTAATACCATAAATGTCAGTAGAAGTGTGACTCACAGCAAGCTAAGAACGATTACGCTTTCATAACTCTCTTTGATGGAACCGCCGTTTGAGCCATCATTCTGTTTCTGTTTCGGCAACAAAGAACGCTGAGAAACATGCTCGAAGTTCCAAGGATGGATGCGCAACGTCAACTAAACAGTTTCGCGTTCTTCGTTTGGTGGACACACCGCGTACTAATTACTTCATTTATCCTTGTATCTAGTTCCCGAGCAGAACTACATAGAGAGCACACTGTCCAGTTTCTTCTGGACCACTTAGGCATTCAGTTTCGCTCGGCGCCGGTCTACCAAGTAAAACAAGTTGCAGCGTGGTGCAGAGGAGGCGATATGCATTGGAACCCGAATGATTTTTAATGCATAATAGAGGCGATAAACGGTCGGGGAGAGACGCCAGGCAGCAAGCGGTCGGTATTAATACCAAGAATCTGGGAATTTGTCAGTGAGCGTAAGACATTTTAATTACAGCAATTTAAATTCAATAATTTTGGTATTTTGCTCGGGTTGGAGAAGCTGCGCAGCTGTTCTGCGAATTAGCATACTAAACTTTATCACCGGCAGCTCGACAAAGACGTGCCAAGACGGCTGAACTAATTTCGAAGATAGAATAAAGTTGGTGGCGTGCGCGTTCGTCCCTAGCCACCTTCGGAAATGATAACTTAAGAGAAACTAACATCGTCATCGCTATTTATTTTTACAAAATATTGCCGTGCTCAGCCATGACAGCGCGCTGTCATCCATAACGGGGACGCGTCATTAAATTACCGTGAAAACTTCCCAGTTTCTAGTCGGTTTATTACTGGCAGCTTTCGAAACAAAGTTACGTGACTATCAAAGGTATTCTGGTTAATCACTTGGTTTACATGGAATCGTTTCAATCGCTTTTGTCTGCGAACTTCGTAGACAAGCAGATTTTTAAGAGATTTCTATAGGCTTCTTTTTGAAAATTCCATTCGGAGAACTTATTTCGCTGATTTGATGATTCATTGTAGCAAAACTGAAAATATTGTCAATTGTTTGAAATATTGGATCCTAACATTAATTCGGATCTATTCAATATTTCTCCTGATTTATTAACAAAGCACAGACTTACACACAATAAATTATTTTCATTATTTTTGATAACCGTTTTTCAAGGAATTCATTCATTTTACAGTAACACGTAATTAAATTATAACTAAGGGTGGACAACTACCCTAATAAAAATACGTGTATAAATAATAGTTTAAATAATTGATTGATTAAACTTTCATGCATATGAACGTCCATGAATTGAAAAATAAAATAATATAATGTACTGTGCAATAATATAAACGTTCTTTTTCATTTATTTATTTATTTAAAGAGAAATCCTTCTGAAAACTTTGCAAGGTTGAACAATTTTTATGCTCGATTTTAAAAAGTGATACTGGGTCCAACGTTATAATTCTCTTTTTGTAATTTATTACGTACCCTTCCGTCATACAAGGTAATTTTTTATACAGATTTAATTAATTGTTGCCTTTATTTCACCTCCTTTGTAACACTGACGGAAAAATTTAACATCTGATGGTAAAATATGTGGACATTTTACATTGTCTAAAATGAACATGGTAATAATAAGAGTTATTATAATTATTTCAAAGTATGCTGGAGTTTAAATAACGAACCAATCGATATAAAAAATACATATGCTAGATGTATGTTTTCTCTATTAATTTGTAAAAACTCTTAGTGTGTTGATAATTTCATGAACTTTTCATATCTTGCAAACACTTTGTATAACGATCTAGATAGTTTAACGACAACTGGAAGAAATGTATATTTTGCTTTCTAAAAATATAAAATAAGTAACTAAAAATATTTGTTTATCCACGACCCTTCATTGCTAGTTGAATGTAAAATTAACACGTTGACGCCGGCGCGGATATTTATGGTTTTTTCCTTGCGGCGGCGCTTGAATTAGCGGTCCGTTCATCAACGTGTTAAGTATTTTATACTGAATGTTTGATTATAATGTCGAAATGTTAATGTTTGCTGATGAATAATTAAAATAAAATTAATTTTATACTATGTATTTTTTGATACACGAGCGAGGCCCACCGGTGGGTCAAGCCGGCATCATAAAGCCGGCATAAAAGTTGTATCGAAGAATTTAATTTTACATTGGAAAAATAATGAATCTATATTGTGACTTACGTTGAACGAAATCAACATAGTCCATCACCGCAAAGATCTCCAAAATCAGTGTAAAATATCCGCCGGATAATTCCCGTTTTCCTGAACCGATCCCGCGACGATGTTCTAACTTATCTTTCATTACCACTAGCCGTTACTTGCGCAAGCAGATCAGGGAATTATTATGTTTTATTATCTCCTTTTAATCCCGAAGGTAGATTAATCTACCCCTCGGCTCGCGAAGTAAAATCTAAGAAAAGACACAGCAGCAAGTTCGCATTCTATATTCTGTTCATGCTCGCGGGCTAACTTCGCCTCTGAACAAGATAACAGATAAAACACGACAAAGCTTGTTTCGCAGCGGATGACAAATTAAAAAATAACTCCTGCTGTATTTCATTACAATCTCTTTACGGACTGGTTTCGCGCAGTTCCCCGATAATTCCAAGGACAGACGTGGATCAAAATCAAACAACAAGCAGTTGCACACAAAAATATTCTAGGTAACTTAATTCGGTGATCGGTGGAGTGAAACCGTAGACGGCGCGCAGCGACGGAGGTCCGGAAATATGATCTTTGCAATATTCAATGACTTCATTTCTGGATCAGCCAGAAGGGGTTTCTAATATTTCAATATCCGAATGGTTCATTACAAAATAATTTCGCGAAACTATTATAGACCCGAGATGACACCAGCAACGTCGGTCTGCGGAACTCGGCTAGGGACCTCCGAAATTATCGAGATTTCAATTTTCCGGTTTCTAACGGACACTTTAAAATACGATCCCCGAGGTATCCCGCTCATTTTTATAGTCATTACCACCGGCATAATTTTTCGTATATCCAGAGAAAGGGTGGGAGAGAGGAAGTAGGTAAGTCACGGCCGTATTTCTGGCGCGGCCGAGAGACCGCTTCTGGTTCTGCTTGTTGGGCGATGAAGAAGAGGGGAAAAACGTGGCCAGAGAAAGAGGATGGATAACGTTGGGTGGCGAAAAGAGAGAGAAATAGCGGAGAGAAAGAGAGAGAGAGAGAGAGTGTCAGAGGCCGAATGGAACCTGGGGAGGAAAGGGGTAGAACGAGTTACGGAAATTTGTATTCAATTTCAGTGGAACTGTTTTGTTTTACTCAGTTTCCCTGCATACATTACATCACAAGACGTGCTCAGCTTTTCAAACGATCTTTATATTATCAATGCGGTTTTAGAGCACACCTCCCGACGCGGAAGACGAGAAACACCCTCAAAGGGTATCGTCTGCGTGCGCGTACGCTCACCCCCGCCGGCAGCTACCGACGCCTTTTTCCTCCTCGAGGATTAGTAGAATGCTCCGCTGTAATAAACGACGCCACTTTCTTCTCGGTTACTTTTTTTTCATAGTCGGCGCCGCCACCGACGCCTCTGTATATTCTTTTATAAACGTCAGTAAAAAGTTTGACGGCTCCTACCACCATGCACGCGCACCCCCCCTTTCTGCGTTATCAATTCGGATCGAAGGATCGCGGCGCACAGTGGCCCGAGAATGTCGGTGACGTTTTCGTAAGACTTTCAAGTGGATAAAATTAGTGTTTTAAATAAATACTGCTATATATAATATAACTAATGTTTATAAATAAACACTGCTAGATAAAATAATGAGATATTTTGCATTGTTTACATATTTTGTTGATTTCAAGTATCGTTCAAGTCTGGAGATTCAGGATGGCACAATAAGAGGGGGAAGCTTCTCGCTCTATCCAATTCTCACCTGAATTGCAGACCTGGATAAAAAATATTTCAACTTAGAAATAAAAATATTTGCAAATACTATTCCTCACAACTGTCGCATATGTTTCATTTGAAACTAATGTTAAATTATTGTTTCAGATGAAACAAAAGTAAATTTTGCCTTTTTCTTATTGTACCGGTGCCTTGAACGTAGATTTTATGCATATATGACAAAATTGAAAATAGTGTGATGATTAAAAGAATTTAAGAATATCAATAAATTATATCTGATCTATTAAAATGATTTAGGAAAGAATAAATTTTCTGCTTAGTTTCTCCAATTTTTATTTTCATTCATCTAATTGTAAATTAACACATTTGCAAATCGAGTATCTAAGCTCGAATAGAAATAAGAAATTAAGAGAATAGAAAACTAGTAAATATAATTTATGTAATTAGTCTAACAATTGAATAGAATAATTAAGTCACTGATAATTAAATAGAATAATTATTAGATACTACTTTAAAAGTAATAACAATAAATCTTTTCATAAGCAGATTTTAATATGTCAGTTAAGATATTTTCAGCATTCATGGAAAACAGTTTAAATTAAGCAATTATTCTGACTTCAGTTGAAAGAAACACGATTAGAACAGTCACGGAAATTAGATCGTTCCTCTAGTTCCTCATAATGCAAGCGGGATAGTTTAAATTAGTGAAATTGTATTTCTATTCGAATACAATATCAACATGTCACTAAAAATGGACACACGAGTGTATGGTCAATTATTAACCATAAAATTGAATATTCATCAAATATTCATCAAGTATAGTGAAATTATTTTCAAATTATAATAACGAAAAAGTAAATATTTCTGCTTCGTAGGTTAATTGTTACATCATAATGTAAATTAATTAAATCATAAATTAATTTGAACTACTTATAAAAAAATTCAATTTGGACATCCTCCATTTACTTCACTTTTTAATAAAATATTTCTCAAAACCGTAACATCGATATATTATTGTCATTTATAAATTTATCACAAGAGAATACGTACGAACCATGTCTATACATATATGTATTCTATAATCGCACACAAAATTGATAACGCGTCTATAGGAAGCGTATTTCGTGTGGCTTGTGGAATATCCTGATAAACAATTCTAATCCTTACAAACAGAATTTGTGATGTATTGAAAATTGTCACTGCACTGCATTATTTACCGCGCGTATTATATTCGATGTTTAATTCAGTTGCTTCGCGTACTCCAATAAATAAAAAACTAAATGAATGAAAAATTTCTCCTTTGCAAATATATAATCAAGTGTTCCATTTCCTTTTCCTTACCCACTTTTCATATTTTTCAATTATTTATCTAATGCAATTCATATTGTGTAATTATAACACAGTTTTTGAAAACTCAATAAGTTTTACTTTGTATAATTATATTCACCGTTATGGAACTGTAATTTAGAATTATTAAAGTAAAAATAATTCCAAACCATACCGTGCAGGGTAAATAAATAATCGCAGAATATAAAAGTAGATAGAAAAGGAACTTCATATTACTTTTGCCTTATTTTGCACCGTGTCATGCAGCAAAAATCTTTTGTTGAAATGTGAAAAATAGTAAATTGTAAAGTTATTGTAGGACTTCTCCGCAAGTGTAGCAGTTGCCAAGCTGCATTGTAAAATTACAACTTTAAATTTCTCACTTTTCCGTAAAATTTTATGCGGTCGAAATAAAACCCCAGAAGAATGAAAGCACGAAAAGACAAACAAGGTGAAAAATGGCTACCATCCGGTTGTCTTTCGACGCGGGATACGTGGCAAGGCTACATTAGAGTTTAACGGGATTATCAGTATAATTTTACGGGTACTTTTGATCGTATTCCGCGGAGAACTTTCGGATCCATAACAATTACTCAGACTACTACACGAACTATAAGTGGGAGCCGTGTAAAATCAGCGAATCTGTTCAGTATTCGAGACTCTGCCGACTAATAATGCACCATTTGACATTTGTAGTCGAACTTTTGCGACCCCCTTGCCATCTATATTCGGGAAAACGTGTGAAAATGCTAATAAAGTTACTTCCTGGATGAAACTTTCCCGAAAAATACGCACGGTTTGCTGATATACAGGATGTTCTAAAAATATTCTAGTTCCATGAAAGAGATCCCGAGATCATTTGAAGCGACATTTTCATTCGCGAAAATTTCCCCATGGGTTTTGTTAAGGAATTATTAACGAAAAACATGAGAACGACTTCACGGCAGGTTCCACTGAGCGTAGCAATGGCATCGCGTCGCAGTAAAGCAGTGAACAATAGAAGTAGCAGAAATTGATGAAATTAAAACTCACTTATTCACTCCTATTAATCCCATTTACTGCTTCGAAATGCTGTTGCTGGGCCATTAGGAGACGCACTGAATAGCTGATTTCAGGTATTCCGATAAAGTAAGTTCACCAATTGCAGCAGTTAACTTTTAGTTTACATAAAACACTCCGCACAATGATTAGTAGATTTTTATGCATTCATTTACAGCATTTACTGCAAAATTGATTAGATGCAATTTGTAATTGTTGGACAATTTTTTAAATTGAATATGTCAATATATGATTTCTTCTCTATTAAATTCATTAAAGGAAGAAACAACATTCAATTTAGTTTCTATTTCTTGCAATCGATGCAGACAATTTTATTTTGCATAAATATCCACAGTATATAGTGATTAGTTTAAATGTGATTAATAAACACACACATATTAACAACCGTAAAACTCGAATCGACACGTATTTATGTATAGATATTCTCTCTACCGCGGTTCGAACGATACTGATTGTACGTATGTTTTTTTCTTTTTGAAAACGTGGCGTTTCAGTCTCTATCGTCCTACCCTTCTTCAAGAGTCTTTCGAAACGAAGGACGGACCTTTCTTCGAACAGTTACTAATCTGCAGGAAAAAAAATTGAAACATGTGACGGCCATAAATTCTAGGCTTATAGCGGTCCCTCTCGTTAAATCATTTTCTGTTTCTGCATTTTGTGTTCTAAAATTAATACTTGATTAGGATAAAAAACGTTAATTCTCTATTTTACTGAAAAATAGCAGTATGTTTAAATAAATTGTTTCTATTCTCACAATGAAGTACGTAATCAAATGTGCGAAATTATAAAAATTCACGATTTCTTTTGCCAAGTTGATGTATATTAATAAAATATTTAAACTACCAAAAATTTACGAAATTGTAAAAACGTGGTAAAAACTAATATCAAAATTCTGTCACTTAAAATTAGATTAAAGGAAAACATTTAAGATTCTACGAAATTCTAAAAAACAGAGAAACAGTATTTAAATACCGATAGAAATTGTTAACCTTTGGCTACTTTAACATTTTACTATAAATGTTCAACTATAGGCGATAAAATCCATTAAAAGAATTATTCCTATCTACTGATTAATATCGTAATAAATATATTTTATAATTAATTTCATTACATTTTGTTGCTTAAAAATAAAATTTCTATCTCTATCTGTGATCACCTTGGCGATTGAAAGTTTAACTACGTTAATAATCAACCAGGATTTGTTATTGCTGGTGAACAAAGTCGCGGGTACAGCTGGTAAATAATAAGAATCACATATTACTTCCCGTCATTTAAATTAAAAATGCAACAAAAGGAATGAAATCCTCACTGCGAGAGATTGATCGAAATGTTTGACGAACGTACGTTATAAATGCGGGAAATTGTTAACCTTTGTCAACAGAATTGTTACAGATCATACAACAGAGAGATCATCTAGCTACGTTTATTAAAATAGTCGAAGTTCGTTACGGTCTACCGTCCGCCAGAAAAACAGTGAAGCTAAATTAAAAGTGACTAAAGAGTAAATCGTATTTATCTGAGTAGCGGCAGATCCCCGGGGGTTGTCCTGATACCGTGTATGTCAATAACAGGTAACGATTTCATGAGGAACTTTATCCTCTCTGTACGGTTTTATCGGGAGTGCAATTAATCTTGTCGATGTAACGTCCGGCGGAGCATAACTCTTATCATGTGTGACATTACCGCAACGTGTTCTTCGTGTATCAGCATCTTTTCTACCACGCTTGTGCTTCAGAAGATTTCAACAATTCGAAATCTGTGCTTTATTGCTCTGGTGCAGATAATTTCGACGTTTAAACAAGTCATTTCGAAATTGATTCCATGTATAGTGTAAAATATAAACCTGTGCATTAACTAAAACAGCATTTTTATTCCATTCTTATCACAATTTTTCATAAACACAATCTTCATAAAATATCATATGAAAATGGAAAATTGCATAAAACTTCATATTGTCGTAATAAAAATATAATATGGCTTGAAAACAAATACAGTCGAATTCAAACTTCTCTCATGAGTTTTCTGCTTGAAAAAATATAATTCAAAGGTAGTTGAAAAATAATTTAAAGGAGAGCTAGTTGTTTAATTTAAATCTCTCGTACTCTAGATTATAGAGTAATAACTATTAATTTTTAGTAATTTGAAGTTCGCGTTTTGTTGTATGTTGTATATAAATTAAATTTGTTATTATTTAATTAAACTTACGAATTGTTGCTAACAAATTAACTTTAAGATGTTGCATATTAGTCTAGCCTTTATTTGCTTCGAATGATTAGCTTCTTTTTAATTAAAGAGTTATTTATTATGTATCTTCTGTAGACTATATATCAAAGATGGAGTGTGTTCATCGAATTCTTATTTGTTTTAAATTTACCTCACGTATTTAATATGAAGCGTTCCAAAGGAATAGTGAAGTTGTTGCTTCCCCGAAGATGTGCTTCTTTATGAATGGTCATAATCGAATAGAAAGTTTTATATTTCGCACTCGATGTTTTATGAGAGTCGTTTTCCGCTATTCCGCTGGATACGTTCGCAGATTATGCGAACGTTTCCTCGGCATCAAAACGAACATTTGCGTCGAACGATTCCTCCATGTCCGGTTTAACGATGTATATCGGGGAAGCTTCTGGGAAAATATTCGTTTCTCGTATTATTCATTGCAGTATCTACGTACATATTAGGAATTTCCGCTTTCATGATAATATTGAAAATCTAAGATTCGTTGAAAATGTATATATAAATGTATATTATAAATGCACAATCGTTTGTTAGTTTCTTATATAACTAATAAGAAAATAATGTATTTCTAGTTTCATGTATCAAGTTGGATATTGTATCGCGAGTTAAAATTGTTTAATAAAAATGAGAAAAAGGTTTTTAACACATTACCAATCGGTGTTTTTTTGCATGATTTTGAAAAATCTGTGGTACATGGTTAAACATTTTTTAAAGAAACCTTCAATAGCAACAACAATTTTCTTTGTAAACTAACAAGTCACCCTCAATAACGTGATCTAATAATATCATTTAAGTTTGTATAATAAAAATTCTATGCTTTCTTTTGGTACAGCACGATTATTGAAAATAATATTAACCCTTAGCACTCGAGTGGCGCATCAATATTTCAAATATTTTTTACATTATTAGATATGTCGGTATCTAACCAATTACTAAACATTTAAGTACTGTATGAGGTATTTTATCAATTACA
>CM052337.1:3496844-3548739 GCA_028455595.1 Lasioglossum vierecki | reverse complement strand
TGTTAAGGATTCGTGACACTGAATAATACTTTCTCCTCGGTTCAATATTTGATTACACCAATTTGCCGATTCACCAAATAGCTGGTGTTAGCGTGAAAGCAACAAGTTCGTCTTATCCTGTCGCGACAATAAATATGTCACCGTTTTATTTGAGAGTCAAATAAGCCGTTGCTTTCGTACGACCGAAACTTTTGTGTCAAGTGGTCCGCGCCGCTCCAGACAATAATCCTTACCACAAAAAGTTTAATCGGCGCAACCGGCGAACACCATTCAAGTAGCAAAGTCTCATCAACACGGGTCCGTGTGCACGTCCAAGACCTTCCCAATGATACAGCTGGGAAATTCAAATTGAATTGTTATTCTTATCTTTCGCTGTCGTAACTATTCTGTACATTCTGAAACTATATGAAAGATAAGAATAAATGTAAAAGTGATTATACAAGTAGTCTGAGTCAAAGTCCGAACAAATCTTATTATATCATTTAGTAAAAAGAAAATTATACTTTTATGTATATTGTCATAATGAAATATTTTTTAACAAATCAGACGCGAAAGTTCAAATATCTCGACCAAAAAAGCTTTTCTTTTGTCTTACTTTATATTAACTACAAGTACTTTAATTTTAAGCAACTTACATGAACTATAAGCAATGTATGTGTATAAAATTTCACGTTTCATTAGAAACAATATAAAGTACATCTTTCTAATACTTTCCGAGAACTATATCAAAACAAAATTATAGGCAAAATTTGCGAATATGTTGTTCCAAATAAGTTGAAACAAGAATAAATATATTTAAATGATGGGGGACCATATTCAGGATAATACGAATAATATGAATGCCTCTAAACTCAATTTGTCTCAAACTTTGCGCATTAGTAGTTCGAAGAGTTTTACATAAATTATACGTGACAACTCTGTAAGCTCCTTTGCGCGCCTGGACGCAGCGTTTTGCGATCCATACTCCATTCGTCGTAGCTCTTTTCTGTGCCTCTGGATGCACAAATTGCGTTCCTATGATGCGATTTGCTGTCTTTCCGTGTTTTTCACTTGTAAAGAAAAGAGTGTTGAATGTTGACTTTTGAATGTTGCACCAGACCAAAACGGAAGCGTTCGTTTGACCCCTTGCTTCTGAAGCAATCCAAACGCGGAGCCATGCGTTTGTCTACCCATTGCTTCAGAACTCTTTTCGGACTACTGTTTCGGAATTACAAATTTGTATTTGTAAATAAAATTTTAAATTGTTTATTCGTTACTTATTTAGTAGTTTTTCAGATAATTATTTCAAGAAACAACATTCATAATATTATTTATGTATATATTTAATTTAAACATAATTTATACATAAATTATATTATGTATATATTTCATAATATTCATAATATGAAGAATAAATGTCAAGAAATACACAGAATAGTCAAAGACAATACCGATTCAAATTATCTGAAAAACTACTAAACAAGTAACAATTGAATAATTTAAAATTCTATTTTTCTTCATTAATCAATTATACATATAATCACCATTCTTTTCTAATTGCAGAAAATTTAATCATTCATTAATTTTAATTTAACCAATCTTTAACCCTTCGCTGCATAGTGTATCATATCCGATACAGTCAACAAATCAGATTTTTCTAAAAATGTTATAATTATTTACATATTTTTCCCTTAAATGAAACACAAAAACTGACCCACTTTCAATTTTTTCATCCCAATTAAAAAAGATCATGCAGTGTTAAAATAAGGGTTAACATTTGACCATTGAATTTTATTTTAAAATCGGGCACGAATTTGTGCAATCATGTAATATGTAAAGTACCACATTATTTCGTCGATCATAAAGATTTGCATCTAGTCGAGCCCAATGGAAAAATTGCATCACCACAAAATTCCAAGGGCAACAATTGTCGAGGGACGAATTATTGTGGGCTCGAATGCTACTTATCCGACGTACTTTGGGAACTGTATCTACGGGTGTAACGAGGTGGCAAGACGGGTGGAGATCATTTCTCGGAACGACAACTGAGTACCTGCTTATATGTACATACATCCGTGGCGTTAGCAGCGGCGTTGCGTCGCTTGTATACAGTCGCAATTGCGCGCAAGGTTCGGTATATAATTGGGATGAATATTGAGAAGTTGGCAGTGAAGTTGTAAGTAAACTTGGATGCCTCGAGGCGAGCTCGCTCCACTTGAGAGCAGAGACGTGTTGCGGACAGATCTCCTCTGCTCTCTCCTCGCCTAACCCACTCCTTATTCACCTATCGCTGCTGCCTTCTGCAAAACTATACGAATATTCCGGATTATCCCGACACCTCGAAACTGTATTTATCACGTATATTTCATTCGGTTGTTTGCCGAATAATGGACTATGAAAGATGAAACACCCATTGCAAACCTGTCCTCGTTTAATCTTAACACGGTCCAGAGTCTATAGATCCGATATATACGTTTTCATTTTACCAGGGGTCAAAGTTATAACTATACTGCGGATTTTATGTATTTATGACAACGATTACCAAATTAAATGTAGAAAAGTAAACAGAAAAATTTCCTTGAGAAAAGAAATAAATGTCTATGTTAGCTTTTGCGTCTTGTTTCATAGAACTACGTATTAAAACATTCAAATGTTTTTTGTAAAATGCATTCACCTGCCTCTAGTAATTATTTAACATTTTATCTACCAATATTATAGGTGGGATTTCACCTAGTGCTTTTGATCATGAATACATAAAGTTCGCAATACAGTGCAGTAGGATCTCGATTAATCAGATCCCGATTATAAATAAATATGCGTTTAAATATGATTATATTACGAAGGGAAATAAATTTTACGATATAAAGAGTTTATTTTGCAATATAATGGACATTTTCATTAATAAATAATTAGTAGATTGCGAATCTTTTCAAAATTGTTGAAAATTCAAAATTGTTGAAAAATTTTTAAAATTAAATATTTCGATACATGATTTCTTCTCTATTAAAATTATTAAGGGCAGAAGTAACATGCAATGTAGTTTCTATTTCTTGCAATCGATGCAGACAAGTTTTATTTCGCATAAAGATTCGCAGTCAAGTAATTAGTAAACGCGTCGCAAAATGTTAAACTCATTTTCAGAGAAGGAATGTAAGACTGCAGCGAAAATAGAACCGGTGAAAGAATTTTCAGTTTCGCAACGAGTTTCAATTGTTTCTGAAAGTGGCGAAAGTGTATTTTAGTTCTTTGCCGGGTTCTCTATGTGGTAAGAAAATATTAATTTTCTCGAACAAGGGATGACACTTCTATGGAAGTCACGATGTTTGACAAAACTTAGTACAGGATTCCATACGGTCAGACGGTCCCGAGTAACACGTACTGTGGTTTGGCCCTAGTTCATTTTTCCCAGTTAACCTACATTTGTTCCCATACCCGACTGCCTCTTCTATCCAATTACAGGAATATTTGCGAATGTTCCATTCGCCGAGGTTAATACAAACAAAACCATTTTCTACGTGCTTCTTCGACGCCACAATTTTCCTAACGCACGCACGAAAAAGTAAATGTCTTTTCATTCAGAAAATTGTACTAGCGGGCGTAAAATGCATATTACACGCGGGACACAGAGTGCTTCGTCGTTTTAATAACGTGCGCTCTAGATTCGACAATACCTTCAGAGTAAAATAGAATAGCCTCCCTTTAATATGGTCGCGACCATTTTCAACGAACTCTAATCCGACTCGAACGGTTTATCTTGTATTAATCATTTTTGTTCATTACTATCATTTTTTTTGTTAAGCTCGACAAGAAACTTTTTGCGACTTTACCTAATTAAGTTATTGTAATTATTATTACGTAATACGTATACATAGTACTTTGTACAAATTTGAATTATACAATTGATATCGTCAATCATGTACTTAATTTTGTCACTTAACTCTTTGCTATTTTCTTAATTATATTTTCAATTTCACATATTTTCCTACTTTCGTTTCGGTGATAGCATTATTATTAACGAATCAAAAGAACATTAACTCTATAATACACAACTATCTTCGAAGATTACACTTTTTATGATTACACTGTTTTAGTTTCATTTACGTGATGTAACGCGAAAATATATAAAAAACCTTTTTAAAAACCACGCTTGTATTAGAATGCACTAAGAAGGAGAAAATAATATTTTTAGATATTCGTGACTACAAATAAAAGCGTAGTGCTCTCTCTCCCACGAAGATTACGTTAATATAGTTTAGAGCTCCACCCTTTTATTTATAGTCACTGATATCTAAAAATATTATTTTTTCCTTTTTAGTGCATTCTAATATTCTACTCTGCATTCTATTCTGCCGTTTAGTTTTTAGTCTTTACTACCGAGAATATTTAGTAAGGCTCGCTTACCGAACCCAATTCAAACTAACTCAGTACGTAAACTGAGCTCCTTCGCTGCGAAGTGGGCCAGTGGAGCAGGGTCGGAGTCGGAGTGGGAACGCGTCGTGGAGTAGGGAGCGCGCGGAGTGGGGATCGCTGCACGCGATGACGTACTACCGAACGTCGCGCGGCGAGGCGAAGGGGAATATTTAAAAATATTGTTTATATCCTAAAGGCAGTCTTTTCAAAAAAAATTTTTTGTAATATTGCATTGTCATCCAGTTTTGAGCTATGTTGAAAATTTCAAGTCTCTAGCTCATCGGGAAGTGGTTTAAAATTCGATTTCAAGATTTGACGCATACAACGACAATTCGGAAAGCTAATATAAGCGTGGTAAAAATGCTTTTGAAATCAACGAGAAAAACCTTTTAAAAAACAACCCCTGCGCGATACTGACCAGTTGTGCAATTCAAATTGCACATACAAAATTGTTTACTTTGTCAAAATTAATCAAGATATTCTTACACTTAAGTGAGACACCCTGTATTTTTTTGATGCTTCAACTGTTTTGCCCTCCCTGTAATCATTTTGCCCTGCAGCTTATTAAATGGACTGAAACCTGACTACTTTCCATGAAACGAATCTCTATAATAATTGACACGGCGTCTATTTGAGAGTAATATCAGACCGAGTAAATTCAGAAACAAGCACCATCCAATAGAAATCGTCGCACGCGTTCAAGCAGAAAATTAAAAGCAATCTCGAGAGGAGTGACAATAATAAAGAGTAACGAAGCGACAAGAGAAAAATAGATGGTTAACAGGGAGACACTTTGGACACAGAGCGATCGCAAATGGCAACAATTATAATAGCAAGCTACGCGCGAAAAGTTTCGAACGATCTTGTTGCTTGAAAGCAGAGACATGTTGCGGACAGCTAGTACTCTGCTCCGCTCTCCTTAACCACGTTATTCGCCTAACGGAGTTCCCCTGTGCAAAACTATGCGAATATTCTCGATTATCCGACAGTTTGATGGAATTCGTATTTCGTGCACGACGACGGGGTGCACTACTCGGATATCAGAACGTATTCGAACAAAAATGCTGGCGACTTTTCCGGTGTTTCCTATTCCCGTGATTGTGGTGCGTATATATTAGCCGATAAAGTGCGCCGATGATGGCGCATTAAAACGCGTCGACGCAGTTAAACGCAGTCTAAGGGAATGTGATATTGAATCTCCTCCGACGAACAATAATTTTGCGGTATGACGGGTTATCGATGAGGCGTTCCAATATTTTATATGCCTACATCGGGCTTTTATCGAATCGTTTTCTATCGTTTATATAATGGAACATATTGAGTGAATGAAATCATTTGTTACTGGAAATCGAGAAAGGATGCCCGTGGAACGGCGAGCTTATATAAGCCCACCAGTATTGGAATGCTCGTCGTTAAAAAGAGTAATGAATGGATTGTAAATCTTTATGCAAATTCGCATTTCTATGGACTGATTTATAGCGACAGGAGTTAAAGATGGGCTCATTCGTCTGCTATTAATTCCTTAAAGGGTCCTTCTCTAGGTCACCGATCGAAAATGTCGAACATCTTTTGCGGTTTTTACGGTTCTACATTCTACAGGCAAAGGATAGATACCGTGCATGCGAATGTGTAAATGTTGTAGAAAAATTGAGGAAATGTAAAATTGTAAAAGATCGAGGAAATATAAAATCGTATAGAAATTAATTTTACATCCTCAAAAATCAAAAGGTAGGCACATGGCAGTCCTTCAGTTTCATAGGAAGTCGGTACTATAAGGTTAAAAACAATTTTTGCGTGTCTAAGCTACTGGAAATTAATATTTTAAATAATTTTATAACATGTATCTGTCTACAATTGTCACTACTAATTATGATCCTCATAAAACTAAGATACGGCATTTTCCACGTGCGATCAACATTTTAAAATAAATTGTGGTTCGTGTACCATTTCACCGTAAATCTTTATGCAAATTAACGTGTCCACGGACTGATTTATAGCGACAAAAGTTAAAGATAGGTTCCTTTGTCTACTATAAATTCATTAAAGTCCTTTTCTTGTTGAATGGTTGATCCATTCAAATTTCTGATAGATAAACTGTGCCTGCGAATGTGCAAAATTTAAAAAAAGGCGAGGAAATATAGCATTGCATAGACTCAAACTCGTTCTTTTTTGTTTCCAAGAACTACGTTAAAACTTGGTTTATGTGTATAACATTGAAGCACAATAATTTTAAATCGAATTATTATTTTTATGCTCATATAATATCCGATATCTATGAGCATTAACTTCGTTTGGGAGAAGAAACTTTGAAATTTAAATTTCATATTTATTAGCAATCATTAAGACAATAAGAAATTAATTGAATATCTGCAAATTTATGTGAGAACACGTTAAATGAAAATGTTTGCGAGTAAATATTCCATCAATGGAATGGCAAAATTGCCAGCATTGTTATTTGTAAACGCGACGTTTGTAACAATACATTATCTGAAATTCTGTTATACATTAAAACTGATCTTTTATTAATAATATTAATTGATTACGGACTTGACGCATGTAATACAAGTATAGATGTTTCAAGTATCATGTAAATAATTTATCACATATAATTGTACGAAATGCAATAAAATTTCCATGGTATTGAAATATCTTATATAATTTTATTAACATATCATTTTTCATAAGTTTATTTTAAACTTGTATCTAGTTAATCGCCTACTTATCCATGAACAAACAAATTAACCAAATAATGAAAAATACTAATCACTGAGCAAATGAACCGTAATATAAAAAAATTGCCTTACAGATCGTTAATTAAATTTTGAACATTCCTTGCATAAAAATTCACTTTTATTCCGTGCCTAGGCATTAGAGCAAACTACATTTTTTAGTAATTTTACTTCAATTTAACGTTTTCATCTAAAAAAAGAAATTCTGAATGAAATTTGTTAAATTAAAATATAAAATATGGTAAAATTTTACCGGAGGTTCTTCCATAGAATTATTTCGAAGCGTATGAAAATTAAACAACATGGGAATAGTCTTTTAATTCATTAAAGTTATGTAATTAATGTAGTTGGAAGAACATACTTAAAGCTGACTGTCCATCGCGTTATAGATAGTGCAAATAAATCCGTTCTTCTTCTTCGGGGACAAGGTCAAAGAACAAAGGAGAATCACACTGTAAATCTTGAGACAGCCGTGAGGAACGACGACATCTTGTGCTTCGTTAAAACGTCTTACACGGATGGCGCGTAGTATTTCCCATGAAATTTTGCGCCGGACGAAAATTATGCGGGATTCTCCACTCCAGTTAGTAATTATGCGCTCGCCAGTCGAGTTAACTGTGTAACCGTAAGTACTTGATATTGCAACCGGTATCAGGCGCTGACGGGACGAACCGAGTCGTGAAATAACGTAATTTGACAAAAGAAAACGAACTTTAGGTACACCGTGTTCGATCCATAAATTCGTCCCAATTTGTAGCCGTCTGTTAAATTTCTTCGTCTTTGTTGTAAGCGAAATCCACGACTTCTTAATGAGACCTTCACGCGTGTGAAAAAAATGTGCACAATGGGTTCGTTGGAAATCACCGACACAAATTTCCCCGACACGGTTTTCACCGACAACTACTTTGGCCGACAACGATTTTGACCGACATAAATTTGACCGACAACAATTACAGATTCTTTGTCGGTTAAAGGCGATATCGGCCAAAGTAGTCGTCGGTTAACAGCGTTGTCGGCCAAAGTAGTCGTCTGTTAACGACATTGTCGGCCAAAGTAGTCGTCGGTTAACAGCGTTGTCGGCCATAATAGTCGTCGGTTAAAGACGTTATCGCCCAAAGTAGTTGTCGGTTAACGGCATTGTCGCCCAAAGTAGTTGTCGGTTAAAGGCGTTGTCGGCCAAAGTATTCGTTGATTAACGGTATTGTCGGCCATAATAGTCGTCGGTTAAAGGCATTGTCGGCCAAAGTAGTCTTCAGTTAACGGCATCGGCGGCCAAAGTAATCGTCGGTTTACAGCGTTGTCGGCCATAATAGTAGTCGGTTAAAGGCGTTGTCGGTCAAATCTTGCTCGGTGAAAACCGTGACGGGGAAAGTGTCGGTGATTTCCATGGGACCCATACACAATACTTGTGAAAAATTTCTCCCTACTACATACTTCGGAATTACCTTCTGTTATGTGATTAGATGAGGTAGAGTGCGAGACAAATCTCAACCCGGCGACACTGATTAATTCAATGACAAAACCTTTTTGATTTTTAATTATTTTTCTACTTAATTTTCATCAAAGCATTTGTGGCACTTTCCTAATTAAAACGAGGCCGAACATGACACAATTTTAAGTATATCTGCTTCTTTAATCGATGAATCAGTGAAACCTTGATTATCCGAACTGAGCGATGTAACTGAAATTATAAAGGAAGTGGATTTTTGTTCTTATTTCCAACCAGTCTCATACTGCAGAAATACAACGTTTTTATTTGTGCAAAATTTCTCAGAATAGACACGTACACGATCGGCACATCAACTTGTCGAGGTTTCTTTCCCTACACGTGGCATATTTGCAAAAGTTCTTAGAAATTACGTTTTGTGTTGCTCTTTAAGAAATATTATTAGAATACAAAACAATATTTTACACGCATAGCAAAAGATTTACGTTAATTTGAAACTACTGACTATCCTGTGCTATTGTTTTCCATTGAAAATTCGCGATTTTAATTAGAATCTTGCGCGTTGGAAAACCACGAACCGACAAATTTTCGATATCCAATACAAAAACGAGAGCGTAAACAATTTGTACTTTTTATTGTATCCGTACGAGCACAACTGCCACAATTGTTTTCATAAATTGAAATACATGGTTAAAAATACGGTTAAAAATATGTTGAATTGATTGAACAAATTTTATCCAAGTGTAATAATACATTAATGGCGAAAAGAATTATTTACAGATAAAACTTTTCGTTTATATCAACTTTCAATCCTTATCCCGTTGGTTGTTATTCTAGATCCCTTTAAATTTCCACAGGATTAAAAACTTTCTATTCACAGAGTGGACGCTGTATAAACCATGATTTACCGTGTTACTTATTTTGTTGGGTCTCCTGGACATTCAATGAATTTAGTTTAAATGTTTAAAAGATACAACATTATTATATATATAATACTAAATTTGTGAGTTGGAAGTAGCAATTCTCAGTTGCATAATAGTACTTCCATTATAGTCATCCAATGTAAAAACATAACATTTAAAATATTCAATGCTGTACCGCGTGAACTAATTAATAGTTTAAATAAAAAGCACGACCTCAATAACATAGCTTTACCTTAATAATTTCAAAATGATACGAGATATTTTAATCTTGTGAATATAATTAAAAATATAAATTAAAAATAAAAAAATAAAAATTAAATTAAAAAATAAAAATTAAAAAAGTAAAATATGGGCTCATTGTTTTTAATTTTCCTCGAACGAAATATCATTTTTAAATTTTAAATGAGCTGGAAAATTTGTTGTAACAAATAGGATATATTGATCTTAAGGTTGTCTTTATTATAGTACAAATTAATTACTTTATTTGAAATAATACTTTGCTAACACTAGCTATCATATTCCTTTGGTAATACTCCAACGATAGGCAGTGGAAAAGTAGGAGGGTTTCAGTAAAAATTTTAATCCGCGAACGCCGATGATGTTTAAATAAAGAAACTTCCATTGCTTTTATGCAAAATTCGTGTTTAAGGCGAAGAAAGTTTCAGGATATAAGAAGTATATAGAGCCGAAGCCAGGTGGTGAAGAGTATGCTTGCTCAATATTTATGTACCGGAAGTTTGCATTCAGTTACAACAGAATTTTTCTCGTTTTTCAATGTTTTTCCAAACTCGTTACTAGATTTCATGCTCGAGGCAAAAATCACGGGGATTTTATACGTTATTAAGTGTACAATAAATCTGAAGTGTCAGTCATTAATATTTCTTCACTTTCGACAGAGGAAACAGAAACGAAAGTAACTTAAAAAATGTTCCTTCCATCATTGATTGTTGTTTGAATGACACAATTCTAGTTATTAATTTGTAGCTATTTAGTTAATTTTGAATTATTGGCTAATTTTATTAGCTGAAGTTCCTAAGATGCTTATATGGAAATATATACAATGAATTTGTTTAAACGTAACTGAATAAATTTTTTATTCCACTCCTTTGTATATTTTTATTGTAGATTATATATTTCATGCAGTAAAAACAAAAATGAGAACTCGAATCCCTCAGCCTTGCAATCCTGGAAACGAGTCTACCGCCTTAAGGAAGACTGATCTGCTCAACAGCTGTTTGCTATAACTGAAACAGACGATTTTTATTTTGCACAAAGATTCGCAGCCGAATTATTAAAAACAATTTTAGAATATATTTCATATTCGATCGATTCGAATGGACCGTAGAATATTCGTAAATGGACAGGGCGGAGATAAATATCTGAGATATACGCCGCCAGAGCCAAATGATTTTTCTATTAAATATGACCTTCGAGATTCAGTGTTTTGGGACAGGATGGACGAATGTTCAGCCCGACTTCGGAAGAACGTACCGGAACTTCTGCGATTCCTTTGTTCGATTGATGTTCAATACGAGAAATGTGACGGCCGATACTTCACCTCGGCTGCGATATTCCTTGGGATAAATGTCGACGAAGATCGCGGACGAGTATTCAGGAGACAAATAGTCGAGCAGTGTGAGACTCCTATCTCTGGCAGATTGCGGATTCTATGAAATTCTATGAAATTTCACGGTCGCTAAACTAAACTCACTCCTGTCCGTTCGACTAACTATTGCGATGCAGCATCGTCTTACCAATACTCTCAAGAATACAACAATGATTCATTATCTTACGCATCTAATTAATAAACAACAGTGACGAGCTGCGAAATATTTGTGTATTTTAAAGAAACAATATACTAAATGGTGCAAACCATATGGGAATACAAAGTGCTTTCGAATTTTATAACGAATTAATTCATGAGGTACGGTTTAAGTGAACAGAGTATACATTCCAGAACCTTCAACGATAGTAAAATAAATTAATACTGGAATTATCAGGGAAATTAAAGTGATTAATTTCAGATTGCAGATTTTATGATTATTGAAGTCATAATGCACTTCTATGGGAATTTATTTTAAAATGTCGATAAATGTATTGTGGTAGTTTATATAATAAAATAGAACCCAGTTTGTTTTACCCATCGAATCAAACTAATATTAGAATTCGTTCAAAAAATAAAAATTCAATACAGTTATATTATTTGAAAATCTTTTAGTATGACTGTCCTAGAAATATTTAAATTAATGCATACCAGAAATTTATTCACATTTAAATAAATCATAAAATATTCTCAAAATTATAATTTTCTAACTTCCCAGCATTGCATAGAAATGATTAAACTTCAAGTGCACATTATGTATAATTATGCATGTCCACAATATGCACAATTAATACATAAGCTGTTCAGAACTGTCTTATAAATTTTAAAAGTGAATAAGAGTAAATATTGTCACATGTAATATTCCTTTTACTTTTATTTCTCGTACGTTAATCCGTCGAGAATATATAAGCTGTTCAGAACTATCTTATTTTTATAAATAAATAAGAGTACATATTATCAGATGTAATATTCTTTTTTACAATTATTGCTTGTATATTAATCCGTCGAGATTAAATTAAGATTCATTTCATACTATGGAAAAAGGTTGTCACTCACAGTAAACGTCAATTCATTTCCCTTGTATTCGGGGCCACACCGTGTAACGTTTAGTGACAACCAGGAAAAAATGAAAAAAGAAAAAAGAGAAATTCATTTCCGCTGCACGATAATCTCTGAATACGGTTGGATATGCCGTTTTTAACGTCCATTGTTTAACGTTTAAACGTTTCCCTCATACTCTTCATTAAATATAGAAGTAATTCTACGTGATTCCATGGAGCATGTGTTTGACAAGAAGCCATACTCGAAAAGAACTTCTCCTCTGTAATAAAATACATCCGGTCGAATTTTATTTCGTATTCAACAAATATTATCGGCATACTTAAATCTGTTACCGTAAACCTTATTCACATAATAAAAATAATGATAAATACAAATAATAAAAAAGATTCACATTTCTGAAGAGAGCGGAAAATCATCTTGTATTTGTATTGAAGAAATGAAATATAGACTTTGACGTCATTTTAAAAGAACCTTAACATGTTTCTGAGTATTTGAAAAATATAAGAGACGGTTTGTTCTCCGAAATATAAAAATTGCAAAAACTCGAATTTCATATCTCGATCTCTTGCTCTCTTCGAGCATATTTTACAGATTCAAATTTTGTTTTGAAAACATAATTTTCGACCTAGTATTTGTTTTGTAAATACTGTTCTCCATTCACCGTCGACTGGAGTATTCTATCCGATCTCCTAGAAAACTTGACATTGAGGATCCGATTTCCTGTGATACACCCGTTTTGACAGATTAATGCCAGGAGGAAACTGCGATACACCGCAGACAAGCGAGACGGAAAATAAGGTCAACCTCGGTTCAACAAAAGCGAATGTAAACCGAGTTGCGCCGAATAAACAATGCTGATATCGGTGATCGCCTAGATACGTTCTGAGTTAATACCGATGCTACTGAAGCAGCGATTCATCGTACACTGACTACGAAACACTGAAGTTATCCCTAGGTATTGAAAATGTTGAAAATTTTAACGTTTATAGAATATTTTCTTCAGCCTTAAGTGACCTTTAAAGATATGCTTTAAAAATGCAATGATTCAATTAATTTACTATTCATCCCGATCAAAATGGTAAAAAGAATTGTAATGCTGTAGCAAAATTTTATCTGAATTCACAAATAGTTATATCAGTAATAGGTGCACCATAAATAATTATTAAGTAGTTCACTTAAGGATTATATGTCTGGGTTAGTTTACGAATGTTCATGCAAAATAAAAATTTTCTAGAGCGACTATAAAAACAACAGACGAGAATACATTTTTTTTATCAGTTTAGTAGATTTAAAATATGTAGAAGCATTCCTACATTCTTCTACTGTTTTCACAATCTTCTATTTCACTTATTTAGTATTTCAGTTAACTTACGTATCAAGAAATATTCATTCTTCTAACGTATACTTTAATTTACAAAATGATTGACCATGTATCTTCTCGCAAAAGATAAACTACTGTTATCGATACATTCGAAAAATTCTTCGCTGGAGCAATCATGCACATTTCCAATCATCTTAATCATTCAACTGTTCAATTATGAACATTGAGAACGACGAGCAAAATCAACATGACAAAAATATAAAATCTGTTGAACTGAAAGAAGAAATGGGACAATTTTTGACAGGTGACAGCAAACACGAATGTCACGAATGCATTGTAAAAAATGAAAAGTCTTTCTATCGGTGACGCGCTAACATCGCGAAGCTGTTACTTAATTCCATTTTTTTTTAGCCAAACCTGTGTACCACTTTTTCACTTTTCAGTTGATCGGTTCACAAACGTCGCTTTTCAATCTTTCCGCCATGAAACCGCCGTTTTGTTCCAACCATCGTTTCAGTCGCATGTAAAATTCGACCGAGAGGATCCACCCGTTCGAACAGCGCGGAGCGTTCGAAATTTTTGCCAAGAGGAGTCGTTTCTAATTCGCACGAGGTGCGTCCGTGTCACATTTGCATCGCTTTCTAATGCAAGGTTCGACGGGTTCACGCGTCCATAAGTGGGCACGTGGGATATTTCGCTGAAACAAAACCATGGTTCCAATATTTATTTTCGCTTGCACCGAAAGTGGAACGCAGTGACAAGAATACACCAGATATTTGGTTCTTCTTTTTCGTCCTTTTTTTGTTCCTATTTCTCCCGTTCGATTTCCCTTATTTTTTTTTTAGGATGTGTTCTGTATGTCACGACACCAGCTGTAGATAACTTTAGAATTGTTATTTCCACGGCTGAAGTACTGAGAACCAATTAATGCACCAAGTGGAATTTAACAGGAGTTTATTTACGGAGATATTGTCTTGCAAAATGCGTATCTTATTTAAATTATACCATAAATATAAACCCTATTACTTGACAAGATTTTTCGCCCACTGAAGCGAAAGGGTCAAACAACATAATATTGGATTCGTGTGATAGCAAATATACGTTATTTCTCAACAATCTTATTCTGAAATTATTAATAAATATTAGGTGTAATATAAAGCAGTAAACGTTGTTGTAAATTATGATGTTCGTATAGAATTAAAATATTTATTCTATTTTGATCTCTTGCCATTCTTAAGGTAACTTATCATTAGACAGCGGATTTCATGCATGTATGGCAAAAATGAGTAGGTCTAATATAAAACAGTAAAAACATTATAAAAATTAAAAAATACTGTTATGTTATTTTCCACCCGTTAAACGTATTAAGAAAGAAAATAAATTTCTATTACACTCCAGTTTGTTGCTATTCAGATAGAACATTTTTATTTTGCGTACAGATTTGCTGTCTATTAATAACATTACATTACGATATTGATGGCATCTATTCAATGTATAAATTATATGATATTACAGATCAAATAAAATTTCTATAATATAAACGAGCCAAAAGAATTGTTGTAAGCAGTCTTTTTATCAGATTCTAACGTATCTGTTGAACGAGACTATTCGAAAGATTTCCTACGGTTTGCAATTATTTTCATAACGATTGATTTGTTGAATGAAACGGACAACAACAGATTTTTTTAGAAACAGAATATAATTTGTTCTCGTCGAAGCTTGTTAGCAATCCTTGTTTATAAATATCAGTTGGGTGAGGGATTTAGGCTGCGCTGGCCATGGCAGAAGAAAGATCTCGGCTATAGGAAAAAAGGGGACCCGCTGCGGGGACGAATGGCAAGTAGACATGTAAAAAGTTTGAAAGTCTACGCATACAGTGGAACGCGAAAAGTTTGAGGGAAGTCCTGGAAAGTTTCTGTTGGCGGCCAGAGAAAATCTTTCGTATAGTCACGCCCCATATGGAATATACTTGCCCCGTTGTCATTTCTTGCGGGTCTATTGGGGATGAACGATTCGTGTATCGTCGCGTTTCGTGAACCCGCTGTCACCTGCTTATAATACCACGGGACGTTTCATTATTTGCTGCGCGAACTTCCGATGCAGTCTGCGCACGCTATCATCTATGCGAGGTCAAAAACTTTTTCGAATTTATTATACGAAAAGGAATAACCACACGATAGAAATCATTAATGGCACCACAACTGCATGGTGTTTCTGGTTTTCGAAATTTCTTAATCTACAGTCCGGCAATTGGATAATTTTAGAAAGAAAAATTTAAAGGACTAAAACCAATTCTCCTGGCTATAACAGCATCTCGTATTTGCTATGTTGATTGTAACTAGTGGATTATTTGCATTTCTGATAAAAATGAGTAGATGAAGCAATATTATAATGATTGAAAAAGTCGATAGTATTGTGACACTATTTTCGACTTGTAAATAAATTCGCCAAAGTGGAAATATATTTTAATTCAGCTCCTGCTTCTTGCAACTTTCCTGAAAATTAAACATTTCTTCCAACGTAGAATAATTCCAATCTATATGATTCTTTTTTATTTTAGAAATCTCATTAATGACACCAAAACTGCATGGTGTTTCTGGTTTTCGAAATTTCTTAATCTACAGTCCGGCAATTGGATAATTTTAGAAAGAAAAATTTAAAGAACTAAAACCAATTCTCCTGGCTATAACAGCATCTCGTATTTGCTATGTTGATTGTAACTAGTGGATTATTTGCATTTCTGATAAAAATGAGTAGATGAAACAAAATTATGATGATTGAAAAAGTCGATAGTATTGTTACACTATTTTCGACTTGTAAATAAATTCGTCAAAGTGGAAATATATTTTAATTCAGCTCCTGCTTCTTACAACTTTCCTGAAAATTCCTGAAAGAAATGTTTAATTTCTTCCAACGTAGAATAATTCCAATCTACATGATTCTTTTTTATTTTACGGATATGAAATTGATATAATACCTCATACAATACTTAAATGTTCAGTAATGTATTCAATAGAAACAAATTTAATAATCTCACCGATACACTGTGGTCTGAAAGTCAGGACTAGCACGAATTAATTATTGCGCGAGGAAAAAATTGACATTTTGCGTAAAAATTACTTTAAAATATTTGAGTAAATTAAATAAAACATAATTTACAATACTGGCTACTTGTTTATTAATATAAGAATTAAGTGTTACAAATATTGTATTGAAGATTATGATTCACTGTCGGAGTCATTCCTTTCGGTAAAAATAGCCTCTATTAATTCACTAACACAATCCTTTCGTTTCAAATCCTTCAATTGGAACCATTCTTCGAATAACTCTAATCGGGTGATCGTAGATACGTTTACTAAATTATTAAAATAAAATGATAATGGGATTCCGGGGGGTCGCAGGCGTTCGCGTTTTCTGTTTGCCGTTAATGGAGATGAAGTAAGCTTTCAAATTAAATACTTCGCAACGCGTGCAAACGCGTGCAAATTTTATAAAACTGACAACATTCCAATAATTTTTCTTAAAAAGTATCAGTTCATAAAATATATCATAAAGTGTGTAACAGAAACGTAAACCTACCATTTCCAGAGAGAGTTACCGCCATACTGATAATATCATATATAACAAGATACTAACAAAATTTATACACACTTCAAGAAAAAACTCGATATTTTGAAGTTATAATTTGTGACAATTCATTAACGCAGGAAAATAAAATGTGCTTACTGGAATGTTGACAGTTCTGCCAACAATAATACGGTGATGTGATTTACTAATTTTGCTTTTGTCATTGTAGTATACATATCAAACTATCATACAAGTATAAATTTTAACAGATTTACGTTAGTTGGTTTTTTAAATTTATTCACGCTAGAACTGACTTTCAGACCACAGTGCGATTTCGTGAATAATGGCAAATTTTTAGTGGTTATTCCGAGTCACCACTCGATTGCTAAGGGTTAAATTTTCTCCCATCTGCAGTCGAACACCCTGTATACTGTATCAGCGGTAAAAGCTCGCCGAAGAGAAACTCACTTCGTGCATTACAACGAAACAAGCCATGGGTTAAATCACAATCTTTCATTCGAATAAAATCTTGTCCATTTTCGTTGAAAAACAGCGTCCATGGCTGGCGGGCATCAATCCGGATCCATGATCACCGAGAAACGGACAGTGACATACCGTTAAACTCGACGGACGGTACGCGGGCCAGGTGACAGAGAGAATAGTCCGCGTGAGAGACGGTACACAGTGACTCGTATACAGTCACGAATGAGCGTAATTACACGCAACCTTTAATGATAGGCGCCATTACGAAGAAGAATTAGGCGTGAGCCTCCGCAGGACCAGTTCTACACACCGTATTCTAATAGAGGACGCACATATAAACGGCGGATAATAAGTCACTTACACGAATCCTGGACCAGGAGGTTGGCTGCACGCCAGTTCTATTCGCGCTTCGGTTGTTCCGATCTATTCTATACCGTGCACGTCACACGCATGACGCTCTTAACTAAATTATGGACAAAGTAGTCCGATTTCCCGGTTTAAGGGGGCACTCGCAAAGTTCCGGCTCCAGCCTGGTATATCTCCATTGAGAATCGCACTCGCGCAAACTAACCCTCTGATCACGGACGCCGTTTCGTTTCGTGTACACACGTCGGCCTTGACATCTTAAGGCGTACCTTGACTTTTCACTTGTCAATGTGCTTTGTTATCCGTCTACAATCACATTTACAAAGGGTATTCTCATCCAAAGCGATCTGCTGATCTTTATACAAAATAAAAACCATCTGTGTCCGAGTCACAATATAAACTGCAGTGAAATGAAGATTCGATTTCTTTCCTCATACGTTATTTTAAATATTTGTTACGTTTTTCTCTAAAGTGAAGCTTATTGGTTTAAAGTGTGAATCGAAACTGGGTGAGAAAGTATCATAGAACCTTTTATGCAATTATTTCTGAGGAGTGTATAAGGGTGAAAATATTAAAAATCCATAGTACATGGCTAAACACTTTTCAACCCCTTGCCGTACCATTTTCTTTGCCAAAAATGTTGTAGAAGGGGAAAGGAACTTCATATGTTGTGTGTAGCTACATTTATATTAACGCTTAAATATTAACGAAATAGAAATCAAATTTTATTTCATATAAAAAGAAACGCGTAACATTGATATTTGTTTGACTTTGTTAAAATACGGTAAATATGGTAAGGGGTTAATGGAACCCTCAACAGTGACAGCAATTTCCATTTAAGACTGCAATGTGAAAGAAAATTTCTATACTTTCTACAATTATTGAAAATTCTATTAACAGGCCTCCGATAGGTAAAGTATTATTATATTGAATAGATTAAAAATAATATAATGGTACCTTGTGAAATTCTTCTAATGTTATTGCTGTTTTAAATTACATTTACTCATTTTTATCATAAATGGATATAATCCGCAGTCTAGTGATCAATAGATCTCTATGCAAAATAAAATGTTCTACTTAAATTTCAACGAACTGGAGCGAAACAGAAATTACTTTTCTTTTTTAATACGTTTCATAGCACGAAAATAATGTGACAGTATTTTTAAATTCTTCTAGTCCTTTTTTCTGTTTTGAATGACACCTACTCATTTTTGTCACAAATGCATAAAGTCCGCTGTCCAGTGATCAGTGAACTGCATTGATCGGAATAAATGGTAATCTGATGGGACAATATCTGGTGAATATCGCGGGTGTGGCAGAACATCCCATCCTAGTTCCGACGTTTCCTTCACCGGTTTTGCAATGTGGACACCAGCATTGTCAGGTGAAAAATCACTTTATCATGTGTGTTTGCATATTCCGGGCATTTTTCTTCCGATGCTCGACTTGAATTAACTAATTGCTCTTAATAATAATTGGCAGATTGGTTTCTGGTGCACCACAGAATACTGATTTTATAATAGATGATTTTAATAATTGAATACAGGAATCACACACAACACTGGATGAACAAACATTTCCTCGAATCGCGTTGTGGATCGGTGACAATTCTTTTAAAATAATACACGAGTTTTATTTAATTAATGCTGAACACACAACTGTCTTGTTCTATTTATTCTGTCAATATTTAACAGATTTTCCACGTCTTCCTTGTTCGTGTATTTTTAAAGTGATCAATTTCTGTAATTGTTATGTAAATTGAAAAGTTGAAAAAATAACGATGGACTCTGGGGTTTTCTCTGTGCATTGCCAGTGAAAAATTGAACACGAATATGTTAAATTAATTTATATTGAGGAAAAGTATATTACTTCAATTTTTTATGAAGAAGATATAATAGCCTGTCCAGAAGAGTTAATTTATTTATATTAAGATATCTGTATTGATAAATATAGTATGTTGTATCAATTCTAATTACTGATTTAAGTAGATATGTTATTTATCATTTATTTCAATCTTCACTAGCAGTTTTAATTTTCGAAGACACCTTTACTAGTCACTTAAGGAAATGGATTTCCAATATTCGAGATTTTTGCAGAGATATCTATGTTCATTAATATTATACAATAAAAGCATTAACCCAGTATGCAGTTTTAAAAATTGCATCAAATAGGTTGTATCAGTAAAGAAAAGAATAATTTATCGTGGTTTTTACACTGATAGAGAACATCGCTTATCGCGATAAAACTTTCATCGAAGAGATATTGTAGAATTATTAATGGAATCATAGAATGACCACATATCTGTATTTCTGAACGTGGTTAACGAAGACGTGAATTTTCACTTTTTCAGATAAGGAGACAAATTACCGTGATTAAAAGATAATTAAATTTAAAACGAGCCTTTCAATAATATTGATTGCTAAAAAGATCTACATTAATAACATTGGTTATTTCATCCAACGATATGATCAATGCGTTACATTTATCCTAGAGGAGCATAAAGATATTAAGAGTATTATTTAATGAGATTGTGAAATTCTTTTTTCGCAAATAGTCACTTTTAGCCTTCCATAATAATTAGAGCAAGGAAGAGTGTAAAATTGACGGCATAGAATATCAAAGTATAGACTCGAATTTAGTGACTAACAGGTTTAGGATGACGCAAAATTAGCGTAACGTTGAGTTTAAATTACAAAGGAGACTGGTCATTGTAAACTTTAATCAACCAAACATATGTTCTGAGAAATATGAAATCTTACATCATCTACTCTTGATCGGAATAACTTGGCCGAATAAATTATGAATATAATTTCGGCTTAGTTGAAATTCAAATATAAACAAGTGTTGTTTAATGAGCAAATTGTTGACACGTCGTCTATTTACGAAGTAGACAATGTAACGCGTACACGCATGTGCGTGTGAATAAAATTATTCATAACGGCTCATTATCGTCTCGTTCTTTAATCACTGTCCGGTTAATCTACATTTTTCCGGTTTGCGTTATTCAGAGAGCTAGGCATTATGAAATTATCCGAGCCGGAGCACGTATCACGAAATTATCCTGGTAAATCGAGCAGTGACAGTAATTATGTCACCGTCAGGCCGCGTCTATCTCAATTATCCGGTTACATTTCCAAATTTTCGTCCGGTTTAATGGCGCTGCTTAAATTTCTCCGGGAAATGCATTGAGCGCAGCCTTCCCTCTTTCGTATCTCGGAGCAAATCGATGCTCATCGTACTAATTAATTTGCGTCCGGAACTGACGGTTCCGCACGGATCAAATTAAAATACACCAGGCGAAAACTTAGATTATACAAAGACGTGTATGAGCTTCATTTCTTTTTCATAATTGCCCCTCCGCTTAATTACATAAATACGCAACAACGTTCCTTATTTCTTTTACACTGACCCAGACGATTAATAATTAATTTTACTGGCCTAATCAATCGTAACAGTGAAAAATTAATTATTAACAGTAAATTAATTACACTTTTCTATCCCTTCAATTTCGTATTCGATAGCGTATCAAATTTTTAACAATTTAGAATGAAACATATTTCTTTTAGAGAATCACTTATGACTTTGCATTCTTAAGTACTAGGAAGCAATATTGTTAAGAATTTAATTAATCAAATGCTTCTTTACAAAATATTAATTTACATTGAAGAAGTATAATTGTTCAATAAAAATAAATAATACCTATTGATTGTAAAATAATTTCTTAACATTACAAATCAGAAACATGCTTTTTTAAACAGATTCAAATTTATACTTTTTCATCATCAACACAATATTTAAAAACCAAAATTTCATTACATCAATACTTTAAAAATGCATTTCAATTCCTTTCTTGTAAAACACTGTTTCATAAGGTGCATCGTACGTCAGCAGTACATGCATGGTACAATGAAATTATTAAAAATGCATGTATCCATACATATACTAAATGTTTTCGTCTAAAAGATTCAATTAATTTATTTTTATCATTTCAAGATAACAGCGTAGCTTTGGTTGAAAATATTGAAAAGCTGCTTATGGTAAAACCATAGGATTATCAATTGGGAATTTCTTTCTGTATCTTTTCGACTGTTACATGAATGTTAAAAGTACAATTTCGACCACCAATTTGTACTTGTATATTGTACGTATATAATAAGGGAATACTACGAAACCAAACTTAAAATTTGTAGAACATCGTTCCGTAAACGTCGGAATTTTCAATTAATTTTACTGTAGTTTAATATTGAAAATATATAATTTGTTTAAAAGTACAAAGTATTTTAGACAGAGCTGAGAGAGTACGATGGCAGTATTTGGACACGAAGTAAACCGGAGATTCGACTCGCCCTACTCAACAGGCAAGGAAAGCAATGCAGTTTAAAGGATTGTTCTTGTTCTCGTACTATGCAAAAGTTAATTAAGCGGATAATTATTATTAGTTAACTAAGTCCGAAATAGTTAAGAAAGTTTGACAGCAGCGTTTTGTGTGTTGTGTACAGCTCCGGTGTACGATATCTTCCTTGGTTCATTGAATAAGAGGATGCCACAAATTCCGTTCTCGTGATTTGGTATGTACTAGAATTCTGAGGCTTGATGCGTAAGATGCGAACATGATTTAGTAAATTCGTGTTCAACTTGTAAGTCGGTCAACTACTTTCCTGATCCTTTTACAATCGACACTGGCATCAATTATAGTTATAATTCGATTGTTTGTAATGCAGAGTCTTCCACTAAGAAGTGTTATTTTAAATTGTAAAATGACGCTGTCGTTGTGCAATTATGAATTTTTACAACTTAAAATTTCTTTTATTATTTTACGAATTACATGGTCGAAGAATGGCAACTTTTAATCTTTGTTAATAAAAAAACTCTATTAATTGAGTATATATAGTATTAATTGAGTATAAATTATATTTTAGATCTAATTTAATATTCTGGGAACAAATATTTTGACAGTGTACTTACAGTGTTTTCAGTGGTAATAATCTAGTTGAATATTTTAAATTAAACCCATCCATATATAGAATTTTCAATTTTCAATTGTTGCCAAATATTAATTAACATCATCAATCTTTATAACAAACAAGAGAATTAGGGTTTATTTATCAATTATGTTTTTTTCTTTGAGCTTTGTCACGCATAAACAGATGCATGTATTAAATAATTCAAATAAGCAGTATCTGCTTTTATATGAATATTTATAAAATCTCAGCAGTATATTACAGATGAAATATCTTCAAACGAATCAATTTCCAATCAACCAATACTAACACTAGCCCTTTACGGGACCTTTTAAAATGACGGGTTCTAATATTTTTAATTCGCGGTTATTAAGATTGTAAAGAAGCTTCCCTGACGAATTATTTACCAAATTTAATTCTTTGGGTATATATTATTGGAAAAATGGTAAAAATTTCGATACACACTAATTCATTACTATCGACATTTTCGTCATTACTAAACATTTAGAAAGTAATGTAGATGCATTAAATACCGGTACGAGACAAGTAATTTTTTACCAAATGAACTGCTAAATCGGCCGCCCGGGCTATTGTGCATAGTGTCGCGTCGAGGGATCGCGTTTAAAGGGACTTATTCGTCGCTCGGAGGTTCCGTGTTCTCGGTGGATGCAACAGTGTTATCCGAGGCAGCATGTCGGCCGAAGTTTTCCAAACAGCGTTCCCCGACGAGCTCAGCTTTCTCCTCCGGGTGACAGTCGAGGACGTGCTGGATGTTGCTGTGGCTAACCGTGAGGCGGGAGAATTTTGTGGTTCCTCCGCGCGCGCGTTGGACCTTCGTCTGGTCCTTCGTTCAGGCGATGTCCTGTGACCCGGTTAGCTTTTCGGAGCTTTCTCTCTCTCTCTCTCTCTCTTTCTCTCTCGAGCCGCACAACAGTCGCCGCTCGCCTGTAATTATCCTCTGCCCGGTACTCCATAATTTTCTTTAATCACAGAAGCCCGTTTTCGGCGCCTAATGCGACAAGTCGAAAGGATTCGGCGAACGTGCCGGCCAAACACGCTCTCTCCCTCGCTCTCATCCTCTCATTCTCTGGACAGACGGCTACCGTATCTGTGGGCGTACACCCTGGAATGGGATGGGTTCCGGTTCCAAGGACAAAGTGCACCGGGCATGAAGCGAACCTGGGAGGAGAGAGGGGCGGCTGCCGGTGCCACCGGAAGAAGAGTGTAACAGAGGGAAACTGAGGAAAGAGGAAAACCAGTGGGCGAGGTCGATGCTAAAAAGTGAGAAGGTACGTGGAACGGGTGGTAGCCGGGGAGATCCAGAACTTCGCACCGTTCTGCTGCTACTGCTACTACTACTGCTGGACGGACCGAATTAGAGTGCCAAGACCGATGTGGGTGCGGAACCCTCGGTGTGTGAGTCGGCACGAGTCCGTGGGTGTTTCGTGGATGCGAGAATCATCCGCGTGAATAACTATCCGTGCGCTCGGAACAAGTGGGAGGAGTTCGCCAAGCACTGGACACGTTAGGTTCTTTCGAAATACAGAAAATTGTTCGTGTCCTTTAGCCCCTTCCTTCCTTCGCATGAAACTACATCAAGGATCTTAAGTGTCCCATTAAACTGACCAAGCAATCTGAAGATACATGTTTATGTAATACAAATTTTCTTTAAACTTCTTCTTCAGATTTTATCCCAGCCCTGTCCAATGACGGGGTAGACTCGTGATCACAATTTCAAACAAGTTCTACTAAATACTCATATTTTATAAACAGGGTGTACCCTTATTTTTCGCCGTGTTTTAGGCATTAGCGGTAGTGCAATTAAAAAATGTTTCCAACTAAATTGTATCAGTGCTTGGTTGCATGTTCTTAAATCTTAAAAACGTGGTAAAAATGCTTTTTACGTAAACAAAGTGAAAATCATCTTGAGTTTTTTTTAATGGCACCATGTGTTTTTTGGACATCATAGGATTGATGCCGACGTCGAGACGAATTCAACAGTGTTTATTTAACAGTAATTTTAATGAGAAATACATCCTGCATATGTTATTCTTTTATTTGAGGATGAAATAAAATTCCTTTCGTACGTGACTAATACCGAAGCGTTGAAGTAAAGTTAGGTACACGATAAAATTTTCTTTCTGTGATATATCCTGTGGTACATCATCTAATCGTTCCAGTCAAATACAGCGATGTCCTCGATACACGAGACACCTTCGGGACCGAAGTGTCACTTATATGTATTATGTAAGGATACTAATCCTTGATCTCTTGCCGTTAGCGTCAAACACGAAAACGGATAGCAAGCAAAGGAAACATCAACATTAATACTAATCCAGTGACAAAACATTGTTGCATTTAATAATTTGTTCATGAAGCGTTTATCAACGTATTTGTTATATTTTTCTAATTAAAATGACACTAGACACGATACGGTTTGGAGCATATTTACTAATCGGTGGGACATGAGTGTTTGGATTAACTGTTATCCAGCTACTGTGCTAGATTAATTTTGTAATTCTATTTTCATATTTTATGTTTGAACTGTTTTTTTTTCTATCAGAGTTTTTTCTATCTACCTGTTATTTATTTGATGTATTTTGAAACATTAAACATTAAATAATTTGCCTCTCAAAGATGCGAATGGGTGGCAAGTTCTAATATTTGTTCAAGAGAAACTGTTAGGAGAATTTCGAAGCCTGGAACTAATTGTGAGTATGTGTGTTGCTAGATGTAACAGGTTCTCTCTTAATTGCAACTATCACGGTAGTGTAATTGGCTGGTGTGTTATTTGTTGTTCAAATTATGAAGCAAAGCAGTAGTACATTATTATGCAACTTTGTGTGCTCTAATTTCATGTTTATACAACTAAATACATACAAGCTAATTATTTCGTCTGGTTAGAAAATTTACCGTTCGAGATAATAAATTAATTGAATTATCTACATTTTCTACAATCTTTCTAACATTTCGAGACAATATTTGAGAACCTAAACTTTCACGTGGAAGAAAAGAGGGGCGAACAATTTTTTTATAAACACAAAGTGTGTGAACTTCATTAAATATTCGGAACCATGAAACTCCCTTTTAAAGGTAAAAATGCTGAATTGAAATTTTTAACTAAACTTGTTGTAAATTAAACAATGAGAAGTGAAAATGATGTTTATAAGGGTAATATACGACGAAAGACCCAAGCAATGTTTGACGTCTGAGTGTACACGTTGATAGAACAGAAAACTTGAGCAAAGGAATTACTTAAAGGGAAGAATTTCCATTCTGGAAAGCGGTACGTTTTCTAATTTGCTTTAAATCTATTCGGCTTTAAAGGAGTTCTTCTCAGGGACTCATGCAATTACAGTTCGGAGAATCTTCTTCGTGGCGGGCTAAATTCATGCTCCATTTAGAAGTTATTTCATTAGACGCTTATACCACGATTTTGATCACTAATTATGGGTATAACTGTATTTTGCTCATTGATATTGCTACTCCTTTTGTTCTGGAAGTTACTACTTTAAACATTTGTAACCTTTCTTGGTTGGATAAGTTTATCGCATCTGTGGAAGGAGTCAACTTTATCCAACTTTAGTCAACTGCCAGTACAAGTTTGGAAGATGTGATATTATTCATTCAGAAAATTTTTTAATGCGTCAGAGTATCTGCAAAAAAGTATATGTCTTGATCTCTTAAAAAACTTGTTTTCTTAACCACGTATCTAAACAATATCACGAAATTCTGTTTATAGAAAAAAAATTATATTATTTCTTAAATAAACTTACGATTTTGTAGAATTTATTTCATTACTCATTATTGAATCTTTCTGATTTAGGCATAGTATTTTTATGTGAATTAAGGGAGAAATATATCTGAATCATAATCATCGAGACATTTTCTCCTTCCAAGGAAAAATGAGTACCATCATTTTTCTAAATATTGACCTCCCTCCGCGAGACATGTTGTGTACCGAGAAAGAAAAGTGCAATTGAACTTTCATAAAATAGCAACATCCCCGGAGAAGTTTCCTTTTCATATCTAATAAAAAGTTTTTATCCAATTTCCCGAAGTTACCACACTTACGCCTTCTCCGCTAAACTTTATCCTGAAAACTCACCAAGAGTGGTCAAAGATGCGTAACTAAAAATTTAAGAATCATTTAACAGCACGTTGTCCGCTCTACTGCGTTCATTCACAAGTTTTTCCATTTCTTATCCTATTCGATATTTGTACCAAACAAACTCCAATTAGTGGAAATTGAGGTTAGTACAACCCGCTAAAATTTCCTGTTCACGTACGATACCTTCTAGTTTGATTTGACCACATTTGTTCAGGAATAATTATTTACAGACTGCAATAAAATCCTTCTAAAATGCAGTTTTCTAAAACATTAAAAATGAACTGATAACAACATTTCGATATATAGTGATTTTCAAAAATTAGGATAGTGAGAGAATCTCAATAAGAATAACATAATCGACCATGCATGTCTAATGAATTTTCTTACTTGAAAGACGTACACGTTCAAAACAAAAAATTAATACAGTGAATATTGTTAATGAATGAATGATAATTCAAACGAAAATCCACGATCAGCGTAGAGAAAGATGTAAAAAAAGTACCACAAAAATTTATAAAATTTATAAAACTATGCAGGAGAACATATAAATTAAAAAATTAAAAAGAAGGGATATAATTAATGTGAAACAAAGCTGGGGTGTGATAACAAATGTGAATGTTCAATTACACGGCGCACCGTCCTCAAATATTTGATTCCATTCTAAGATAATACAGTGCACATATACTGGCTGTTAAACTGACAGATGAATTTTTCGTGTGGACTGCGCGCGGAATGAAAATTTGAAGTAATTAAGAGCAGGATTGTTCCCGTCGCGACTTCAACTAGAACAATTAGTTCTTACTGCTTCTGCGGAGACACCGTATATAGAATTATAATTGGCAAATGCAAATGGTTATATCGAATGGGAGCTTCCCGCTACCCTGACATTAATTCCATTTGCTCGAAACACGAAGTGCATCGATGACATCTGCACACTAGTGTTACGACGAGGCTGCTGTAGCAGCAACAGTTTCTGCAACCGGAACACCACGATTATCCGGGACATCTAACGTCAACCACTTTCTACTGACGCGGTTCCTGCGATAATGGAACGTGTGCGAAAGTTTCGATTTCGGGATCGTGGTTCTCAGAATCGAGAACCGAAAATGATTCCGTGTATCGTACCGTTCCCAGTCTGCTCATAAGGCGCACTATGGGCTAAACCGACGAATTCTGTGACAAAACTAAAGAGCTTTCGATAGAAATAAGATAGAGCGATGACTTTTTTTAAATGAAACCTGAAACTTTTCAGAATATGAATTAATTATGGAGATTGTGGTACGAACGTTTTTTAACATTGAAAACATTCGTCATTTATCCCATAATCTCCCTATTTGTCCCACATTCTACAATGTTCCAGTTTTAATTTGAATAAAAATTTGACACAGATTTCATAGGTTTGTCCCATGGTGACGTCTTGGGTAATGTTAATAATGCCACACTCTGTGTCAAAATCAAATAACTTTTAATAGAAATGCGATGGAGCGATGAATTTTTTTTGGATGAAAGTTGAAAATTTTCAGAATATGAATTAATTATGGAGATTGTGGTACGAACGTTTTTTTAACCTCGAAAAATTCATCATGTATCCCATAATCTCTCTATTTGTTCCACATTCTACAATGTTCCAGCTTTAATTTGAAAAAAAATTTGACACAGATTTCATAGATTTGTCCCATGGTGACGTCTTGGGTAATGTTAATAATGCCACACTCTGTGTCAAAATCAAATAACTTTCGATAGAAATGCGATAGAGCGATGAAATTTTTTTGGATGAAAGTTGAAACATTGTAGAATATGGGAAAAATAAGGAGATTATGGTACGAATGTTTTTTAACCTTGAAAAAATAAAAGTTTAACTGTTTAACAAGAATTCAACTTTTTTAAAAATCCTGAGGTCGTAGAAAAATTTTGAGGCCAGATTTTTTGAAATCATCGTGGAAAAACCTACGCGAAATGACGTGTAGCATGTCCCAAAAAAATTTGTTCCGCGCGTGGTATTGGAAAAACCACAATTTTCTTCAGATTCTACAAGTTTAACGAATTTTTTCAAGGTTAAAAGACGTTCGTACCACAATCTCCATAATTATTTCATAATCTGCAAAGTTTCAGCTTTAATTAAAAAAAATTTTATCGCTTTATCTCATTTCTACCAAAGTTTCTTTGATTTTAACACAGAATTCGTTGGTTCAGTCCATAGTGAGGTGTTTCTATTTAATTTGCAGAAGAGTTTCTCCGATCTACCCGAAAAACATGATTTGTAAAATCAATGTTTAAGAATAACCTCTTAATAACCTCTGAATTAACCTCTTTAAAAATAAATTGAACATTCTCACAAAACGAGTGTAGAAAATTGTCACTATTATCGGGATACACGTTATTTAAAAATTATTGTACAGGTTTATCCGGATTGATTCTACCAGATTTAATGAATAAATAGCTAATGTGGTCATTCATAATTTTATTGCGGATTTTGTTCAATTATTCGTAAATTTATCAATTATATTATTTTAAAACAATAAAGTATACAAGGGTGCAAGGTACACAAACTCTGCTTATGGGTGCTTCTAATCTTTTGTAAATTAAAATGAATTTATTACCATTAAAATTTATGACTTTCAATACTAAGTATTAATAAATCGTTTTGAATTCAATTTATTTTGTCAAACTACTCCAATAAAATTACGCATCAGTCCATGCTTGATGAAAGTTAATAATCGAGGATATATCAAGGCACGGTGGTGCGTACAATCATGGACAAATAGGTGTAAGGACAGAAATATTAGCAGACCAAAATTGATGAAACCTTCGAATGAACGCACGTGCGAAGAACGATGCATCATCGCCGTGACATTGCAGCGCATCGCTGGCCAGAATTCGTAATGATATATGCGTGCGAATGTCAAGTTTACGTCTGCGAAAATGCGATTTGCTGAAATTAACACGCACCGTCAAGCGGCCGACGGGAAACGAAAAAAAAAATACCCACGAAGGGAGGAAAAAATATATTTCGACTCATTCCACGGGATTTCGATGGGAATTTATGCGATTTCGATAAGGGGGTGGGGAAAATGAGCATTATGACGGTGAAGTTGCGCGAAGTTGTACAAACAGAACAGTTACGATAACCGAAGAATTATAGAAACTCATTGCGAAAGTGGAAGTTCAGTTAGTAAACTTTGTAGCAGGAGATAAGTGTACTTTCCACTATTTGTTGAAAGTGCCGGTCACCGTTTTGATACTTTGCTGGATAAAATCTATTTCGACGTTTCTTTATTCCACCTACGTGTAATTTTAAACAAGCAGATCACTAGAATGAACAGGCGTTTATGAATGGAGATGAAAAACTGAACCGAGTGTCTACCACTTTGATTAAACAGAAATATCTAACTTATATTTCATGTATCATGGTTACCATTTTAATTGCTCGGTGTAATATTATAAATCGTAACAGTATGTATGCTGCTTCAAAACTTTATTTACTCGATTAAAACATAAAACGTTTTAATTTATCTTGCTCCCATAATTCAATACCTACAGTGACCCTTGATGACACTTGGAAGATTTGAATGTGAAATGCTGAATTTACAGGCAAGCATTTTTTATGGAAAAATTAATATCTCGTCATTTAATGACTGTTTTACGAATCCATTAACAAGATATAAAAACAGCAATATGCTCCTTTTAATATAGGTTCCCTTACGTCTCTAATAAAATAAAATCTTTATTAATCTCGACCGTATAATTTCATTCATCATCCATGAACACATGCAATTTAAAAGTGTAAATATTAGTGATAAATATAAATGTATATTAAGCTCCTGTTGCAATTAATGCACAAACTTTTTATTTTTCATAAAGATCCAGAGTCTATTTCTAATATTAATGTATGAAGTTGAAAAATCTGACAAAACATCTGACTACATTTTGCCTAACTTAGTACAAGAATTAAAATTCTTGTATCTCCCAAAATTCGTCTGAAGGTATGAACATTTGCATAATGTTTACACTCGTCGCCCTCGAAATTATTCTGTATTCCTACTCGAAAACGTTCTTGAATTTGTCACGTGTGTAAAGGAGTTGAATTAAAGGGTCTTAATTAATGACCGTCTGTTCTTTTTGGATTAAGATCCCAAAGTAAACCTCTGTTCTCTCGTCCCGCAAACGATCGCGCGGACAATTTCGCAAGCTCGAACCCGAGACGCATTTTTCCGGGCACAGATAACCGAGTTCCGCATGCGAAAGCGAAATTGTAAAGGAAGAAGAGAGTTTAGGGTCTGTCCACGGATAGATACGTCGTCTCCTTGAAGCGGCGTCCAGCCACGGAATACTTTGAGGTTTGATTAAGCCTTGTGTGGCCAGCCTGGATCCACCTAAGTGATGCTAATTAGTTTCTCTTTGCAAAGAGAGAACGAGAGAGAAAAAGGGACTAAGAGAGGTTGGTGTGTCATGCAATTTACGCGGAGCCGCGTGCGTGTTATTCTTACACACCTTCTCTCACGGAATACGCTTAAGGGGAAGATAAATCCATTAGTTTCGGTCGTCTGTTCGAATGCAGCCAGTCTCCACGGAGACTCGGTCGTTTCCTTGGAGCCTTTACTTTTTCATCCGAAACCTAACATGCCACTTGGACAGTGGATGTTTCCTACCTGGTTTGCGAGCACTTGTGAACACTTGAGGAGCCCGTTCTACAGAAAATAAACTAACATGTGTTATGTCGAATGATATTTAAAAGTGATCACGGGGCGGAATGTAATTATAAAATAACAAAATCTTATTTGAAATAATATTTCAAACAATTCACAAGTGTCCAGGTCTGTTCAAGACGTGCTTCCGCCTGACTAAGCTAAATATCTAACGGCACTAAATGATCTTGACCTTGTAAACGAAAGTGCTACAGGTCTGTAAATTCGTGTCGGAAAGAAAGAAACTTCGACATTTTATAGTAAACTAAAATTGTGTTTTCTTACTACGTAAATTTATTTTTCTGAAAATGTTGTTTTAATTTTTTTTACTATTTTTCCCTTAAATAAAACACAAAAACTGACCTTCTTTCAATGTTCTCATCACAATTAAAAAATTCATGCAGCGAAGGATTAACGAATAAGATATTTTCCTTTCTGTTCGATGATCTTTTGCCAAAAAGAATAAATAAGAAAATATTTGATTGATTAAATTAAAGTTTCATTTCACTTTGAAGATTTGTGACTGTCAATAACATGTTCCCACCGAAACAAAGCAACACCGGACGTACACAAGAAATCTTTATACTATTTGCATGAATGGACGATCAACATATCGATGTTGCTAAAAATTCTATCGCTCACACAGTCAACGGACGTATTGAAGAGAAGGTCTCGCCGAAACGTTCCGTCGTGATTCAATGCGATCATTTCACGCCAAAATTAGCATCGCAAGACGGGGTCAAAGGTCCTAACTACGGTCGACCTCGGCGACAGGTTGAATGCGGGGCTTGAAGGGTACGGCCGTGGAATAAAAGATCCAAGATCCTCCGCGGAAGCAAAACGAATTTGACAATGGCCGAGAGAAGGGCGGGCCGAGGTAAATGCACCGACGCACCCACACAATCGCCGCGCGTAACTGAGAGAAGCGAGAGAGATCGAGAAGGAAGAGCGGTGGCGATGGCGTGCGCGACGGTACCCGCGTTTAATGAAAGAAGCGCGTTAATTAACAGTCGCTCCCGATCGCGATATAGGTGGCTGACTATAAAGATAACAGTGTACGTCAGTGCAAGGGGGTGCTTCCTTCGTGGCTAAATGGGCGGCAGCTACGCAGGCTTGTGTTGTTCGAGTAGTCGCGGCGCCATATCCGACGACGAAGTCCTGCGACAGCATCAGGCCTGGGATGTCGGTTGTTGTTGTTATCTCGAGCTGTTTCCTGGTAATTGTCCTCCCTCTTAGCGGTACGAGCCGCGGCGGCTTGTTATCTAGTGAATAATTCAATAAACTACCCCGTGGAGTTTGTAAAGCGAAAATTTCACGGTTTAAGGGTGAAAAACAATGGCCAGCCGGGAAAATTCCGTGGCCCCGTGGTCACCCCGAATGTCTACGGATCTCTCCGCCGTTTGACGCGAGTCTATCTTATCTATCCCCTTTCTCACCACGACCGTCTTTCGTACCCGTGATTTCTTCCCCGCTTCCTTGGCCCCGTTCTCGCAGATCCCAGAGCTTTATCTTCTTGCGCCGCCGAGCCGTGCCCAGGGTCAAGCGTACCTCGGGATTAAATTTGCACGCGTTTCTCAGAGCTGACAATCTTCTGCGGACCGAGTGCGTTCTACTCTCCGAGCACGGACTAACTCGGACCGCTCGGCTTTGGTAAAGAGCGAGCAGATTGCGCCATTTTGGAAATCTTGATTTTATTCTGAAATAGTAATTAACTCTAGTCCTGTATCTTTTGTAATCTCGTTTACTGCTGATCGCACGAATTTTCCGCGATTGTCAGAGTTTTGGTGTGTTGACCAGTAGGAGTGTGTCATTCCGAAAGTTTGTCCGATCTATAAATATCATTGGGCATACGACGGTTTTGGGACCCGAAAGTTAATTGGGACCCGAAAGTCAATTGGGACCCGAAAGTCAATTAGGACCCGAAAGTCAATTGAGACCCGAAAGTCAATTGAGACCCGAAACTCCAATGGAACCCGACACTTCATTGTAACCCGAAACTCCATCGAAACCCGAAACTCCATCGAAACCCGAAACTCCATCGAAACCCGAAACTCCATTGTAATCCGAAACTCCATTGAAACCCGAAACTCCATCGAAACCCGAAACTCCATTGAAACCCGAAACTCCATTCTAACCCGAAACTCCATTGTAATCCGAAACTCCATTGGAACCCGAAACTCCATTCTAACCCGAAACTCCATTGTAATCCGAAACTCCATTGGAACCCGAAACTCCATCGAAACCCAAAACTCATCTTTTTATTTCCAAGAATTTTATTTTCATACCGTCATAATAGTGCATCAAATTGTAACGAATGACTTGTATATTAATATCAGTTTGTTCGGACGTATTTCAGTTTCTATGTGCGCGGTATTTTCTACAAGTGGGTCATTTATTCCCATATGGTAGTTTCAGAAGTTTCTACTGGGATCAATAACATCGATTGTCGTAAGAACGAATAATTTGCTGGATTTTCATAAACTAATGGTATCTAAAAATATTTTAGGAAACACAGTTTCAATACTATGTTGTTCTGTAATATCCTAAATTATGTTTTCCAAGTTTTCATTGTTGAAGTACTAAATAAGTAATAATTATCTATTATTTATTACAATTTCTACACACTGTTATCTTTTGTTTCGTATGTTTTGTCTTTAATTTGATATTTTATTTATCTGTATCTGTATCAATTTGGTTGTTTCTTTCCTGACTCGGATAAAAGAACTGATAATAATTTAAATGATCCCTTTCCGCAACGTGTACAAAATTTTCATATATGCGAAATATTCAATGGAGATGAGACCATCAGCAAAACCATCGGCAAGAATTACCTAGAGATGAATTCAGTGAAATTTGCATTTCATACGTGGTTTGAAAGCGATACGTTATATATTTTTTATATTAATATGTTATATTATGTTGTATGTTTAATAATGTGATGCATTAGACTTTTCAGTAGCTATTTCAGTGTCAATTTTACAATTTTGTTGTACAATTATAAAATAAATATATTCAATAAATGAACTGAATATTAGCTTTTGATATTGCGCGTTTTTAGTAACAATTACTGTTAAAATTCCAAGATCGCAATATTTGTTTAAAAATACTATATAATTTTACCACGTCTTCTCCATTATACAGATTTATTTCTATCCATTTTGAGACGAAACTTTCGAAAAGCTTTTTAAAATATGCACAACGAACAAAGAACTTCTTTCCTCAGTTAAATTACTAAAGGTCTAAAATAATAAGTACAGGACTCGTAATTTTAAGAAAAAGAAAAATCGATTCGATATAACTTTGGAACTTTATACTATCTATTTTTACTGGGCTTTTTTGAGTAACGGTTGGATGTTAACGATCGATACACCGAAATTTATTTATGCACATTATCTCCTATATCCTGCAATAAGTTTCGGGCAAGAGATGCTCCATGGATCCCTCTTTTCCATTTACGTGGAATAATTTATTCATAATGCTTAATACGATGTTGAAAATGCAAATGGAAAAGGTGAATACTGTTTCTAACAAGTGGAAGTTTAAAGGTACTGTAAGAAATTTCTAACTGAATCAATTTTACTAAGTTTACTGTAGCTGGCCGAGTCCAGGAGTCTATAACCTGTTAGTGGATACGGACTAAGTAAACGTTATCGGTCAACAGAATCATTCTGGAACCAATGAATACAAAGCGAAGAGAACAGTTACCAGTTAATAAACCTAATTGCTGAGTAGTTCGTCGAAACCAAATAGAATCTTTCCATGTGCAAACTCGCGGGAGGAATAGTATGTGGTTGGAATATAGATACAATTTGCATTAGCCTGTTTACTTTGAAAAGTAATTGTAAATTATTCATAGGGTGTACATGTACGTTATATTGCACTAATTCGCGATCTATATGATTTCCGTTGATTTCAAATCCACCTGTAGATAGTTACGCTAATCTGTACTCTACGCTTATGCGAATTCAATTTTTTATGTTATGAAAAACAATTACACAAAAAGGCGCAAGATTACAACTGTTATATTAATAAGATATTATTAAGCTGCGTATTTCTTTCATTTATGATAAGATAGGTAAATGTAATGTGAGATAGTAAAAGCAATGACGCGAATTTAGGAACAGCAATAAATTATTTTCAACTCATTAAAATGATTAAATTAGGATTATTAAATCAAGAAAAGACTTTTTACTTAACTCTGGTTTTTACAATTCTGTCAACATGTTGATAATATTAATACGTCGAAGATACTGTAGAAATATTATTGAAATGTCTTTACAATTTTGTAGTTAAATTTTTATCGTGGATGTATAAAATCCATAATCTACTAAAAATTTTATTCAGTCTATTAGAATTCAGTCTCTTATAATTTACATTGATTACAAGACACGGAAACCGCATAGACATTTATTTGATCTATCTAATTTTATGATAAATGCATAATTCTGCATCCTAGTAATAAGTTTCTTAATGTTATCTAATCTTAGTTTCTTAACTTCGCCCCGTGAAATAGAATATTCCTCTCTCAAAATGATCCCCCCATAGCGCGACATTCTCTAATTTGTGGAGTTTAGCATCGTAATTCGAGAATGTTAATTTTACGAAACAAGGACATCGGCGTTCTTTCGTGGAGCAAAGGCGATTTATTATAACAAGTATCGCCTGTCGCAATTACGCAATTACGGATTCCTCGTAATACTTTGCGACCAAAGGAGACACAGATTGGAGATTAGTGAGACAAAATTAATAGGACGCTGGCTGACAGGAGAATACTACGATCCACCTGGGGCCATAGCGGCTGGTCCGTTACGGGGCTAGGACTATACTTTGTGTATTATACTTCGCGACGCCATGCGACGCGACGCACGAGCGGGAAAGTGATTTTTAAATAATTCTCGCCGCGTGTCACTGAAAATATGAATTATTATTAAAGGTAACTCCGTGAGGCGTCGCTGTCGAAAATATCAATTGATATACACATAATCGAGTGTATTCGCAAAAATAATTAATGATCGAACTTTTATAATGTTGCAGCCGCGAGAAACGAGACGAGAAAATCGGGAGGATAGTAGAACTTGTTTGCTTCTGGGTTAGCAGTCGGTTATTAATCTTTTGACTTATCATTCGCTTTCCGTAGTACGTCACATGGACATGGACCACTGGAAGTACAGTAATGCGTCCATACATGGTGCCTGTCCAGTGAATGAACAAACTCGTATTGATGCCCTTTGCATTTTATACAGCAATTCTGTTGGATTCGTGCAAAAATAGATGCAGTTTTTGTTCTTGAATTTTAAAGTTGGACACAATTCTGCTTTATTTGTTAATTTGAGCTAAATGTCGAATGACTATGATCAACTGATACTTCTCTTGCAATCTCTCAATATGTTAACGAGGAACTGCTTCAATAATTCCACAATTGCAACAATTTAAACATTAATTAATTATAACACGATCCCCACATACATTACACGCATTTCAATGGGTCAAATTGAATAAATATTCTTATTTAACACTACTTAATGTATTTTTGTTATAAATTCCCTTTTTATAAAATTTTGAATTGAAGGCAGATTCGAAATTATTTTAACTGAATAAATAATTTGAAGCTGTACTAATAAATTGAGAGAGTCACATCATGTAAACGTTTACAAGATAAAAACCTTGACACTGACTCCATGTGTTATTGTTCGTATATCGTTTTATATTTAGGAAATGCTACATTGCATTTTCCGGGGACACGTAGCAAGCATTCTACGAAATTTCAATTCCGAACATACCTAGCTGATCTTCTGCAACTCTCTGATGTAAACTTTTGCACAGTTACATCTGCGGTTCCATTCACGTCTGATGAGAAGATCGTTCTAATTCGTGCTGAGGTAATTGCATACAAATATAATTGATAGAGTAATTAATGAAACTTCCGAACTGGGATTTACGTAATCAGAAATGTTGCAATTATGGTTTCTTGTATTAAGAAATTGCACTTTTTTAATTAATGTCATTCATCCTTATTATGGACGTATCAATTACTGTATTTCTACAATCATCTGTGTATAAGTTATGAATTTTTTCTTCGAATAAGTTTTATCGACTAATTCTCTAGAATCTGGAATTATAAACAATCTATTTATTCTTCATCTGTCTGGCCTGGAATTCAACTGAACTGAAGAAGACTTTGTAAGTACTAATTTATTACTTCGTTAAGTACTAGTAGACTTTATTGGTAATAATTGGACTGTGAGTTGTATGCACTTATGACAAAAATGAGTAGACCAAATGCAAAATACCAGAAACACTTAAATAATTTAAAAGCATTCTATTAAAATTATTACGAATTACTAGAGATCTTTATACAAAATAAACAGTGTTTGCATCAATTGCAAGAAAAAGGATCCAAATAAAAATTTATTTCTTCCTTTAGCGATTTTAATAATCTTGAACAAATCCTATTACAGTCTAATAATTACTAATAATACTGACTAGTAAATGATATAATAAAGTCATTTAATATGAGTATATATTAGAAGTAAACTATAACAATGGAGCTTTTGTACATAAATCATACCAATCTTTTCAATATAACCTGCTGCGAATATCGGTACACACGTTTCGTTTATTGTTCAAAACTGTAATTGAAAAATCAATATCGAGTGTAATTTAATTTGATACTATTTCAATGCTACGAGCACTCGACTGCTCCTACATGTACTAAATCCGCTTTATGGCCTCCTTACACGATTACACACAGATTTAAGTACACCGTAACAGTACTTGTGCTACTTCAAGAATTACTCACTAACTCCTAGACCATTTGTGTGTGACAGTTCAGTATGTGTGTATAATATCGGATTGTGCAAAGTAAATATGACAAATATCCACAGAACATGGAATGCAAATGTTGAACATTAAACTTGAGTCTGTCAAATGACTGGTTTCAAATTTCCTATTTTACAATAATTAGCTAGATTATAAAGACGCACTTGCAGGAAATAATTTCAATCTTTACAGCTTATTCAATAATAATATAAAGTACATCTATAACACACCAGTGACTTTCAGTGCTCGGTATGTTCACTGTTAATTTCTTTTCAGATATCTTCAATATCAGAAGACTGGATATCTATCGAAGACTGGAATTAAGAAAGGCTGTAAGTGCCATATTTTGTAAAAAATAATTGGTTACAAATTTTAAGTCGATTGCAAAATTTGTTACAAAACAATCTGACAAGTTTTCCAAGGATTTTCCTCGGAATTTTCATTTCGACACTTACAACTTCTTTAATTCCAATCTTCAATTATCCTTGTTGAATGAAATTAGCAATTATCGGTCGAATCGATAGAATATTACATCGAGGACACTGTTAATTACAGCGCTGGCAATGGAGGGTTAATAAAAACAGCAATTAACATTGCCTGTCGAGGGGAAACGCGTCCCGATGTTATCTGTCCTAACCCTCTTCACTCGTCAGGCTCGCCTACTCGTCGGCACGTTTGTGGAAGTATCGCTTCATTCACCGGTCAGGTGTTTTATTTCCTTTCGCGGGTCGCGTTTTTTTTATCGTCCCATAAACCCGACGCCATCTGTAAGTGGACCGTTTATCGCAATCTGACACCTACCGCTACGAGTAGAGAGGTGTACATAGAATATGTCCGCATGTAAACGACCCCTATGTACAACGAGCTGCGCGACCACCATAATGCTGTGTAGTATTGCCAGCAAGGGAGATAACGCGGCATAACCTGAGTAACACATGCAGAGGGTACGGCCTGCGATGTACGCGAAGGATCCTAACGTCCAGCAGAGATCAGGACGCTATGCTGATTAACGGGGAGCCCTTAAGGAGACGGTCTTGTCGCTCACCATTCTATGGAACACGGAGTATTACGTATGTTGGAAAGTAAAGCAGGCTTTTCAACATCTGCAACGCGCTAATGGTAGTGATAAGCATCCATCGACTGAATTCAACTATCGACTAATTTTACTATTTAGTTGCTACATACTATCGAATATTTAGTCAATAGTTTAGTCGATAGTTTAGTCGACTGAAATTTTCTTTTACGTCTTTACTACTTACCTTTTATATTCACGTCTAGATTGTGGGCTATACGTCTATACGTCTCATCTCTCACAAATTATTATTTATCCTTTAATAATAATGACAATTTATGGCATAAAAATAAAGGCAAAGTATTAATGAATTTTTTAGGAAAATATTTGTTATTGACATATATAATTAGGAATCACTACTTTTTCTTTAGGTCGTGATTAAAATTTTATTCCCATAAGTGCAATATATACAGGGTGAGCCACCTAACGTTTGCACCTCAAAAATATCTTTGTTGTTTTTAAAGATATGTAAAATATGGTAAGGACAAAGTTGAATGGTACAATGGGGCTGACACGATGCCAAAAAATTTTGTTTTTATGTCATTTTTTTTAGAGATATCAAGATCACCTTGGCTTTTTTAAATGGAACCACTGTTTTTAAACAGCTACAATGATAGTTCCTTTCATTAGGAATTCAGTGACTGTAATTATTCCAACGTCATTCAAGCCCACAGATAGAGAAAACGTATAAGATCTATAATATGAAAGTAGAATACGTTTATCACGGTTGAGACTTGTAGTAAATACTAAACATACTATGGTCGTAGTTAAAGTAAATATACTTTTTTTAAGAAAGTGGTCAGAAAAAAATACTTTTCCGTATCTTTTGTATAATATTTCTAGTATAATAATTGTTATTTGTGCTGCATACACATGCCTATTGAACGAATTATTCGATATCGCTAATGAGTAAATGTATTTGATAGTAAATCTTATAAAATCTATTCAAAACTCCCGACCCGATTCAGTTAACTGAATTTAGTCGATAATTTAAAAAATCAGTGACTGAAAATAGTAGTTGGCTACTATTGATTTAGTCGATAGTTTCAGTCTATGGTGCTCATCACTAGGCTAATGGCCAATGATGAGGGCGCGCCCATCGATTTGCAGGATCGGCTGTGCCTTCTTCGTTAGGGTTTTGTTTTCTCGGTGCCATCGGCCCTGGTGCGATGACAGCGACGAATCAGTTAATAGAAATTAGTTTATGTTATCGGCGCACAGGTTCGATCGAAAAGTCAAAAACAAAGCAATTTTGCAATTTATAAAATTTTCCTCAATGTTTCAATCCAAGTATGGATCATTTTCAAGAGAAATTTTGCATCTGAAAAATATTGAATATTGTACTAAGTGTTTCACAAGATCAATAATTTAAGAACTTTCGATCACTGCGTCTGATTAGCTGTTTGTCAATATACGTCGTTCCTGTGTTTTTGCATTGGTTTCCTCCTAACATTCACCCGTTTCAGTCTAGTTTGTACCAGCCTGGAAAAATTATTTTGTGGTTATTATGGATAATTAATCTATAATAATATTGTATGATAATATTATTGATAATTAATTTCTAGCGGGTCTAGGACAAAACACCTTCTTTCTTTTCTTTTCCATTGTTATAAATGATCGAACCAGTGCTCCGCGAATAAACATTTATACTATCTTCAAGTTATTATTGATCTTGTGAAACACTTAGTACAACATTCAATATTTTTCAGACGCAAAATTTCTCTTGAAGATGATCCATACATGGATCGAAACGTTGAGGAAAATTTTATAAATTGCAAAATTGCTTTGTTTTTGACTTTTCGATCGAACCTGTACGCCGATAACAAGCTAATTTCTATTAATTCCTAACGCAAGCGACGTGACGCATTCGTTCTTGTTTCTTCTTGTTCACTTGTATTTTTGTAAAATGGAACTTCAATTATATCCTAAATTTATCAAATATAGAAGCGTTATTTTCAGTAACGTACTCTACCAGTCAAACAAATATGGCTACTACTGTTCCCATTCTGTGTCTACAAAAGGGCAAGAAAATTGCTATTTTTGCGTTCATACTTCAACCGTGACACTTGTCAATTCTGGCTTAGACTATACAATATATTTATAGACCCGGATTACTTTCCGACGCAATGTTCCAAAATAACGAAGTATCTGGTGGTCGCAATTGACGTAATTAGATTATTTCGTAAACATTTGGAAAAATGGTGCAAACTTGTTCCATGAAGAATTGTAAGGAACGACTATACAAATATATCGTTTTTTAACAATTATTTTATACTTAATATCGCATATAAAATTGCTTTTACCATTCTTTTTTGCAAATTAAGTAAATTGTTAGAAAATAAATGCAGACTTCATACCATCAACGACAACATTAAAATCTAATTTTCTCAAATTACAATTGAAAATGAGTTAGCAGTGTTCAACACTAAACCTATCAACACCGATCAAAATAACCGGTTCCAGGCTTGTTATTTTGCAATTAAAAAAGTTATCAAACTGATTCCATAGGGAACGATTGTATAGATAAATTTTACTGGTGCACGTATTATAATAACAAACAGAAAGTCTAAATAAAATCAATCTTGTTATTTTTATAAGGGAACGTGTACCAGTTACCTTTGTGGTTCGGTAGGTTTAGTGTCAAAGTAATAAGAGTAAAATAAAAATGAACGAGTAATAAAATAAAATATATATGAAAGTTGCCAGAGTTTCCATAAATATTTATATAGAATGAGATACAGCTACGATTTCCATTTTCCCTCTAACACTTTTGCTTTGAGGTACTGCTACTTCTCAATATGTAAAAATAGTATAATCGTACAAGTGAAATAAATTTGAATATACCTGTTTCACAATATTCCTTTTGTGAGCTGTTAAAATGTTATATATATTAACATTTATTATGTATGTTATGTAATAATTGGATGTTTTTTTTATTTTTTTATTTTACTATATACTTCGTGTTCATATATAATATATAAAAAAAATCATATATAATATACAATTTAAAATTGAATGTTGGGACTAGCCAGTGATTATGTGATTTCACGTTCGTATTTGTCTTGTTTTAAAAAATTTCTAACAGTATTTTGCGAGCGTTACGGAATATTCGAAAGAAATTAAATTTTGAGGGGACACAGTGTATTACCCAGTGAAGCAGAAGCATGTGCACTTGAAACAATTCCTTGCTTGGTAAGAAATAATTTCATACACAGGCATGTGGAGTTTCTGCGACCCATAAAAAAGACGCGAGACACCTCTGCGAGATATTTGTACGTTTTACGCTGTACTCCGCATAAAGGAACTTGCTTCCAGAAATGTCGCGCGCCCTATGGAATTACAACACTCATTTTGGAAAAATATGAAACCATCAAACAAGAAATTCGGCAGAGGTGATACCTTTAATCGTACCTATTATTATAAAATGGTCAATTTATAACTGTTCATGATTTCTTCAGTTATTAATCAATAAAGTTATCTAATTTTTTCTTATTAAGAACTCGTACATTGTTACTGTAAATAAATATTTCCTTCGAAATTGCTACTTATTAGAATTAAATAGTTCATATGATTCCTATACTCCTATTCTCATTTTCAACAGAAACAATACAAAAAACATAAAGTTTTCAATAAAGCTAAACGTGAATTTTATGTAGCTTCCACCACTTCCATTAGGAAGTGTTATTTTAAATTATAAAGAAATGCTGCTTTTTTACAATTCCAATTTTTTTATATTTGTACTATCCACGTGGTCGGAGAGTAGCAAGTCAAAATGTTCACAAACAAAAAATTGCGAGAAATTTAAAATGGTTGCTCTCAATGGATGACCCCTTAGTTCCTCTTTCTATGAATTTGCTCGGGAAATCAATAAAATCGATCAAGCAGAGATACTCATAGCGCCTTGAATATTTACTTACTAACTACAAAATGATTCGTCTAAGGTTCGGATCAGTGCAATGTGGACTAATCTCTCGGACGATCATTAGTTTCACTCGATTCCCCGTAATAAATGAATATTTCATTGGAAGTTGGAACAGCAAAAAGACGAGCGCGATGACAAAGTGTTGTAAATTTGATCGTGCAGCTAAAACTCAGCGTCTTTCCCGCGAGAAAAAGTGAACAGACTCCCGCTGATAAGACGATTCCTCTTCCGCCTGTGTCGGTGAAAGTAATCCTAAGTTATGCGGTATTTCTTCACAGCGAAACATGTTCCCGGAGCGAGCAGCTCTCCGCACATTCAATGCAGCCATGGAATGATAACGCTTGTGGATAAAGTACTAGGCGGTTGAGTTTTAAACGTTAGAATAGTAAAAGAAGCGACAGTAAAACTTATATGGGAAACAAATACGCTGCGCAAATATACCGTCCATAAAAACTGCCGCGATGCAAAATACGTGGAACATCGCGAGCGAATTTATTAATATTTTTGTTAGTACCAACAAACTTCTACGACGATCGATAACATTGTACATTGTACATTAGCATATCTTATGTGTTATTTATTGCTATCAAGGTAATGTATTTTAAGTGAAAAGGGAATGTATCTGTTACAAACTAATGAAGTGTAATTTTAACCTCTTAGCTATCTACACGAACGATATAGACACCTGCAATTTTTTAATAATTACTACCTATCTTGAAAATTTATGGAAATTTTCATATAAATGAAATTAAATAAATAAATTAAAGAAATAAAAAAGAAAAGTATTCATATAAATTAATATTCGTAACTAATAAAATACTTTAAAATGTATATATAAAATACTCTGAAATATTTTATACGTTACACACTTTGAAAATCCGGCTACAACATGAAATAATTAAATTGTAGATTCGCGAATACGGAACATTTTCCTGGAACCTCCATGCACTTGGTCAACCAAATAACTTGTTGACGACATTGAAAGACCATCCGCAACGTTTCCCGATTTTCCGGGCACTAAATAAATAAACAAAACCACTCGAACGAAGTGTACGAACGTCGATTCATTAACAACCGGACGAATCTCATGGTAAACTAAACATGGATGTTTCGAACGAAAGACTTGACCCAGCGCGAAGCCATTAACATTAACATTCGCCCCAAAGATCCACTCGCCGATGCGATGGTTCCCAAACGAATCGATCGTTTTGCCATTCATCGGCTCACTGGGAACGTTTCACGGAAGCACAATCAGCTCCCGAAGCGGTTGGTAAGTCATGAAATAAATAGAACTGGGTGAATAAACTGCGGCGAATTATCTGGAGAAATTAGTGAGATTGAAAAATTCTTTCTACAGAAATTTTCGAATGAAATGCCTTATTGGAGCACATATTTACATAAAAAGTGTCTGAACAGATGCAGTCTTTTCGTTCTAACAAACCAATGTACACTAGTAGCAATTATTACTGTTTATCTAATTGGGTTCTTTCATTATATTCCCTTAAAAATCTCTTTTGCAGATACTATTTAGCTTTTTTCAAACTTTCACCACTTTCAAGATCTTATTCACCTTTTTACGAACCACATTCACGCTTTTTAAGATCCTATTTTTGCAAATCATTTATTTCTACAAACATGTTTCTTTAAATTACCGTAATCAAATAAAATTTATTGTTCCTACATTCAAAATTCCATTGCATTTAACAGTGAACATAAAATACTAATTTGACATACACATAGATTCATCAATATTTAGTAAAAACGTCGACGTTCGAAACTTGACAGGGTGGTTTCTCAAGACGAAAGTCTGCTCTATGGCGTGGTATAATTCGATTTTCCATTGAACCCTTATTTTGTTATATACATTGAAAAATATCCTAAATATGTGTGCAAAAGTGGTGTCTCTCTCCGTCTTTAATGATTGTTTAAACACGCTTAAACAATCACAACACATTACTATTGCACATCACTGGATTAGGGAAATTCTAGAGAATATTTTGTTGTATAGAACAGTACAATGTAATAACATTACAATATTTGTTCAAAGTCGAAAAATATGTCTTTTTTCAAATTAAAATTTCTTAAACACTGCGTGTAGGAAAAAAATTAAGGCCAGATTCGGAATCAGCGCGAAAAACTCTGCCAGATCCACCCAATAGTTATATATAAACATTTTTGTTGTTGTCAGTGTAATTTGTGGTAATTAGATGTATACGTATTCATGATTAATAACATTAATAAAATGTTCATGATTTTTCAAAGGGGATTACTCTATATTACATTCCTCTGATAACTCGAGGCTTGTTATACATGTAACAGAAATTATTCCTGATAACACAAACATTCGTCAAGGAATTCAAATAATCTAAAAAATATGATTGACGCGGCGCACAGTGGGCCATTTATCCAGTTTAGTGCGTCTAAATTATTGTAACGTTATTAATAGTATCAAAATCATAATATTAAACATCAGTGAATTCGTCTTAACACCAACTACAACATTATCAAATCAAAAATACAATTTAATATTTAAAAAATCGAAGCATCATTGTTTTTTCTTTTAAACAAAATTTTTTCAATGTTTTATATATTGCCATTTACACATTTAACTTCGTTAATTTGTTTTATTATTGATAATACTAAAACCAGAGGTCAATTTACGTCTCAAGGGAACGTATAGTATATAAAATATTCACGAATTTTTACATTTTTTTACCTTTAGTTTCGGACTTTTTTCTGATACTATTCCTACTTATACTATTTGGCCCACAGTACGGCGGTATAAATTGAATTCGTAGAAGTGACAGACCCAACTCGTGCATTAGAGAGTTGATGAAACATGATTTATACGAAAAAAACTAATTTTTCAACCGCGCAGAGTAAAAATGTGGTACTCAGCCAATTTAAATCCTTAAAATAGAGGAATTCAGTCTGTATGATCGGACCAGATCGAGATTCGGTAGCGCTTTGGGTTGGAACAATCAGCTGGCGAACGAGGGAGCCTCGGTAAGTCACGAAATAAATAGAGTAGCGTATACGCGTAGGATTGTCGAAATACGAGGGGAGATTCAAGAAGGGAGAGAAAGGGGAGAGCAGAGAGAGACAAGTAAAAATTCTATGGTTCAACGTGGAAGGTGTCGTGCGTAGGGGAGAAGTCTTGGATAGAAGGAGGAATCGTGCGGGCCGTTATTATTATGAATGAGATTTACACTGGCTGACGATCGAATACTTCAGTAGGTAAACCAATATATCTTCGCGTGACGCCGCCGCCGCGCTGGTCCCGTTGCGCATGCAAATACGAAAGATTGTCCAGTACGTGGCAAATATTTGTCTTGACTTCTCATCGAGACGTGCGCCAAGCGCTGCGCGAAAACTGGGCACACACACATGCCCTAGTAAAAGATCCTCTCATCCTCTATCCGGCACGGATACACGTCCTTTTCCACCGGTATTCGCGCCAGTTTTAATATCGTCCTGTATTTACACGGCATTACTTTCAGTACACGCGGCGGAAGGAGGAGATGCGCCGAGCGTTTCCCAACGACGATGCGCATTTTACAATCGTACCCTAGGCAGCCTCGGACCCGGTTTACGCCGCAAGCCTCCACGCTACGCTTAGTCATGCTCGCGGAAATTTCACGCGGAACAGTATCGCGTCTTCCGCGAAATAATAAACGCGGACTTTGCCCCAAGCTGGTTTTTACCCTCCACCGTTTTTACCCTTAGCCGAGCCCTCTACCACCCCCTCCCCCACAAGCTCGCAAGATTTCTTTGTTATTTGTCTACTATGGCTAATATTTCGGCATAGATCCAATAGCGATGAAACTACTCGCTCTAGTGGAGAGAAAAGTTTCTCGCGAGCTCGAACAGACCGCGAGAAATGAAACGGAGAGGAATGATCGGCGTCGTTCGACCAAATTACTGAAGACTTCTTTAAGAGTTCGTCGTCTGACTCTGTCGGCATCGTACACGGAAGGAAGCTGGCTTGCAAAAAATTGTGCGCTGCAAGATTTAACGAAACCATTTTTTTTTAACATCATTATTTGGGCAGTGAAGGAAAACGAATATGTCTGATCAGTGCAGGAATATAACAAATATTTAATATACAGGGTGTCCCAAAATTCGTGTACTTCCCGGAAATGGGAGGTTCCTTGGGTCATTTGAAGCGACATTTTCCTTTAGAAAAATGACGCCAGCGGCTTTGTTTAGGAGTTATTAACAAAAAACACGGACCAATCAGAGCGCGGCTACAGCGGATTGATTCTGGCTCGGCCAATGGCGCCGCCACGCTAAGCGGGACCTGTCGCTGAGTCGGACTCTGTTTGCTCTAGCCGCGCTCTGATTGGTCTGTGTTTTTTGTTAATAACTCCTAAACAAAGCCGCTGGCGTCATTTTTCTAAAGGAAAATATCGCTTCAAATGACCCAAGGAACCTCCCATTTCCGGGAAGTACACGAATTTTGGGACACCCTGTATAGTTTGTTATGAAGAAGGTGAATCCGTATGAAAAAATAAGGAAGGTTTCATAGGGTTCGTGTGCGTGGTATATCGTCTAGTATTAAGGCGTGTTATTTTAAATTATAGAAAACGCCGTTTTCTTTCGCAATTAACAAGTTTACTAATCATGTGTCAGAGAGTGACAATTTTAATCTCAACATATAAAATATAGCGCGAAAATGACAGCTATTAATGGTAGTCGTCTATATGCAGGAAGTAGAATTGGTCGGTCATGGTCAGATGTGTCAGACGACTCCGATCTAATAGTGCACGTATTAACTGTATTTTTAAGCTAATTCTTCTCGAGAACGAGGCATCAAACGAAAAACTAGGGGGTTGTTTTGCGAGAGGGTTAGTGGTACGCATAGCTAGAAGGCCTACAGCTATTAATGTTTTTTATTTTGTGTGTGACTTTCCAAGAGTCACGTAAAGAACTTCCCGATTCATTAGTTGCAGTATATTTCTTCGGTAGAAAATTTACGTTCTTCCGTTTAACCCCTTGCCGTATTTTGACGAGCCACAGACTCGTGATGAAGGTTTTTAACAAAGTCTAACAAATATGAATATTCCAAGTTTCATTTTAGATGAAATAAAATTTGATTCGTTTGTAATCAATAGTTAAGCATTCAAATAAATGTAGCCATATAAAAAATGTAAATTTTTTTCCTTTCTACGACATTTTTGGGGATACAGACGTTTTAATCACTGTAACTGTAAAGTAAAATGGTACGGCAAGGAGTTAAATTGCATTGTTGAATCAACTTATTTAAAAAAACTACATAACTACTGGACCAAATTGGACCAAAATCTAATTAGCTCTAAGTTACAGCGGGACACATCGATTGCGTTGTTACTTTTTCAGAAAACGTTAACGAAAAATTTGATAACATACGCACATACATTTGCACATATATAGGAACATTTTGCTGAAAATAGTCTAAAATGACTCCAATGGCCTTGAAACGTGAAGATCTGCTAAAAATTCGATTTTCGGAGTCATTACAATGACTTTCCTATAAATCAGGAAGTTAAATATTATACTCCTTCTTCGACTTACTTTTTCATGTATTTAGATTCACCCCCTCGCGGCTTGTTCGACGACACCCTATATTTTTTTGATTACTATTATATTTTGAACCGATGTAAAATTTAGTGAACAACTGCGACTATCAAATTAAATACAAAATAATTAAAATGTTGATTGACTCTTATATTCAGATTGATGTAAAACGTCCTGTGGGTTTTTGCAATAGGAAAATAGTTGTAATAGCTGGAAAATAGTTGTACTTCTGTAATATCATGTGAATTTATTCGAAGACCTGCAACCTGCTTGTGATCTATTCTTGAAATTGTCTCATTAATAAAAACGCTTTAGAAATTACAAAATTTCGAGGTCCATTAAGAAAAATTATTCTGATCATGAAAAGTCAAATCTCAAATTCACGACTCGAAAATCGATGGTTTCCGGTGATTCGCGAGATTTCGCGTTCGTGGGAACAAGTTTCGAATTTGAGACGGGCTGGGAGCTTCAAATCCGATTAATGTTTCAAGCCCGCGAATTTCGCAACCTCTTTCAATGATTAAGGAAACTTCCCCACACGGATTTTCGGGAATTTAATATTCCGTTTGCTGTTGTGGAGCACGCGAGACTTTGTCATTCTTGTAGAACGTGAGTGGAGCAACGGCAGAAGAGCGGAAGTGATAGAAGTGGAAGTAGCCGGGGAAGAAAATGTCGACGTTTGGCGACGAAGAGAACGGGGGCGAAATGGTGTTTCAAGATGTCGCGCACGAATCAACAACAAGCAGTGCTTTGGATACGTTGAATCATACGTTTCTGTGTATCGCTGGCGAATAAAAGGAAGTAAACTGCACGAAGAAAATGAGCGAACTCGTAAGAAGTACGTATGTTTAAAGAAAAGGAATTTTTAAGTTGCCAGTGAAAGTGCGCGATGATGAAGGGAGAACCGTTGAATTCGTAAAACACATGAAGAAACGAGTGTTCATTACAAAGTTCGTCGGAAAGCTGCCAGCAGAAACGCGTGCTACGTTTTGCAGGTAACTGCTCGAGTTCATTACTGCTTCTTTCTTTATTCGCCATAGAAAAACATACAGAAAACACGTGATTAGCAATTACTATACTGAGACAAAAATTTCCAACACATTTCCAACAGTTAATTTACACATACGCATATTCGTTTTCATTGGCTACATTTTCCTTTTGTTATCGTTGTCGCACATCCAGCGAGTTCAACAACGTGTTCGAGAACGTCTCTGGCGTGGACTAAGAAAAAATTTCTTCTCGTTTGCCGCAACTTTGTTTACACGCAACAATTTGTCCACGCGAAAAGCCGCAGCTCTATTTACTTCGTCCATCATTTTGACTTGGTTAATGCCCATCGTTTCGAAAATGAGCCGTACTTTTTGTCTCGCGGAACAGTCTCGCCGAGGAACTCGCATTTCCGCGAGATTTTATCATCGGAATAAGCGCTGGTCTGATAAACTGAGACTGTTTTTGCATTATCGCAGCTGCTTGTCCCGCTAATACATTGCGCGCACTGTTAACAAAATACTGTGGCATCTGCACGATACGTGGAAAATAAATATCTAATCGTTTTACCTCGAGATTTTGTGCGTTTGGTGCAGAAACTAATGGATGAGATTTCAAACGGAAAAAGAAGAAATTGAAAGGAATCTTTCCACGAAAATGTTATAAGTTCGAACGTCTGTCAAAATATTGAAAAAATTGTTTCGTCATTTAAACTGGCATAGTTTTAAAGATTGAAGCTTCCTCTTTCCAACTTTCGATCATGTGTCTCACGTTAGTTCGATAAACCAGTGAGAAAAAATCGTACATCAATTTTTGTGATGTCGTAAAAAGAGGCTTCAATCTTTAAATCTATGGCAGTTTCGTTCGAAAGAAAATTTTGTTTTATATTTTTGAAGACATTTGAATTTGCAGCATTTTAAAAAAAGAATTAAGAAGAGTTTCGCTAACATTAGTCTATTAGAAATAAGATTAGTTGGAGTGGCTTTTTATTTAGCATAGTACATCAACTTTAGTGATGTCGTAAAAAGGAGGCTTCAATCTTTAAATCTATGGCAGTTTCGTTCAGTTTCGTTCAGGAGGAATTTTTTTTGTTTTTTGGAGACATTTGAATTTGCAGCATTTTTAAAAAAGAATTAAGAGGAGTTTCGGTGACATTAGTCTATTAGAAATAAGATTAGTTGGAGTGGCTTTTTATTTAGCATCATATTTGGTTACGTTTCCCTAATCAAATGAAGATTGTAAACAGGTTTGTTTGTTAAAGAGTACACGAGAAGCGAACCTGCTTGGCAGCGCGCACGATTCTTGAGCGACGAGAAGCGCTTTTTAACTGGCATCAGTTAAAAGTCGCCGTGAAAGGAAAGGGGAAGCGTGAAATTCGCCGTGCTCCCCTCGGCGAGAGGTCGATACTATGTGTCACATACTGTACACATTCAGATTTTATTACTCCCGGTTGGTCTCTTTTTTTCAGCTTTTAAAATTAACCGGCCGGGCTCGGGACGAAAATTGAAACAGATATTCCGAGGACCCCGTCACGATACGCTCCGCGCGGCAAACGCGCGTACGGCCATAAAATACAATGTCAGACAATGAAATAAATTCGCTACGACTTCTTCAAAATTGACACGATACGTATAAGTTTACGACAGGGCCGCTTCCTCGACGCTCAGAGGCGTCAATCGAACGAAGCTGACGCGCGTCTGCTCGATATAATAAACAGAGAATTTTCCTGGCAGTGTCGCAAACGATTTTTAACCCCTTCTGTCAGATTTTGATCGTACGTCTGCTTTAGTATCAATCCTTTCGAATGGAAGATGAAGGACACACTAACACCAGGCTTGTGCGAGAACCCGGATTTCTCGGGTTCGGGACGGGTCGGGAAATCTCGGCCGAGA
>CM052337.1:3387153-3481382 GCA_028455595.1 Lasioglossum vierecki | reverse complement strand
GTTTTCACATGAACGACAATTAACAAAATGTCTTCGTTGACGAAATAAATATCTTGTTAATTCGACTGGCCATAAACTTTTCGGCACTGAATATTTGCACAAAGACCCGCAGTTTAATTATACCGCTAACGGACACGACGATCGTAAAAAACTAATTGCAAATTAGTTCCAGATGTTTTACACTAAGATTCATCGGTAGTCGATAAACTCCTTCGTTTAAAACTAGGTCGGAGTTAGAAGGAAGCATTTCCACGGGATTAATTTCACTTCATCCGAAAGTTTCACTTTTCCAGAGAAGTGTTTGTATCCGTGAAATTTTTTCCACCTCGGCGGAACATCCGCAGAAAATCCGGATTCCCTTCCGAAGAATCGAGCTGCTTTCTTGCTTTGCTTTACGAGCACGTATTTGACATGCGTATCCCATACCGAATTGCCGAACTATATCGGCCTATCAATGCCCCCGTGTTCCAAAGGGAATGCAAAATCGGAGAAATGCACGAAAGTGTCTGATTAATATTAAACTGGAAGTATTACTTACCCGATATCCTTCGCCGTGTCAGTGAAATATTGCGATAACGAAATTCCAGAACCGACCAGAGAAATCGCAATATTTTCGAGGAATTGAAAACGACGATATTTACAAATGCTCCATTAAAAGACAAGAATAATGTCGTACTCCCTTGAACAATTTAAATGAATATGTCAATTAAACATAGAAATGTAAAACTATTAAAATCACATCACATGTTTTAATACAAATAATTTTATTATTTCTCCTAACTGCATTAACCCTTATACAAATATCCAATTTATAGTCATAAAAGAATTTGGAAATAGTTTTTTTCCATTTGTTGACAAGAACCTTAAACACATTTTGAAAACAAATTAAAAGTAACTATCTAGATATCTGAATATTTACAGAATCGTAAAATTTAGTAAAAGAAATAAAATAATTATGAGTTGCAAGCAGCTATATATTATCATGTAATCAACACTTTTTTGATTATTAATTGTCAAAAATATATAGTATGGATATTTAATTACTTTCACTGTAGAAGAGAAAACAGTATAACGTAAAAATGATTGGTATTTATAATAATGCAGGATACTCTTAAAATGCAGCTTCCAATGGCCTTTGTATTTTAATTAGTTTACTTTACGGTACCTGAAAGAAGTACAAAATTATTTACATCACATAACCATTACAAATATTCGAAACAGTGTATATTTCGTATCACTATTTAGTCGTTTCCTTTTGGAACCACGCCGGTCTTTTAAATTGGTTTTTCATAATTGTTTAAGAATTAAACTTACCTTAATTGCATCTGGAATTCAGCAATCAACAAAAGTTGCTGTAAAGTTTCTTTTCACTTATGCACCTAATCGAGTTTAATAACAAATCTATTTCCAACAATTCATGCCAATTGATCCACTTTTATACTGATTACGAATTTGTATTTCAGGATTCATAGAAGCTAGCATAGAAACAATTTTTAATTTTTTAGATTGATCTGCAAAAGAGATTTTTTTTAATTTAATGTTAAAAGTAAACTTCATTCTATACATATCTAAGATAAAGAAAGTCCTGTCGTAAATAATAATGAACTACCACTGAAGCATTTATTTTATTTACTCGACACCTACTGACACTTTCTACTGATCCCAGTCTGGATGCATTGAACTGAAAAACGATAAGTGACGGAAAAAAGAGTCATGAATTAATGTTTATCGTACAGCTTCATATATCACACGAAGCTCTATCTTTATTTCGTCGTGATACTGACTACAATATGTTCACAGATATTTACAGGATTCCATTTGCACCTTTATACAGTTTTGCATTTTTCAATAATTCTCGTGACACTCGCGTGTTGATTCCACCGATCACGATACTGGCAGTTTTATAAAATGATCGTACACCTAATACATTGCACTGTCGTGTGTTGACGTCCAATTCAAAATCGCATACAAAATCGTCGTGTCTTCTGCGTAGGATGATTAGAAAATATTCGAACCAATAACAAGTATTTATTATTCAAATGAAAAAAATTAATTGAAGATAAGTAGTAAATGTAAACCATAGATCAGACATTCAATAATAAATTGTTTGGCACTTTCAACTCGATATCAATCATCCTATGCAACAAACGTTTTCTCTATGAAATCGATATGACGATTCTCATAATTGTTACGCATATTGTTTAAATATAAACATTTCGAATAACACAAATTAAGCAGTATGTCACAATATGGAATAGCGGTGTAATAATTTATCATTGAAATGTTCAAACAATGCGTAAATAATTACAGTGTTACTTGATTAATAGGACACATATTGTATTAATATCAACGTTTAGGCGTCGAACAAAGCAGATACAGATAATGATGATTGCTTCTTTGAAACTCGATTATTTATTATTCATCGAGCTGTACAGTTGTCGGATCCTAATTATTTCCTTACAAAAACGTTGTGTTGGCAGTATCCGCTATGTTAATCGTCTGTGTACGTTAATTAATACATATGGAATTTCATTTTAACATTATTAAGGGTATCGAAGCACGTCCCTGTCAATAAAGCAATTAATTACTATTTTAATATTTGAAATTATTATAGAGTGTCTTTCAAAGAAGAACTTATTTCTGTATGAAAAAATACACCTCTACCATTTATAAATATACTAACAATAAAACAGAATGGAGGAAAGTAAATTATTTAAAACTTTGAGTTTCAAAAAGTGAATATAACTCCAAAAATAATTTCAAACAAATTCTTCTCATTTTGAGTGACATCGGTGAACGCTGATGCGACAATTAATTAACAATCACACGAAAAGTATCCTTCGGATCAAATGTTTCTCTGAAATAACAGAAATAATTAGTGTAACATTTTATTCGAAACTGTGGTTAATAGTCTGATGCGTCGAATCAACGAAATAGTCTTCTTATTGTTCCAATAAGACGGTTCACGAATTCTAATCGAATAAATTTAACAAACCCAAATCGAATAAAACGTATCCCTCAGAATTCTAACATTATGAGAAGACCTTCAGCGATTCTACGGAAGATTTTCTATGAAAAAATCAAATCAACCCAGGATACGAAGGATCCTTTTCCACGACGAATAAACATCCAAGGTACCTGCCCGTCGAAGATCACCGTAATTTCTCGTTCCGTGGATCTGCTCGTTCGCTTGCATCGTTACATCCATTAAACACACAAATGTTCATACGAGGAAGCCGTGGGTCGATACAACATACCGCCTTCTGCATTTATATGTATTTTCCGGTAACAGTTCCGAGGGAAATCAACCGAATAATCTACGTGTATCAAGGGGACTTTACAGGCTACTGTACAATTCCTAGTTACACAAAAATTCGTTCGACGCTTCGAAAAATAAATCCTTCTCGGCCGCGCGCACCCCGCGGCTGGGGTTTCTGGTGGGAGAAAATTAGCCGACAAAAAACTCCTTTTTTCAACGTGTTGGCGGCGACCGCAGTCTAGTGAAACTAACTGTACAATCTTTTCCCGTCTAGTTCGAAACGAACACCACGATCGCTCGTCGAGATACATTTTGGACCAACGGAAATCGTTCAGAAAAGAAGGAAACGGAATCGTTGGAAATCGACTGCGATTATAATGTACAACGACGGTCCTAATCGGAGCCTACTCTGTACAATTGTTTCTCGTTACGTTTTCTTTTCTCTTTTTTTTGCTTTTTTATTATTATTTTCGCTTGATTAGAAATCAGTTCTTTCGTATTGTCTGTTGTTACAATCGGAGAAGCGTTTGGAAGCATGAGTGTGTCTGTGTGTGTCGGTGGTCGTCGAATTGACCGTGATGTACACCTGTCAGATAATCCTCAGTAGAATAGCCTAGCGGCGGGTCAAACACCGAGACTCGAAAGGTGATTCGGAGACGTCCGGCTCGTGAAATTCGTATATGTTACAGGCAAATGAGGGGATCTCGGCGTCACGCGGCAGCTTTCGAGACGCGATGGCTGGCGAAAATTTGGCACTCAGCGGGGAATATTGCTGGGGAATATGGGTCCGCCGGAAACCGGTAAATTCCGTTCTGAATCGCTCTTGATACTGCTAAACCAGAGATTTCTGATATTCTAATTTTCCCGTAATTATGAAAGCGGTCAGTCAAAACCTGAATCGAGACAATGCGCTGGAAAAGTGGTGAATTGCATTTCGAATTGCTCTTTACGCTACTGAACCCGAGATTTGTAATATAATATTTTCTGATGATTATTAAAATGGTCGAAATAAAAATCTAAAAGTGGCTACGTTTCGAAGTGACCTTTACACTGCTAAACCAGAGATTTCTGATGTGTGTTTCACGGTAATTATGAAAATGTGGTTTACATTAAAAACTAAATCGAGATGATACTGCAACAGTATAGATTTCTGTATAAAAATTTTTCAGTAATTATGGGCATGGTCTGAATCGAAATTTACATTAAGATAATCCACCGGAAAATTCTATAATTTTCACTGAAACTAAATAATTTCACTGAAACAATTGTAGAATCAAGTAGAGAAATACAGAAAATTAAAATTAGAAGTACTTAAATATATTGTTTACTTAGTATTTTGGCCAGTGAAAAACTGAGGCAGGAATAAAATACTGTAACTAAAAAATGAAACGTAACAAATTGATTGAAATATAAATGTTTTCTTCAGTCCAAAGCACTGTAAGATCATGTACTTCTTAATTTGTTTTTCATAATTCAAAAAATTTCACAACTACACGTGAGTTCTGTGCTATAAGACCAAGTATTTAATGCAAAATTACATACTATAATAGGAAAATACATATTGGAGCAGTCTAAATATCTGGAATCAAAGAGTACGTGATGTAGACCACTACCATAATTACCGGCGCAAATAATACACGAAAATATAGAGTTACGAGAGCAAGAATAATAGAACGAGACTAACGAGAACTAGAAAATTAAAGCAATATTTTGAAAGGTAACAGTAATTTCGGTCTGGGCTAGATTTAGAAGTATCGTGAGTATCCGTCGGGAGTAGTAAATTTAGTTTTGGTATATACGTAACAATGGTGATTTCAGTATTAAAATAATAGAATTACTTGAAATAATAGAGTAACAAAGTAACAGTATTCTGAAAAATTACATAAATCGGGTTAGGTCTTGTTTACGAAATGCTTTATGTTAAACAGTCGTAATTTACACATTATATTTTATTTATGTAGTATAGATATCGAATACTTTCAATGTTTACGCTGTAATTACTGAAGTCAAAGAATTAGTGAAGAAAATGCAACATGAATATTAATATGTAGAAAATAATAACAATAGTTATTTGGTCCAGTGACTGTGTGCAATTATGAAGTACCCTCAAAGAATGTAGCACCAATCGATTAAGTTATTTCAGTTTTTATGGAGTTCATAAATAAGTTCAAAGTTTCGTTTAACTGATGGAAGTACTGTGGTTGTTGAGGTAACTGACTAAAAATTTAAAGTTTACGAATATTTCTATTTAATCAATTGGAATTCTTCCTCAAACAATTTCGACGTAATGATAATGCTGTTATGCAGTATTTTTTCATTAACTTAATTTTACACAGCGATGAACAGTGCACATTTAGTAGAAAAATGTGACACGGTTAATATTATGATGCTGTAGGAGATAATTACAAGGAATTATGTGGATTATTGTGGCATTAACAAAAACAACGAAACACTATAGTAATAATAAACACAAACTATAGAACCTGAAACAGAGTATTCATTACAAACAAAATGTAATATTAATAATTATCACGACTGAACAAGTACACTGATAATTGTCAAGATTATTGACTAATGCTTTAAAAACTCAGAATAACCTAAATAATATTAAAAACCGAAAAGTAAAACGTTCACCTCAATTATTTTTTATTTTTTATAAAGCTCAGTCAATTCAATTTTTTGATCGAATAAACCGAATCCAATTAACTTTCGTTTTCGAAGTCACAGGTTGTTCGATGTTTCGTTAACGAATCGAATCATTTTGCATGTAACATATACCGGATCATCGATTGCATAGAAATCGTAAAGCAACTATTCATACAAATCGTACATAGAGTATATGGTAACGAATGCTCTCACACACGGGACACGAATGTGATTATTTCAACCATACGGAATCACGTGCAAACATGTCCGCTTGTTAGAGTACTGTTCTGATATTGTCTCTTTTCCACAGGAGATTCTGAAAGTAGAGACGGAGCGTGAATAGTCAGACGTCCGAACCCAATCTGATGTTCGATTGGTAATTGATATGCTACGAGTTATGATATAAATCCGATCTCTGCTTAACAACTAAATAAAACTAAATGTACGCTATGCTCCTAATTACTCAGATATGTGTATCGGTACACGTACAAACGCGTGCGCGAACTTTCGAGGGCAATTTCGGAAGGTTGTCTTTTCGTAATTAATTTGTCACCGAGCTTTCGGATCGTTCGTGGCAGGTCAAAATTTTCAAACTATTACACGCTAAACGAAATACCCTTCCACAAAGAACACACTTCCTATTTTGTAACTGTGTACAACAGTTCAATTTGATTTTTAGCTTAATTTTTCAATGAACATCATCGATAGCGTTTCGATAATTGAAAACGAACACTCGACGCTTAATGGGCGAAAGTATTTTCGCGGGCGAATAGGATGGGTCGATAATCGGAATGTTGAAACATGTAACCTAAGTCTTTCCGACTACGATGAACAAGCTGTTCCATTAATTAACATAGCAAGCTTTTGTATGAAATATTTGTTTGTAAGTATTTGTTTCATAAATAATCCCCAACTTGAAAGTATATTCAAAGTATATTGAATATATTCATTATAAAGTTGTACGTAGGTAGATTGTAATTTATTAATACATAAAACAAAAGGAATAAAATCTTTTCATTAGACGTCTCGTTTTCGAGAAGATCAAGTTTAAAGAGCAGTCAGGTTCGCATGCTACAGTATATGCAGGAAGTGAAATTGGTCGGTCACGATCAGACGCGTCAGACGGTTCCTATCTAATAGCATGCGTGTTCACTGCATTTCAAACTCGATTTTCCCGAAAACGAAGAGTAGGATGAAAAAATGTTATACCGAAATTTTTTTATTATTTTTTCATGTAGAATCACTCTCTGCCCAATTGTACTACGATTTCCATCCCACGCTGTATTCGAGGGCCTGGTTGTACATTTTTTTCCAATTGAAATAGCTTCAATAATAGCTTTTACTAGTTGCACTCGTAGATCGTCAAAGGTATGTATATTTTTTAGATGCACATAACGCGTTTGGTACGAATCAAATATGTTCATCTATGAAAACGTGTTTGATCGATGCAAATACTTTATCTTTCTCTTCTTCATGTTTTATCTTCACCCAACACTTTTTTCGAACAAAGCACACGCGTTGCGATAGATGTAAAAAAGCATCGCTTTATGACCTATGAACGAGATGCAACAAATTTTATGGGAGAATGTGCAGACGTTCCACTTTTTATTTGCAGCAAAAGGATTTGCGGATTTAATGTTTTCGACATATCGATTTTTTTTATAGTAAATCAACGTTATGGAACGCAAATGTGTTTGCGATATAGAAACAAGGCGGAAATAATGAAATGGCTATATTATTATTGAAAAATCATGGATGGTTATAATGGTTAATCGCCACATTTTAGAAATATATTAATAATACGGTTGGAATAAAAAGAGTATAATGAGAGTGAAGATTAAAACGTTATTAATAAATGAAGAGCAGCACGTTTCTATAAATGTATGAATGCCCAAAACGCAATTTTAATACCTGAATAATTTAAACAAATATTTGATCCTACAAATGCTGGATGGTTTAATGTTTTCTCTTACGAGGCCAATGCAAATGTTGGCAGCAAGATAAAATTAAGTCGTCAACCTAAGAGACAAGTTTACTATCAATAATGTCAAAGTGTAACTCAATAATATAAACAACACCTCTAAACAAAATCTATGATTTGAAATGCCTATATATGCCTAATGATAAAAAAAACGTCATGATTCATGTATCTAGCAAAATTTAAGGTACCATATGATTTTAGATCTGTTTCAACTTAAGAAACACTTGATATATCTTAATTCTGTTGTATGTATGTATAATAGTTTAGTGACCGGATCTCATTGAACGTATCATTTGTGCGAGATGATGAATGAATTTTTGTGTAAACTCGAAACAGATATGTTGTTGATAATGTTTACTGTTAATACTGTACAACATTTAATTTCAACTTGCAAAATGACATAAGAAACAAGGTGACGTGTTAGAGACGCACAGTGCGGCGTGTAAATGGATATTCGAGACAAAAATCATAACTTCTAAACTAATCAATTTTTCACCTAAGTACCTTAATAATTTTTTTAATGGGAATACAAAGATGCATCGATTAATGCACCAAAAATATAAGGTTCCATTAGTCCCTTAATAATTTTTTAATGGGAATACAAAGATGCATCGATTAATGCACCGTGAATATAATGTTCCATTAGTAAAAAAGTTTATTCTAATTTTTTTCTTTTAATGAAGAGTTTTTTATGATTAGTTATGATTGCAATTTGTTGTCAATTGAATACCGTATAACTTTTGTTGGAAATATTTTTTATTTATATGGTTAAATTTAATTATATCTACTATAATGCATAATTATTTACTTCGATCAAATCGCGAGTCTTGCAATTTATCGCAGAAAAGAGAATTATATAGCAATATACTACAACATCTAGTTGATACAGAACAACCAAAATTATAGGATGTTTTGAACCGTTTCTTTTTTTGTAAATTGCATTTTAAAGAAAAAACGCAATTCCTAAATTGCCACTTAAAATTATACATACCTCTGGTCAAATTCACCGTACCTAAGTTGTAACGAACAGTTTAAAACAAAAATGAACCTAAAAGATAATTAGGGCACGAGTAATCTAACTTTTTAGTATTTATACAAGAGTAAACTGTTGGCTGTTACTGATCCCCTATTGATTTTCTCGGATCTACTTTTTACAGATTGATGATTTTGTTGGATAATTAAATAAGAATCGAACTATGATTATTTTGATTTTTGTCCATTGCATGCCGCACTGTGAGACGCCTTCCCACGTCGAGTTAATAAACGCATAATGATATTCTGAAAAAAATAACTTCATCGATTCGATTCGCTGCGCGTTATGGGAGCTCGTTCGCCGTCGACCGTAGAAGGGATGGCTAACAATGGGGAAGGGACCGGGTGTCTCCACGGGGTGTCTCCGAAGTCGAAATTTCTGAGCCGTGGCGGGCATTATTCGTTGGCAAAGCGAAACGCAACTGCCGTCAAAAGTTGTCGGGGATTCTTGCGAGCGGAACGACTCGAAGAAAAGGCCGGGCCGAGGAGCCGATGAAGTCCACGGTCGGTGGCTGACGACGATGACTCCCAGCGAACCATGAAATCCTCTTCACGAGGTGCAGCACGGCCAGGTTCGATGGGCCATATTTCACACGACCATTACGCCACCGCGAGGGTAATAATACCGCACAATTACCGTGGATCTGAAGTTCTCGAAAGAAAGGAAATAAAATCAGCATAAAGCGGGCCACCAAATGGCGCCGGCAGACCTTTAATGAAAGTACCCGCGGCGGATAAGAAGGTAAGACACGGCGAATGCCGGGCTCGAGAGAGACGGGGCGGGGCGGGGAGGGAAGAGGGGAGGGGGGACTTGGCCCTTAAATTAATTCGCGATGAATTACGTCCGTGCCAGCTGTTCGGGCAGTTGTGTTTATTTATGAAGGAACTAAGATCTTCTTCGCGTAGTCCTTAAAGCCGGATTTCGCTTATATAATTTCTAACGATCGCCGAATTCTTTCTGCCTCGTCCATTACACGCAGATTGCGTTTACGACTAGTTTACCCGGGATTCTACGGGTAAACCGTGGAAACAAATATTTGATAGATGCATAGGCAAATAGTTGCATAGCTTTTTCCAAATATATAAAAAAATTTTGTTGAGTGAAGAAGGATGAGCAGAATATTCTACATAAATTGTCATATATGTCTCTAATGAATCATTAGATACACTTCTAATAAGTTTCAATTCATGCATTTTTTAATTATCACGTGAAATCATACCAATCGTTTATTGTCTTGCCATTGTAATATATGTTTAAGGTACGAAATTATCTAACGCTTAAGCTGATTGTGTGTCGGTTAAATTAAGACATTCTTCTGTGAAAATGATTTACTTAACACATTACTTGCTAAAATCCTATTAGTATTACTCACAATGACTGTTCTAGGTTAAAACTTGAAAATGTATTATTGAAAAATAATCCCATCCGAAATAATAATTAAATACGTTCCTGAGGGTTTGTTATAATTAGTTCAGCTTTGAAATGAAAATTGAAAATCTATCAAATGTGCTAATATCGATAAACAAAATCAATTTTGCTTTTTTCTAATGTAATCGTGGTGTCAACGTGACACAAACATTCAAAATTAAGAAAAATCATTCACCTATGTACAAAAAAAACAAAGAGAAACATGTGTAAAAGCACTTCACTTGTAAAGCACGTTTATTAATCATTTATTAAACAATTCATCATTCACTGAAACTTTTATCATTCGAGTTTAATGATAAAAGGCTTAATTTCTTTAGAAATTCAATCCACAATTAAAATTCCTGTTTGCCGATTAAAGCGCGCCGGATTCGCATTAATTAAAAACATCAATCCGACAGCGGCTTAATTTACAATTCCTTTCGAGAAGTCTCGAGGAATCGTCACAACGGTGTTATTAATTCTTCGAATATTCCGTGGCCGCCATGAACGATCCGAACCCGCAGCCCCTGCCATTTTCTCGAGTCATCGTTCGTTACTCGGATTCACTAATATCGATATTCGGCGTGGAGAAAAATCCCGGAAACTTCTTCTAAAAAGTAAATTCCTTCACTAATAGAAATCGCCCAGAGCAGATCGCCTTGATGGGCTCTCGATGGGAGGAGTGAAATAAAAAGAGGAAATCCATTGATAGCACCAGTCACGTTTAGTTACCCTCGACCCGAGGAACCGAAACGGGTAGAGAGAGATTCATTTATTTAGCGTTGGATACACATCGACGACTGGACGTTGGCATAAGCGTCTGTCAACGTCGTAATCGAACGCTAAACTTGTCACGGATTAATCCCCAATCCTGCGCTTCTCGGCTAACTGTACAACTGCTTATCCCTCTCTCCCTCTTTCTTTCTCTCTCTCTCTCCCTCTGCTTTCCTCGAAATCTCTCTTTCCCTTTTCTCTGCAGCTGACACAGAGGGATTAAACCGAACTTTCCGCGTCAACAAATAAACGTCCAACGGGGAAACTGAATCACGCTATCAACAGTCAGAAATAGAAAAATATGATTAGTATCTCATTTTCTTCACGCTCATTCTCCGTGTCGATCGCTTCTATCCAACTAAAATCGTCTAGGAAAAGGGACTCACTTGTCTACCAAATGCGCTTGCGATGCCCCTTGCACTTTCGAATCGAACCGATGTGCTAGTATTCTTTGATGGTAAGTCATGCGATCGTAGGAATTCGAATTTACACGATGGAATGATTGGTCCGATAATATTCAATGATTGATGCGTCATTAGGCATTTGAAGATCATTTGTCTAAACAAAAGTTGCCTTTCGTGCACTACCCTGTTCCGTAATTTTAATATGAAATATTCGAAAAGTGAGTAAAATGAATTTTGCAAAATGCTTAGAGGAAAATTGATAAATTTATGAACTTTATGCAATTGTGGAAGAAAGGAACCACTGAAAAACAGAAGCATGTATTAAATTGATGAAATTGTCGAAAGATTTTTATCTGATCACCGCATCCAACGATCGACTTAGAAAATTGTTACTTTGCGTAGAAATCCGTAATCAGAACGTACGATTATAAACCAGTGATTAATTCGATTATAATGTAACAAGATCGGCTGTCCAGTTAATAGAACCAGATAAAAGAATGGTTTTCCTGCGCGGTTGTGATCAAAGCTAGTCGCAATCGTTTCTACATAGTTCAGAAAAACCGTACGGGAGCCGGACCTAGATCGCAGGACCGTCGATCAAAGCTTTGTTCGATCCGTGTCGTGCAAGTGTGTGTCATTGCGCTCGTTAAAATCGCTTGGTCCGATCGAAGGAATCCGCTGGTACACCCGGCGAACCCGAGATGTCTTTTGCTCCACACATAAAAAGCTGCCGACAGTCATTGAAAACGCGATATACCCTATTACGCTTTGCCGCTTACGAGGTCTACTTATACAGATACCTTAGTTACCCTGACGTGTCAATATGCACACACATGTACACGTACAAGCCCCTGCGTGTGTGTATGATACATAGATACGTGTACAAGCGTATATGTACACCACGCGAATTTTATTGCCACTGAAAACTGAGAGAGGAACGCACCAGGCTGCTCGATTCACGTGTACAACGTCATTTCGAATTGTTTGAACGACATTAACCGTTTGCTGGATAATAAAATTATTATAGACATTCAATTACTTATTTTCCAAATCTTTAATTCCTACGTTGCTGCAGCCAATTTTTGCTATCTTTTCAATTATTCATCTTTTTATTTCAAATAACAACATTATTATAGACATTCAACGAATTATTTTCCAAATCTTTAATTCCTTCGGTGCTAGATCCAATTTTTGTATATCTTTTCAATTATCCATCTTTTTATTTCAAATAACAACATTATTATAGACATTCAACGAATTATTTTCCAAATCTTTAATTCCTTCGCTGCTGCAGCCAATTTTTGCTATCTTTTCAATTATCCATCTTTTTTTCAAATAACAACATATATTTTGTACCACGCGTGGACTTTTAGCAATTCAGTAACACGTTCGTTACCAATGTCTACCTTCATTATTAGCATATTTTATTAAGGATATTTTGGAGGTACAATGGTAGACAAAAGTACAAGATATATATTGGCAATGATGAAATATATTGGCAATGAAAGCCATTCATGAGTATATTTTGCATTAAAAAAATAGATTAATTTAAAAAGCTTACGTTTAATAAGCGAATTTCATGTTATATTTATTTTTCAATCAAATTATCTTCATATTATAAGAAATTGTAAGTGACTTTTGCGAATGTAACTGTTTAGTGAATACTGATAAATTTTGAACATAATTAATTACACAATTTTTACTATACATATAAAAATAGAGTTTCTAGTTGCGTATTTTCAATGTTTAAATACGGTTTGAAGTGGAATTTTATGAATTCTCCATAAGAAGACGTGTTAAAATGTGCAAACTTCAAGTTGCTATAAATATTACACGGTGCAGTGAATCGAACCCAAACTTTGGTAATTGCATTAATTTAGTAAGAATTACATCTTGTCAAATTTTGAAAAATTTTTTTGCGTTTTTATATACCTCCAGAACATCCTTAACTGCAACGTATCTCCTTTATTTTAAAAGAACTTAGCTAAAAGATGATTTTTTTATATGGAATTTATATAGAAAATTTAATATTATCCAGGTTTATATTGAATGTTCATATAAAAAAATTTTTATATGAAAGTTATACAGAAAATTTAATATATCCTTGAATATTGAAGACGTTAAACAACAAAATGTTGAGGTAAGCGAATGCCTTGATTATTTAAAAAATTCTCCGCAGCAACAACAACACAGATTTTCGCGTTCAAATATCACAGATGAGATGGAACGCAAAATCTCCGTCGCTCGAATAATTGTGAACGACATTGTACACTGGTCTGGACCGTGTTTCTTGTCCGTGTATACGCGCTTCCGTCCGTTCGTCTGTCTTCATTATCTCAGATCTCTTAGCGACAGTTCTCTCGTCTCGACCAAGAGCCTACCGCGATCGCGGAGATCGATTCCTCCTGTTTAATTTTCGTTCTCGTCGAAAGAATTTCACGCCGAATGATTTTCATTGGGCGTGGGTCAGTAAGACATTGATTGCGCGGGTCACGTATGCCGGTTGAATTTTGAAAGACCACCATTCGCCCGTGTCGCGAAAGTGAAATTTTCCGGGGAAAAGTGTTCTCGGGATTTTAGGGAAAAATTGGCGCGTCTGTCGCTGCGAACTGGACGCTGACAATAAATGCAGTGGACATACTGATGCGAAACTTTCAAGATGACCTGAGTGACGCTTACTACTTCGTCGGATATTTAACAGAGAAGAGCGATGCGATTTTAATAATATTCTTAGAATATTATTTACGAAGATAAAATTAATTCGATTTTAACTGTAGAGTGTCTTTTTAAACAAACGGATATCGAAGTATCAAACATAATTTTTGTTCGAATATAACGGAATTCATTCTACGGCAAAGAAAAATGAAAAGTGTATTTCTAAAATAAATAGTACGTATTGCGTTAAATAATTCTGAATTCATAAAATCTGCAGTCTGATGTTTAGTCTAGATATTGCTCATTGAAATTCATTATGCCTCACAGATCCCAATGAAACGTTGCCAATAAATTACTGCAAAAATCAATTCTCCAATCTGTACAAAGTGCGAACGATAGGGCAGCGAAAGTGTTAATCGAACGAGATCGCTCTTAAATAATCAGTGGTGAATGGTTTAATAATCAACGAGCCGTGTTCGAGGACTCAATAATGAGCAAGCGGCTAATAAAGGATTCTTTGTTTTCGCGAATGTAAATAGACGGGGCGAATGAATAGAAAACGATTCGACGGGATCTAATAATTCCGTTGGAATTCTCCCGATAGAATTGTCCGGCGTCCGACATTTCGAAGCTTGAAAGCGTTATTTTTTATTAGCTAACAGATAGAATGGGGCAGAGGCAATCGTACAGCGCCGGATCAATGCAAACAGCGAGTTCGCACATGTCGGGAATACATTTGTTAATATTTCATCGTTCTCTTTTTCGCCGGGGCGAAATAAAGTTTTCGACGTACGCGGCTCGTGCGTTTCATTTCCACTATTGCACTGACTACGTAATTTATGAGTCGTACGAGGTAATTCGGCCTTCGCTGGCAATCGCGCTAACAAAAACGTTAAACGCTGTATAACCGTAATCCGAAGCGCCAGGAGCTTCAACATTTTTTGCTTTCTTCGAGCATCAACATTTTTACGGTGCTAATGGGACTAGCGTTTGTACCGAAACCGGCTTTTGGAAAAACTGCATTTCAAATTCCGTTATTTCCAAAAGTACCGGTCTTGGAATTTTTGTGATACAAGACAAAATGTAATTATTGACATTATATATAAAATAGAATACAATAAATACCATTATTATTTTTCAGTTTACTTACTGCGGACTTATAACCTGATCAAAAAATAGTGGGTAAAACTGTATATATGAATTTCATGTGTCAAGAAATCTACAATGTTCAAACAATGGATAAAACAACGTCACAAAACTGTACATTCTCTGCCATAGAAGATACATGTAGAGACAGTTATCCTAAACAGATTTATGGTCGGGCTATGCGTTGCTCTTTGTGTATATGAGAAAAAAAATATGACGAAACAGAATACACTCTACACAATAACTAATAAATAAAAGAGAAATAGAACAACTACAATTCGTAAAATTTTTCGGTCGATCTAATATTTATATAACTACAAGGAAATATGTTGTCTACAAATAAACAAAGAGGAAATTAAATAACTAAAATCCGTCGAATTTTATCAATCTTCCCACATTTATAAAAGAACGAAAACATAACAAAATATAACACACTGAAATAATTAACATCCTTACAAAGTATGAATTATAAATATTGAGTTCAATTAATATTTTTCAAGAAATATGATTATAAAGAATATAAAATGGCCACTGAATTGTCATTGGTCAGTCTGTGCGCAGGCAAATAATTTCACTGATGAAGTAATTAGGAACAAGAAATAATTCTTGCAAATAATAAAAAATATAATATGTGTGCATAAAATGAGCCGACAATTCATTTTTAAAAATACCAGAGTCCTAAAAACGACACTGTACGTCGGAATAGCAGCTGAAATCGAATCAACAGAAAATTAAGACTTAAATCACTCGTCTTTCCTTTGTTAAATATTTTCTTTCGTGTCCCGAGAACCGACTTCGAGGAACGTGTCCCGCATACGCGCCCGCATAGTGCCGAACGTTCATCGTTTTAACCGGGAACCGCCGCGATCCGTTGTCCGTTGTTCCGTTATTAAAGCTACGATTTAAGAATAAGCCACTCAGGGAAGACGATACTTCGTCGGCGCCGAATTAACCGAGAAACAAAGCGTACCATCTGCCGGACCAACCTTGTATCGATCGAAATTTTAACAGATTTTCTCAAACCTCTCAGTCCAACACTCATTCATTGGAATCGTTGGTAGACGACGATCAGTATCGAAACGATGACCAGCAGACTGGACTCCAGCCGATGATCCGAGTTTGATCCGACGCTGATCGTTGGCCTCTTTTTGCCGATCCTCATAGTCGGCACCGGAGTTGCCACTGATGGGTATCCCAGGTGACCATTGATCGTGTTGTCCACGGACAGCGGTCTGTTCTCCATTTTGTCCATCTCCGCCGAGCCGTAAACAATTTCATCCTCCTCGTCGTAGAACGACGGCCGGACTACCGTTGGCGTTTTCGCCGGCCCCGAAATCTCTGCAAAGTATACCAATCACAATATTGCAATTTAGTAAACGAGTCCTTTTCAAAGATTTTTCAATCATCAATTTCATAATCAGACTGCGGATCTTTATGCAAAATAACAATTGTCTGCGTCGTTATTTCTTCCTCAAGATAATACAAACTTTTATTCGCGGCGCATAAGTTCGATCATTTACAACAACAAATAGAAATTTTGTGACTATTTATCACAAATAGATATACATTTATCACAAATCACAAAATAAACATTTTGTATTATCCTGAAGATAAATTACGATCGATAACCAATTAATTAGTTATTTCTTCCCTTAACGATTTCAATAGAGGAAACATCATATATTGACATCTTCAATTTTTGTGATTTTGCAACAATTTTCAATTTCATCTACTGAATTTTCCTATAAATACTCAGAAAGATCCGAAGTCTATTCATAATCCAATATTCCGACTGGCGCGTCTTTGTTTTATAGGACACTTGTTCCAATTACTGTGCCATTTAGATAGCTTGATAATTCAGACATTGATCATTCAATTTAATTAATAAAATAAGTATAGCTTATTTGAGAATTTGATATCACTAATGTCTAATATCTAACAAGCAGTGAATACATCTCATAACGTATACAGTAACGTGAATTGAATCCGATCGAGTTTAATCAGACTAATGATGGTAATCTGAAATTGATTCAAAAGATTGTTTCAATATCTCCATTGTAACACGCTGTTTATGGAAAATAGAAAGCAGATTTAGCATCACTGAATTATTAAAACGCAACGAAGAAAAAACTTTAGTATAGTGGCGCGAACCTTCTGTTTTGCTTTTAGCATACTAAAACTCGCAGAAGAAGTAAATTTCTATTTAACTCCAGCTTTTATGAATTAGTCTATGGAAATGCGAATTTGCATGTACATTCGCAGGGTACTTACTGGCTATTGCCCTTTAAGAAAACCGACTTTGTTCAGGAACGTTTCTAATGAATGTTAAACAATTTTCTTTTCAAATGTTTTAATAATATTTAAAAAGTTAATGTGACGATAATCTCGAAGTTCTACAATGTCTTCACGATCTTGTATTGTATTTATTAATGTTTCATCTAAATGTATAAAATCCACAGTCTAGATATAAAATAAAATTTTTTTTTAATAACGCATTGTCATTCAGTTCTGAGCCATGTATTTAATTTCAAGTCTCTAGCTTATCAGGAAATTATTTTAAAATCAATTGCAAAATTTGCCACCGAACAGACAAACAGACAGACAGACAAACAAGAAAGCAAGCTAATGAAAACGTGGTAATAAAATATAAAAGAATAATATTATGAATACTAGTGGCACATAACAATAGAGAGTCAGGAATGTTTTATACAAGTTTTACGAAATTTCAGAACTAGAGTCATTGCATGAAATAGTACATAGACTGATTAAGAATACGTATGAACAGTAAGTAGCTAGTGGTCATATTAGTACACTAAAGTTGGCAAGAGTTTGCAGGGTTTCAGTACCCGAAGCATAATTTAAATAATAGTAATAAAGGAGCTTAGGGAGTAAAAATGAAAAATAGTTCTGTCGGTGATTCACCATTATTTGTTGCTTGATAGATTTAGTTTCTTGTTTGAGATAAACTTTTGCACCGCTCACCCGTCTTCTTAGCATTCTAACAATGCGACAGGTTACAAACACCGTCGCGAAAGTTTTATCGTCTTTCTGAGCGAGTGTTCGTCACTGTCCCAGATTATTCATTCACACACGCGTTTTCTGTAAATCGAAACAGAATATCCTGCCATTTTCAATAAAATCGAGGAAATCATAAAATCAATAATTCAAATATTTTGAGAATGTAGAAACAATGTTTAAATTCATGATTAATTTTATGAAAAGTAGACAGATTCATAAAAGAACAAAAGTCACTTTGTTTAAATTATTCATCATTGTTATGTGACATATTCGACGTAAATAATTCAATTTTGTTATCTTTCAGTTCACTTAAACTTTATACGTTTGTACGTTTGATAATTTTCATATGATCTCATTAAATTAATAAATGATTGTACTTCTTCTTACATTAGCAACAAAAATAGTGTGTTTCACTAAATCATATTAAAATGTTTACGAAAATGTACAGAAGATTTAAAACATAGTCTAAAATAACTTGTGCATTCTACAATAAATGCACCAACTTCATAACCTTGTGATTATTGCTGTAAGTAGAAGGAGTCAATGAGATAGAGCCAGGCTGTTAGCGACGTTAAATTTTATATTATATAGACAACCTTTCCCGTAAAACGATATCGCTCGACTTTTCCACCATCTTTTTGTTATAAAATCGGTGGTCAGAGAACAATAGAGTAGCAGTTAAAAATCAAGGAAAAATATAAAATAGATTGTCCGCGTGCGGAGCATTGTTATCGAGAAAATGATATTTAATCTCTCGTCGGGCACACATGCCTCGAGTACAGGTGGCTGATGTGTTTGACCATTGATTAATATATCTACAATGTACGCAGTGCGCTATTATCTGTTTCCCACCAATCTTACCGTACCCTAATTATCAATTTACGTCAAGCTAACGTGGTAAACCAGTAATATCGAATTACCCTCCACGAATATAAGCACTGAAGCATAAATAAATCATATATGTATGATAAATATGTATGTATATATATATATATATATTAATTATATATATATGTATTAAATATATATATATATTAATTATTAATTATATTAAATATATATGTATATATCATACATATAATTAAAAACAATTTCAAACATAATAATAAGCACACAAAATAAAAATACAATTTTTCCAAACATTTTGGAACAATAACCACATAGCGATGCGTAACCTAATTCATTATTCATATAACGATTTTCCAAAACGGCATGTACTACGGCGAGAAATTACATAAAACATGTTGAAATTGGTATAAAAACCGTGAGCAAAGTTTTTAATGTTAGACTACAGTTCTTTTCGCCTTTGCTCGTGACACTGTGCACTGTGACTCACTGTCAATTCGTCTGGGTCCACTTCGCTCGTCTTTCATTGCCATAGCAGAGATCAAAGAAGCCGGCGCTCGTTCATTTCTCGGAAGTGACTAGTAACGGCGACACGTCGCGAAATCATCGTAGACGCTCTCACGATAAACGAGAATATACGAACCAGAAGGGGGTGAGAGAGAGAGAGAGAGAGGGGGGTGGTCTTGGTATCACGAAACGGCATTGATTCCCAAGACGTAATCGGGTCTGAGCTTGTCGTCGGTGCTCGTGACGATTTACGAAGGAGGAGAGAGCCGCGTGCGAGATCCTTCAGCGGCGAAGTGCTTTGGGTCCCTGTCTCTCCCCGGAGTGCTCTGACCTGATTGAAAGATCCCGGGGATCGTATGCGAATAGATGAGGATTGACCGAAAGAAGGCGAGACGACTGCTCTGATGTCGTCGCGAAATCCTCGGAGGTTTACGGTGGCAAAGTGAGGATGCTTGTAAACGCGGGCGACCGTGTTTGCTCCCGCGAAGGTAGGATCCTTGTTTCTATGATAGGACGATCAGTCTTCTGTAGAGGAGTGCTGGCCGCCCGTGTGGGGTCGGCCCCGGGACACCGGAGCAACAATTTCCACGCGGGGCTTCCGCAAAGACTCGTTAACCTACCGGCTCGTTACGTATCAGCCGTGAAATAACACCGGCCCGAGACGGATTTCCGGCGCTAAGCGCAACAGCTATCAACCGCTATGTTCCGTTCCGTTCCCTTCTGCTACCAACACGAACCCTGCTCGCTTAGTTCCACGTTTGCCTCGTTTGCCTCGCCTCGCCTTGACTTCACTTGCTCGCCTCGCCTCGTTATCGCGAAGCCTTTCGAATGCTCGTGAATTGTTCACTCTTTCATTACCCAGGACGGTTACAATCGCGTGCCCTCCTCTCCCTTAACAACCGACGACGGCTCGATGCTTGCTAAAGGAGAAACGTCTACCGAGCTACTTACACGTCCTGGCCGCCCTTTGTTCGCTCACATTCGACAACTATGAATATATAGAGGAGAGACGGGCGACGAGATCCTGATTATGTAATCCCATGAAAACCGGGCAGCTCGTTAGCCGATTAAACTAGCCGGAAGATTTTCGGTTTTTGTTTGCCTCCTTGCTGATCACCGGACAGGATATACTGCGTTAACATTGTGCTGTTTAATAAGAATATGGCAGCGTTGTATAGGGTGACTGCCCAAGTAGCACCCGGACGTCCGATGTACGTCCAATGTACGTCCGTATTGGACCTTCGTATGTCCCAAGGACATCCGAATCATGTCCATATGTCCGAGATACGTCCTACATGTCCGATATAAGTCCCAGGAATGTCCGAATAAGGTGCGATCCTAGGGACATCCGAAATTTAGGTCCAATGAATGTCCGAGGGACGTCCGTAACGGACGTGGGACGTATGGACGTAAAATGGACATGAAAGGACATCCCACGGATGTACGGTGCTACTTGGGTGTACACCAGTGAATGATAGTTCAATGAGTACTACAGAAGGAGACTTCAATTATTAATTTTTAACAAATAGAAGATAAGTAGAACTTTACTTGCATTCTTACTAGCTTTAATCGGTAGAAAGGGTTCCATAGAAATCACCGACACAAATTTCCCCGACACGATTTTCACCAACTCCAGATTTGACCGACACGACTATGACCGACAACGATTTTAGATTAGTTGTCGGTCAAAATCATTGTCCGTTAAAGTCGTCGGTCAAATGTAGTGTCGGTGAAACGTTGTTGGTTAAAGTCGCCGGTGAAATGTTGTCGGTCAAAATCGTTGTCAGTTAAAGTCGTCGGTCAAATGTAGTTTCGGTGAAACGTTGTCGGTGGAAACTTGGGGAAATTTGTTTCGCTGATTCCCATGGGACCCGATTGAAAATAGTGCGGCTGTATATTTTAATTCGTCTCATAACTGTTCGGTTTTGTACTTCTCCATTGTTCTCATAAACTCATGAAAAGCATAGTAGTGAATTTTAAAAAATATTCGTCAGAGTCGGAACAGCGCACAGGCCGCATTCCTGAAGGATTAATCACGCTGAATTAAAGATTGCACGCTGTACCCGATGTTTTTTAGTTATTGTAACGGATGCATTTGGTAACAGGCTGGGAAGTGCGCTGAATTTTGAACGCTGATACCGTTGTTATTCTTATTGTTGTGTATCGTAGCTGCGCATGGTTAGATTGCGGTTATATCGGATGCCATTGTCGATCGCATGCGACACGTACTGCACACTAGTTTCAATATGCTTTTAATGCATCTGACCGTTCTTGCGCAACCAAGTCATTCGGCCATACGCACAGTGCGAGAAATGGACGAATCATAAAAATCTGATGTTTAAAACTCGAAGTCTACGTTAAAATTCTGATAAAACCACGCTGGATTGAATATTATTTATAATTTCTTTAGTGAATGATATTTGTACCTTATTACAATTTTCAGCTCATTTATTTGATTTGACTATTGTCAGTCACGTTCAGCATTAACTTTCAAGTTATTAAGTTTTCAAGAATAACTTGCTTGTAATATTACCAATTTTTTGTGTGAAATGTTTACGCGGTAATTGTTATTAAAGCTGAAAACTGGATCTGTTCAGAACCTGTATAATTGATTATACTATAACAGGAAGAAATTATTTGCATACGTTTACACATTTTTCAATCAATATCAAGTAATAACGTATCTCTCAATCTGTTTCTATCAAATTTCATTCTCGTCACTCTCCCGATACAATAAAATTAACCTCTCATTAATCAGACCATTATTCTCTCGTTTCAACCTCATTTAATTGGTACTGATTTTGAAACAGTAGATGAGATATAAAAATTAATTTTTGGAAAGAGATCCATCAATCATCTGAAATATGGAACAATATCATCAATACTGTGCATTGAAGATTTATCATTTCTTTATAAATAAATGTTGACTCTATTCGAAAAAGGCGCCATATTAATTTTTACATCTAATAACTTCATTATATGCGCGCACTTGAAAGCATGCGAACTGTACAAGGTGAATAATAAATTATAGAAAATGCGACTGGAAAGCAAAAGGTACGGCCGCAACATGTAAATAAAATATATTGACGGAGAGTACGCACACCGAGTCGCTTTAGAAATATTTCAGTGGCATATACTCACCATATAACCGAATACTGCTTTCAACGTCACCCAGGGAATTTTTGGCCACGCACTTATACGTTCCCAAATCGTTCTTCTGAAGATTTCGAATAGTCAATACCATCTTGACTTCAAACTGCGATTTGGCTACTGCTTGCACGTCGTATTGCTGGCTAGCTACTATCATTCCTGTGGGAACAGAAAATTGTAATGTTTCGATATTAATTTACATTTATTAAAGATGAATTATGCTTTAAAAAAGTTTTCACTTAAAATGAAAAACTACAAAAATTAATTAATTTCTTATAGTTTTGTAACACGTTTGTAGGAAGTTTGGGTACACACAATTGAATTCTTAAAAATAATCATTATATTATCACTTTTATAATGTGTACTACGAAAATAAGGAGAGTTGACCAACCTATGGTCAGACTATTTTCATGGCCACTGTGAGAAAGATCTTTCAATTACTATATGTAATTTAATGTACTTATTTAAAATATGAAATTATGAATAAAACAACTATTTTTGAAAAGCATGTGAGGATTAATGAGAACTATTCAGACCTGTTGCTTTATTAAACCTAATTATTTATAATGCGATTAAACAAAGATTAATTTATACGAAAAAAAGGCAAAATCGTTTTACCATTATAAAATCACAGAAATTCAAAATATCTATCACAGAGTAAACCTGCTGCAATATCTGTATTCGTGACAAGAAGAACTAGCAAGCAATAGTCGGACAACTGGTCCGATGTACTCGTATGCGAAAAATATTTAAATTCAGTTCTCTCGAAAGCGAAACATCACGTTGGAAAAAATTCTATTCACCATTCTCCATTTATTTTTACATGTAAAACCATCTCGTTTTCGGTTGTATCGCGAAGTACGCTCTATGATTCGTAAAGTCGTCACGTATGTGTTAAATTGAGCGGAAGTTAACGCAGTATACCAGATATCACTTTAATCTTGAACTTGAATTTTCCTTTTGTATCAAGTTTCACTTCTTTTTATCTTCTGTTCTAGTGTATTAATCAATAAACAGACGCGCGCAAATCTGTAAACTATTTTTCCGATGAAACGTATGATCAATAAGAATTAACCAGTTTTATTTTTTAAGTGATACAAAAAATATCCGAATACTCCAGCCACTTTCGCAATTCGATTGTAAGACATCAAATTTATATTTGAACAACAAATTGTTTCATATATAATTTCTGTTCTTAAAAATATAAATTATACACCACGTTTTGCAGAACAATTAATATAAGAGAAAAAGAATGTAAAATATTTTAACACGACTTTTGACATACAAAAATTAATAGAAACTTGAGGTCTATGTAGTCTTTATGTTGCAACTAATGCAGACAATTTTTATTTCGCATAAAGATCTATTTACGAATAGACACACACATAAAAAATAGGTTCGACTAAGTGTTTTAAAATTGGCATAAATTATCATTGCTATAAGATAATTTTCTATAATAATGTCGACTCGAAACTAATTTCCTATACGCCAAAGGTGGAAACACGCAGTACGTAATGCATAAATTATCATTGCCATAAGATGGTTTTCTATAATAATGTCGACTCGAAAATAATTTCCTATACGCCAAAGGTGGAGACACGCAGTATGTAATGCATAAAGTGTTTGAAATAAAATTTAATATACGCGCGTATACGAGATCGTTGAGAATATTGAAAACGAGCTGGAGAATATGGAAAGATGTATAAAAGTATGCGAAAATTCACTTCTTAAACGCGCGCCGAGTCTCCTTATTACACTCCGAAACGAGCCGCGTGTGCGTGCGTGTATGTACGCGGGCCTATGTACGTGTGTATACAAAACATATATATCGTATATACACACACACATATATATACAGGTATACGGTAGAGAAAAAGGGGCGCAGGATTTTCTGTGCGAGGTGAAAATTACATACGAATGCATTGGGACGAAGTACTCTGAAGAAGTTGCGCTAAAGCGAAAGCATGTCTACTCGTACGGGCTACAAACTGCTACGAGAATATATTTGCGAACGGTCGGGAGTAATTCACTCTCGCATTTGTCTACAAATTTTTTGCGAATTCCCGCGAGGAAATATTAAACCTGTTAAAGAAAAGCCGTGTTTGCTCCTGTCGCAAACCTTGACAGCCGTTGTGAAACACTGCCGTGCAGTTTGCTTAAATCGTGTTAGAGACCGAATTCGTTAATGTAATTTCGCATCAGAAAAGTCCATTTCGAAATTGAATGTTCTGCACTGGATATGATTTTCATGGTTCGCATTGTTTCATAGTTTCCTAATGAGTAGACTGCGGAGCTTTTAATTCGAATTTTATTTTAGAGCAGCAAAGCATTTTTCTGTAAATAACTGCACATTAGAAATTAATTAAAGCAGGAAAACGACAGAAAAAGCTGGAAAATTGATAATTAAAACAATGAAACGTATAGAAAACTTGGTAGGCGAAAATGAGTTTAATTTTACATTTTTGTGATTGAAACTTTTACATTCAATCATTGTATTAGCTCTAATAATTTGTAGGGTCTTTGCGTTTGTTTCTTAAAGTTTGTAACTACTGTGAAATAATTGTAACAAGTACAAACTGTATTGTAGTGTCGCCAGATCAAGATTTGTGTCCCCACTTCGCCTTCCCCTACTACGACGTTATTCCCCTCAATTTCCTCGATCTGGCAACGAAAGTGGCAGGCTCTCTTTTTTCAATATCCAGAGAGTTTGTTATTGGCGATATTTTTCAACATTGAATTTATGTACACGCACAGCGAATGTTTCTGGAAGTGATATATGGCTTTGTTCAATATTCGAAAAGATTGTTATTGGCGGAAGACAATACAGATGCGAATAAATCGCTAAAAATGTTACAACATATGTTGGTATATACATATATATTTTAAATATGAAAAAAAGCATGCATAGAACATTCGTTAATTAAATATCTGTATTATAACGTTAACCCCATTTATATTTTTATAAATGTATCTTTACTCGCTAGATACAGGGTGTCATGAAATGTTTGGTCTCGGCAAGCATAGGCGTATTTTACATCTTCGGATCGATGGAGATCTGTAAATAAAAGTTGCCGCAAAATTCTCCTTGACTATGAATTTCACGGTCAAGTTTTTTTCCCATAGTTCCTTTGACACTTTTTATCCTCATGATGCTTAGAATGCAATATAATAAAAAAATTTGACCTCGAAATTCAATCCTGGACAATTTTGTGGCAACTTTTTTTTACAAATCTCCATCGATCCGAAGATGCAGAATAAGCTTATGCTTGCCAAGGCCAAACATTCCTTAACACCCTGTACACCCTGTACTATTGCAGGAAGTACATTTATAATATCGAAGTATTTCAGAAACTACGTTATCTATCAATTACAAACGTTATTAACTTGCTCCATAGATAATATTAGGAGCGAATGACCTTTTATCTAATATGATTTAAGGACGAATTGTAATTTTATATTCCTGCCTTATAGTGCTTAATAAAGAAACGTCAATTTGAAAATGTTTCCTGTCAAATACTTACTGATTACAGTTATCGTTCAAATAAGTCAAAACCTAAGAATAAATAATTTAACTCATTAATTTGGATATCTATTTTAAAGTTTCATGTCAATTTTGCGATTATTTGTGTGATAACCCCACTGGATATATATAACTTGTTGATTTGTCTTTAATTTGTTGATTTCACACATCTCTCGCCTGAGTAAGAATTGAATAACTGTTAAAAAAAATTGTTGTAAATTTTTTAGTTTTCTTTTTTAGTTTTCCAACTATGCTAGACCTCCACCAGCAGAGTAAGAACGGCTATGTTGAAACTTGGAACAAAAATGGGACAATTCGAAACAGAATCGATTAGTCGACTGTTAGCAAATGTCGGGGTTGGGTTGCAGGGCGTAAAGCAAAGAAACATGAAAGGTAGAACGTTGCGGCAGGATTTGCTCGGCCCGGAAAGTACATGCAGGAGTCCTGGGCTACAAGCTGGAGATCAAGCGACCAACAGAGATCTCACCGTTATCCTTCTCCCAATAATTAATCGCCTTCGGCGAAGCCTCGACAAAACATTCCAGGGCTACGTCCGTGCTCAGAGGAGCTCCGACCAGTTGATTAGGTACCTGAATTACCGGCGGAACTGTGACACAGAATCACAGATACAGATTGTAGTCGGGCCCACGCTGTGGGTGTTCCCCTTCGTTCACGGCGAAGGAGTTCGGTAAACGATCGGACACGTGCAATCACTATTACTCACAATGAACGTTGATAAAAATGCGTTTGCTGACTGCCGGTGGCACGCCGTTGCTAGCGATACAGAGGTATACTCCCATCTCGTTCCGCGAGATCTTCGTCAGGTTCAGCTCTTCGCCATCGGCCTCGTACGCCGAGGTAACTAAACAGAATGATAACTAGCGTTATTCCTGCGAATAATAAATATTAGAAAACATGATGTTTTTGTATGTGCACTACTTGTTTAGAAATATATATATTTTTATAGATATTACTACATATTTTTTTTGCATCACAAAATGACGACCAAGAACGTAATTAACAGAGTCGAAAAATAAGATATCATCAGAGTTTGAATATTAACGCAAGATGAATCTGATCGTGATATTCTTATCGCTGAGATATCTTTCTCACCCGGTGCAGTTCGTTATCGAGTAATTAAAGAATTACAGAATATCAATTCCGAGAAGTATTTAAATCTTCCTGGATCTATCTGATGGTAATTTCGCGATTATTTTAAAAGATCTTAAATTTATTAAATTAAAACAGAAACGGTTTAAACCATATGAATAAAATTCACGTGATTCGCTAAATGTCGAAATTACAGAAAAATTTTTTAATTTAAATATTAGGAAACTCTTCGTTCTATATTTTATAGTAATATATACACTGCATTGATATTGATTATGAAATGGACTTTAAAAAGAGTGTATAATTCATAAGTGGATTTAAAATTGTTTGTAGAAAAGGAAGAGAAATATTTTTACAATGTCATGAATAAGATTTCATTTCATTTTATGAAATTCGTGATAATGGAAATACTTCTATGGTCCTCAAGATGTAAATAAGTTTTCCCACTAGAGTACAATTTATCGAGTTTTAAAACTCCAAACGCCAAGTAACAGTTTTAACGCCAGTCATTACTCTTTAGATTATCTTTGTCCAGAGACAAGCTTCGTACATTCTAAGGCTCTTTTTAATTACTGAACTTCAGGTCATCGCACTTGAAGACATCCCTGAGGGAGAATGACAAGAAAAACTTGAAAGACAGTACTATTTCGTTTCTAATCTTGTTCTTCTCTTAGTGCGCAACCGCTGTAAACCTCGGAAAAACTATCAGTTTTTCTAAAGTTGTAAATTGAAACTGCCATTTGCGCTGTGTATGCGTAACCTGCTAATAGCAGAAACTAATCATCTGCAATTTAATTATGCAACACATCCGAATAATAGGACAATTTAGTCTTGTAATCTGAGAGCTTCTAATTTTGTTTACAATCGAGAAATGATGTCCCTACGGAGCTTCCACCCACAATGCGATGAAATGCTGATACTACAGGGAAAATAATATTATTTATGCAGTTGGCAAAATTAGGAAAGTTGTTTAGCTCTGTTTCAAGGTACATTATTCGATTACGACCGGAACAATTAACAGAGGATTGAAGTTTTCGAATTGGAATAATAAGGAAAGTTGTCCATTTGGATGAAGTGGGAAGGATTTTATAAATGTGTAAATTTCTTTCTGATTAATGCAAAAATCATGAGAATTCTGTTTGAAAAATTGGTGAATCGCTTTGACAGAAATTAATAATTTTTTAACAAAGAATACAGAGTTAAATGTCCATTTGAGAATTTAATTGTTATTTAATTTAATTTAATAATGTATTAGAACGCATTTTATTGTTCGTAAATAATCTAGAAATTCAAGAGCGTTTAATATTTACACCGAGAGAAATTAAATGAACAGGTTTCTGGTTAAATTTGATTATAATTTATATTTCCTAACCAAGTAAAATGAATTCGTGAAGTTCATAGCTCAGTTACGCACATTCTCGATATAGTTATGCCAGCACAGCGAGGAGAAACATTATGTCAATATTAGTTTTCAAGAGAGAAGCGACGGATAATGTAAGTAAGAGAAATCACACCAATACCAAACGGTTTCCCTCCTTCAAAAGAAATCAGCAGTCTCTTCGAACAACTTGCATTTAAATTCCGTAGAAAATTGCAGGCTGAAAACGAACTTTCGCCGCACTATTTGCTAACTGTTCCAACAGAAATCGCTAATTAATGAGTTTGTAAATCATAAATCATCGAGTTACGCTTGAATTCTCGGCGGGGTTGCATTACGTCGCAGATTCGAAAGCAACACCGGTAATTAGAGGAGTATAGGTAAAATATATTTTGCGTTTGAAGACTGAATGATAGATTGAAGGATCATCTGGGATCTGACATCATCTAACTAAATTTTGTAACAGTACTGCTTAACAAATTATCTACCAGTTTTGCTTTAATTTATCGAAATGGATAAAATTACTTTCGTTCATATTATTAAGTCATTATTTTTCCAATTAAATGTATGCAAACTACAATAAACAATTCGTATTACGTTCGACAAGCTAGAATATAAAAATAGTAAAATCGATCTTAACTGTACTATGCAGATTTTCCTTAAATAATTACGAACTAAATTACAATAAAATTGTGAATATTTAATTGATTGATAAATATTCAAGAAATAAGGTTACATACTCAAGTTGAATTTTCAAGAAAATTGAATGTAAAAGTTGTTCATATAATATAATTGTCTTTGTTTCTACGAGCGTGCAACAATTTTTAAAATTGTTCAAATAACTTTTACAATAATGGTATTCCTTGGAAAAATAGTGGGTCCACTTTTAAAGAAATTTTTCCTTTTGGAAGGAAGCACTGTTATCCATGACTGTAGATTAAACCAAATTGGTCTGCTAATTGAATTATGTAATATCGATGGTTTTAAGCACCGATTAAGTATCGATCCTCGGGTCCTTAACTTTTCGCGGTGATAGCCAATAATTATCGACATTGTAGGCCAACAATAAGCTATCCCTTTCGTCGACAACTACGGACGGGCACACTTAGCACGTGGCGCAAGGGTTTCGTCGGCGCATGTATCGACGCCAGCCTCGTCGACAGTCGAGTGAAATTTGCCTGCGATTAGTAACACAATGCTGAAGCGAATACTAAGTACGTCGTTTAGCTCGAAACACCGTGAAAAGGCGGGGGCGGCTGTGACTGTCCGTTTCTGCCTATCAAGTGCGCCGCGATTTTATGGTCACCGTAGCCGAGAGCCGTTCGTTCGTTTTCACCGACGCGACACCGTGTTTAACAATTTCGTTTTACGCGTATCATACGTACGGACGTTGCCGAGGGGATTTATTGCGCGCACCGTTTCAAGAGCGCAATGGAGTTCCATGAATAGCTCCTAATATTGTTGAAGAATCAGCTGCGCCGTCCGAGAGTATGTAGTTCTCTTTTTCCCCCGTTCGAGATCACACGTTGAGGAACTACTCGTTTCAGAGAGAAACGCCAAAAATACAACGACGCACAGTTTTATCATCAGTTTTATCCAATAACTATTTCAGAAGCTAGATCATAATTTTTTTATAAGAATAATTAATAAGTCAAAAATTTTGAGTTTTTACAGTAACATTGACGTAACTCTCAAATATATTCTCCATTTTTTCTAAACCAAAAGAATTCAAAAAACAGCTATCGGACAATATAAATTACATAGGCATAATATATTTAATAAAATATTTAATAGGCAAATATTGTTTCATATTTTTCAGACAAAATTTAATTTAGATGTTCCCTATAGTTGTACCAGAAAGTGATTCAACACTTTGATCAGTGCTGCGAATTCTTTTCATCGATTGCACGGTTTCACTCATTACGCTGGCACAACATCAGGGTGTTATGTTTACGTGTAACTGTCGGAATATCTCTTGAAGCTACAAAAACAATGTTTTTGATCTTCGACTTTAATTTATGGTTTCGCGATCTCGTATGATACCGTGTAGCAACTCGTTTAAATCGTAAAAATATTTAGCCGCGGCACTCGATAGGAAGAGGCAAATAAACGATTAAAGTGTGATCGTTAAACGATACACGGTCCAAACAAAAATGCACGATGAAATCGTTTCGCGCTAAGAGAACGTTTGAACGGCGCAGTGCCGGCGTCGCCGCGCTCGGCAAAAATTTTCAGCAGAACGGGCGGATAATAAAGTGCGAGTTCAAGCGTGCAGGTAAGAGGAAAATTTTTCACGAAAGCACTGGGAACGTGACCCATAAAAACACGGAGTTCTATCGATTCTTCGCACGTTTACGAAGTGTTACTTAACAATTTCTGAAAAGTTACGTTGCCCGCAGGCAGTTCGAAGCGAGTCTGTGCCGTCGCAGGGAACAGAGTCTGAGAAAGAGCTGAGGGAGGGTTGAGTGAGGGTTGAAAGAGGGAGGGAGGGTCGAGGTAAAAATAAGGAAATTAAAATACCGGGCGAACGCAGTACCAGACTCCACGATAACATAATTACATGTACCGTAACGTATTGTCGCAACATTGTGGTAGATCAACAATCTAAATATATAAGAATCTTTTCAACTTCTAACAGGGGGATGTATTTATTTTAGATGATCGAGAATTCATTCCTTATTTTATCCAAAATGGTCACATAATTTTCGATGATCAAAAATTTGGTCCCATTTTCTATATTATTCTATACCTCATAAATAATTAAATTATATTTATTTTCAACTTTTAAAAATTTAAACATAAATATATTGGTAATAATATAAATATATTATATCTCTCTATATAGTAGAATAAGGTTAGATGTAAGTAGTTGTAAGTTAGATATAAGGATAGTTGGAGCGGTTGGAAGCGAAGGAGGGGAAGAAGGGAGATTTGAAAATGTATTTGTAACCCCGAGGAGATCGAATAAAGAGTTACATATATATATATATATATATATATATATATATATATATATATATTTAGCCAATGCTAAAACAGATCTGTAAAATGATCAAAAACTAATTCCTTATCTCCATTTTTCTGAGAAATGTGTACAACACTTTTCTCGTCACTGTACATCCGCGATGCATCGCCTATATTAAATCTTACCGTGAGACTTCTGGTTCTGACCGCTTCCTGCAAATGGCTGCCGAATTATAATCTTCTTCCCGTCTTCTCTGCGCCAGGATACGCGGGGCGATGGCACGCCTCTCGCACGGCACGTTAACCTCACCTGTACGTGTTATGAAACCAGAATTATAAAGAGAATTGACTTCGTTATTGCCGAGCGAGGCGTTATAACGCCGGCTTTCGCCCCATATAAATATCTTTGGAAAAATTAGAGCCGCGGGGCCGCATCGCGAAAAACGTATTCGCGCGGAAGACCATTCCTAACCGCTCGGGATTATAACCAGCTCTTATACGATGGAGTTGTTCCTTGAAAACTGCCTCGATATTACGAGCAATAAACGAATGATTCAGGGGATAAGAGGAGAATCCTCGTGAATCGGAATGGCTCGAATTTTGTTGCAGCCACCTCGCAGGTTTCGTTCCCGACGCGATGACCTCGCAAACAACGAGTATACGATTATAGAGAATTTTTCGCTCAGTCCGTAAATGTATTTTGCAAAACTTTCGCAGAACGTAATATTGAATTCGCCTCGACAGACTATGAGTACGTTTCAATCTTACAGCAAATAATGGTAATGTTGGTGAGGATACATTTGCGAAGGCGACCGAGAAGGATAAATAATATATTTATCAATAAAATAATGTCAAAGTTGTTTCGTCAACTTTGTGCTCAAATGCGGAAGAATGGAATTCAAATTCGAAGTGTATATTTTCATTAATAAATTAGATTGTGTACTCCGTTTTTAACGCGTGCACTATTGATAGTATTATCCATTGTATTAATTTTAATGTTAATGTAATTCTCCAAAGGTTTTTCGTAACCCACGCAATAGCTCACGAAAATATTCGCACACTTGCAGTTGCATCGTTTAACGCGTGAATTACGAGGATGTAGATACACGAACTATTTAAAACAATGTGATATCTATAGAGAAAGAAACTTCTTAGGTTGTGTCAGTGAAATGAGAACATATTTTACCGTGGTGGACAGTGCTCGCAGTATATTTAATACAAGCGCACAGCATCAGTGGGTGTATGTACAAAATTTAATGCATAGCACAGAAGACTGAATTACTATGATGCAATTAATTACTGGACTAAGGATCTTTGTGCAAAATAACATTTTTACTGCCTCCGGTGCAACAAACATGTTCCCTGTTTTAATTATTTTAATATGTTGAATATAAGATAACAGTGCGTTTAAATTCTTCTAATTTTGGAATTAGTTTAGCAATTACTGCAATGCAGAAGTTCACAGAAATTTTTATTCTTTTGAGAAAAAGAACATCCACAGAAATGTAATTAAAAGAAGTTCTCTGTTCCATTGCAATAAATTTTAATATCATTATAGAGTTCTATTAAATCCTGTAATTTACTAATATTATTATAATTTAAAACAGTTTTTTATCAACCATAACGTTAACACGTTTTCGATTTATAGAGATATGTGCTTAGTTAAGCGATAAAATATAGTGAACATTCTCCTATTACTAAAATTTGAATGAAGAATAAATATTTTCGATTTCATCGTCATTGGAAAATAAATATCTTTGTATGCATAGATTTTTAATCAAAAGTCCTTACACCTGTGCAGCCACGAGTTGATTAACGCGAAACATTCAATTGTCAAATGTGTAAAAAGTTTTCCATGACTTCCGACCTGTAACTGCGAATTTTGCACCATTTTTAATCGTTTGAAGTTCATGTCGCCGTTAACCGATTTCGATGAAATCGTCAGCACGCATAGAACTGAAATATATCCATAAACTATACTGTTTTTAAAATTTTTATTACAAGCCCAGATAAAAAAAGGTTGTACGCTGTATTCACAATTTCGATCAATTGCAATTTTTCCATAACCTTTTCGTCATGTAGTAAAGCGATACATCCAACTTCCAAAAAAGTGAAAAATGTCAAATGATAATAGATTTCCATGCCTTTGGAAAACAAGAGAAATTGAACAATTTTTTCAATATATAAAATTACGTTTCTTTAAGAAATAAATGTAAACATCTTATCATACAATAATATTTAAATGGTGTTTTCTAGAAAATTAACTTAAATATCTTTATTTTTATGTGTATCAATGTTTCAATGTATCAATGTCAATGTAAGACTGTGTGTCTGTGAAAGAGGGAGTGACAAGTGTCTGTATAAAAGTATAAAATTATATTATTTTTCTTTATTATTCTATTTTAAAAAAAAACGCGAGTTGCATAAAATATTTAAGATCTTATTATTATTATTTTAATAATAATTATTTAAGATCTTATTATTATTATTTTTATTATGATAAAAATTGATAAAACCTTGAATAACCACGTGTTTGTCATATTTATAAAATAATATTAAATAGTGAGTCGTAGTGTTTCGAAATCTAACGTTGAAGGATGTTCGATGAACGGTGTGAGCCCTTGTGCCTTTTCACAAAATAGTGAGTGGAGCAAGGTCTAAAGGAAGTCGCACATTGAAACGGGGTGACAAGTGATGCGACATACGTGTATCAGTGCGCGCGGAACAACAGAATGTTCATTTATTTGTACACATTAGCCTGTGATTATACGATACCATACACCCCGCCACTTGCCATAGCACCTCACCGTGCGTCATCTCCAAGGCAGTGTGACAAAGCGTGTTTATAGACAGAGCGTATTGTACGCCGGAGAATCTGCGCCCTATAATCGCATCTCTCGGTTCACGTAACGCGGTTCCAGAGAGCACTGGATGCAATTTTGCATTTGTTTCGTAGCCTGGCGAACCCGATACTGTCTTCCCCTAGACAAAGAAGTGACGAGCTGGAGGGAGAGAATGAAGGTCCCTTGATATGATGGCGATAGCAATTCCATTATGCAGAGGTATACCGAACCAAGCACACTTTCTGACATATGTTCACGAATCTTGCAATTTCAGCCCGGAAAGTATTTTTATTTCTGGAGGGTCGATTCTACAATGTGTCCTAGTATTCGCGATATGACATTGTTTCATATTGGACAGAACGTGCTATGTCGGAATTTTACAATTCTCTCTCCTCTCTGCTATACACAACTTTGTATTATTAGTCATTTGACATTTGTGTATAGTCTCGTTTAATTTACGATTCCAATACTATGAAATTATTGACGCCTTGTATAAAATTCCCAAACATTCTAAAGAACTGGTTTATTAAATTCACACATTTATGGTAAGAATGAGTAGTCCCAATTTGAGCTACTTTCGACCTACTAAAATTATTGAAGAAATAAATAAAAATAAATTTTTAAAAATACCACGTTTCTAAAAACGGACTAAAAAGTATAAAATAATTTTTCCTAGTGCCATACAGATTCCTAACCTCGTACAGATAGTCCTGAAAATTTGTGATTGTGAATTTTGAATAGCTGTGAAAATATTTGTGAGATTTCAAACGAAAAACGTGGGGCGTTCTGAGGCATGTGTGCAATTTTAAGTCTCTAGCTCATCAGGAAGTTAGTTTAAAATCAATTGCAAAATTTGCCACCGAAAAAACAGATAAAAAACAAGAAAGCGAGCTAATAAAAACGTGGTAATAAAAACGATTCCATTACTTGTAGCAGATAGACTATTTAAATTTTACATAAATTTCTGGAATCTAGTCATCAGCAAGCAGTTTCTAAAATTTGTTTTAAAAATGTTTTATCCATTTCATTCAAATACAAGTACATTCGTGACGTCATTAAAATTGTAACAATAATAATAATTAGAGAACTATAGCGACATAGAGCGAACCATAAATTTCCAAAAAGCAGATTGTGTATTGTGTTAATATGATACAAAATAAAATTATAATCGTGTACATGAAATTTTACATTCGAAAACGCAATGAAAATCTCGAGAAATAAATTTTTACAAATGTTGTGAGAAGTTTAAACAGTGTATTCAGAAACCGGCCTCTTTATAGGATCTAAGAAGTCTTTTCAATGCTGGGATTTACTGTAATCTCTTTCGGAATAAGAAAATGTATATAACGCACAGTACCGCTCAATGGTATTTCAACTCTCGTGTCATGCATATACACTTTGGAGGATAAACGCAAATAATAGAGAAAATGAAAAAATAATTGATAATGTCACAAATAAAATATTCAGTGTTATCTTCCAATTACAAAATATTTTTGTTTGCTGAACACTTTTAAAATTTATTATATACAGAAGTGTATCAACATAAACTTATAAACAATAAATTTTTAACAAATTTTTAACAATTACTACTGTTTGCATTCCTGTTTATACCTATTTAAGAAGTTTGAACATCTTTATCAAAAACCTTTTTCCAATACAATATTAATCAGTATGCGTTGACTAAAATTGGAATAATTTCACTGAATTTTGTTCCTAATCGTGACGGACGTAAATTACTTATGTCACTTATAAAATTGCACGCAGCTGGTTACTCAAAGTCTAGAGTTTTCGCAACGAGCTTTTACGAAATTAAAATTTATGAAGCCATTCTATGAGACCTTGTGGGCGCGATTGTTAATTACTGTTGGACTTTCTTCTAGCTTCTCCGCTAACTTGGAATACGTTTGAAGTAACTCCGTACAGTCTGTTGGTTAAAACAGTATTTCATATTTCAAACATATTTTCAGTAATTCGTAGACGCATTTTAACATTAAATGCACTCTGAATTTACCTTTTTCATCCGAACCATTGTATTTCTTATTCCAATGATCGCTTTGTTGATCGTTCTCGGCAATATATCTTTCGTATTACTACCTCGATAAACAAATTTCTCATTGAACAAGACACCCCTGAATGAAACGCATAAGCTGCTTGAATTTGTAATATATGGCGCGTCATTTTGCTTCGTGGTAAATCCGTCCCCCACAAGCAGATTAAATTTTCGTAGCTATTTCTTGAGACCCGGTTAACCTGGACGAAATTTTTAATTCCGTGAGGAGCTCCATTTTGAGCTCGTATCTCTAAATTTATTCATTATTCATGCATTCGAAGTATGCTATTTTGGAAAAGAAAAGTTGAAACCAACTCTTCACACAAGTGCGACTTCTTGATCGTTACAGTGAATATTTTATTGAAAAATTAGCAATGGGGTTCGTTTAGTCGTGTTTTCCCGAGGACACTCTCAAGTGACATGCGAACGTATTCCTACTCAAGGTGTAATGCTTGAGCCCGGTTATGAAACTGCGGACACGTCGACTGGAGAATGACCTCGTACGACTGGATATTACCCGCCAAATTAATATTGGTTAACCGGTTCAATGGGTAAACTGAAAAAAAAACAATAGATAGATCGGATTGATTTGAAATGAATACATTAAAGAAAGCGTTTCGTCCCAGACCTGCTAGTGGACTCGTCAGTAAGGCAATTCTAACAGGTCCTGCCTTATACGCTGGCGCACGCAAGGGATTTAGAATTACAGCGCGGAATTTGGCGCGATGGTCCCGATCGTTGGACCACGTGATATCGCGATACAAATCTTTAACTATTACTTTAGATATTACGGATTTAACAATATTGCTCGTCTGAGAGCTAGCAGAGAACTGTCTGCGTTTGAATTCTTGTTCGTTATTTTAATTCTTGTTGCAGTTACCAATCAGCGTCCTCAAGAATGTTTAGCTTCCTTTCCAAGGCTCTGAAGGAGGCCTGTTTCTGGGAAAGAGAGAGACGATTCGTGAGAGAGACGTTCCGTCACTCGACACCGTACTTATCGGCCGAAACAGGACCCTTTTCCGCGACCGGGTTTATGCCACGCTTTAAACTTAGTGTATACAGGAAAATAGATATCTGGCGTTGTCTAGAATGGTCACCGAAAGACCCTAATTGACTGAATATTCGAGGAAAATTCCTAGTCACGAACGTACCATAAATATTGTCCGAAAGAACCACGTGTCCTGTTCCTACGCGACGGAACAGGGTTAATTTTCGTCCGCCAGATTTATCTATGCACAAATGTACTTTGACTTTTCTAATATTTATTAATGGCATTTTCCTACAAATTGCGAGACACAAATAACTGCTACCAAATTGTACTTCAAAGTGCTCACTTTCTATTAAAGTAAGCTTTAGAAATTCATTTTTATAAATATTTTTTTGCTCTCAAATCTTATTGATTAAATTAAACACGGAATTTGAGTGATATAGTCGATGGTTATATGGTAATATGACAATTATTTTATATTTAAACAATACTTTTAGTAAAATGAACAAAGTTAAATTTTTACATTTTCGAAGACCTGGAAATCTATAATCGATTCGCTCTACATTCTCCGTTTTACATAATTACTGTTCAAATAGGGTCTTTCGACGATTATTCAAGTCTGAGTTTCTGTTCTATTCATCGGCCCGTTAATTTATATAATTCATGCACATAAATTTCACATTACTCATATAAAACTGCTACTCATATAAAGAGACGTTTTATTAATTTCCACGGGTTGTAAGAGCGCTACAAACTTACGAATATGCTCTAGTGAAAGTAATTTAAGACACTGAGACTCTTGTAATACACACTTATGATTTACAATTTCTGTAAGCTAAATTAGAGGCTTCAAAATAAGTCCAAATTTATTGTTGTGCGATTCTTTCTTACCAAATTATACCAGTGTAAATATCACGATTTTTTAATAATCAGAAATCCAGTGTTTAAATATTTCTTGAAGCCACTGCAATAATTGAAGCCTCTTCATAGTTAATAAAATTACTTCAGTACCTTTATTTACTCAGTACAGTATGTGGATACTGTTTTTACGAGGAATTTTGTAATGCCATCGATAAAGGAACTTTTAATGTGACAGTTCTCGTGACAAAGTTAGCCAACTTTATGACGTGAAAATAATCGGATAATTACAACGTCGCGCCCATGAATCAAACCATGCTGCGACAACGAATATTGCAATTCCGACATTGAGCTCACTATTTTAATAAAAAGAATCCTTGGGGACCCTAGGTAACTAGAAATTCCAGGTTTACCATTCTAAGAGATAATTCACAAACGGACTTGAAAAGAACCTGTCCTGAAAACCCGATTCATCTTCCAGTGTAAGATAACGATCCCTGGAGACTAACAGAACAACAGCCAACGGATATAAAGACGGAGATTACCAGGGTCAACGTCTGCTTCGAAAACCATAAACAAGGTTGTCTTCCGACGGTCCTAGATGTTGTACAAGCAATTTTTCGCACGCATTCTTCGGCCTCGACCGAGCCCTACAGGACCATTACAAAGGAGATATACAATTTCAACTTTTCACGGAGAAACAATTGAAGACGAGACCATCTCAAACTATTCCACGGAACTAAAAGTTCATGTTGAATGTATTCATATTTATAATCTTATCTAAATACTTCGTGCAAGATGCAATGTTTAAAAAGCAATTCATTAGAGAGCATGGTTAACTAATTAAAACCAGACTGCCAATTTTATTCAAGTCATAATCGACATAATTAATTGAAATGACAAATAAGAAATCGCTAATTACAATAATTTAGTTCGCAAAATTATTTTCAATACTGTTATTTGGAAATAATATTGAATCATTTGATGTAAATTTTTAATTTTAAATTTGACAATAGAAATAAATTTCGTGTCGTGTGAAATAATATTTCAACTAAATTCGTTTCAGAAGTGGCCAGGTCTGATAATCAAATTATAAGATGAACATATTATACTTTAAATGATATTATTGCAAAATTGATCACAGGCCTGAAAGTAATTATTAAACTTTATGCAAAATGAAAATGTTCTACTTGAATTACAAGAAATTAGAGTTAAATAGAAATTTTTTTAATAGTATCTATAAATTCTTCTAATGTTTTAACTGTCTTAAATTACACTTGCTCTCATCTGTGCCATAAGTGCATAAAATCCGTTGTCTAAAGCGTAATTACAAAATAAAATGTTATTTGGAATAATATTTCGAATAATGTCGTTTCAGAAGTGCCTCTTTTTTCTACAATGATGGCCCGTCTTCGGCGTCGGTAACGATCCTGTATTTTCCTGAGGCGTTCCACGTGGGCTCGCAGGGTCAACAGTGTTTTCCAATTCTACGAACCATCCGGTCGGTGACATTGAACCAAAGGATGTACCCGGAGAAGCGAGGGCCGGTGTCTCGAGAACAGCCGGTCTCGGTACTTCGGCGAACGAAGTTCGTAGTGCGCGGTTTCCGGGTTAAGAGTATTAAAGTGTGTGCAGTGAGAAAATACGTCGGGAGGGCAAGTAGTCGAGAGAGCCGCTGTCAACCAGCTACTCGAGCACTTCGACTGTCCCCTGACGCCAGATAAGTGACGAACATACTCTTTACGTATGAATACACTCGTTCCCAGGCCATTTTTCAATTGAGAGTCCTGGAAATACAGTGGCACCACGACACCGAGACCCTCGGCCTCTGTTTGCCACTTTTATTTCACGGTGACTGCTAATATGGTCCCATAAACACTAATTAATTTCTTCGCACTCAATAAGTCTCCATGCGCTCTTCAAAGAGGAGTAACTATTTTACGTATGGAACATTCAATTCGACTTTTTTCAAAAACTTAGATTAGTTTACAAATACGAACTAGTAAAAAAGCTTTGTACATGCATGTACATATTATAAGGTTCGTACATATGTGGTGAAAGTTATTTACAATTCAGATTGTTTTTCAAAAGACTTTTGAAGTCTTGATAAATTTTGTATATTTATATGGCATACGTACATTTTTATAATATATAAATGTATGTATATTTACAATTTTCGAAACAGTCACGTGAGTGTTGGGCGAAGTGAAGACAATTCTAAATGAATTAGCTGACACAGTTTCCATCGATTTTTCCTTATCGATTTCTTCTTGGAACGGGTTCTTATGGAACAGCTCCCAATGCTAAATCTTAAACTCGCTATTGTTTAACGGTAAACTGGACGAAACTTGATCAACGAAATCCGATATTCTTTAACCGAATGAAGGAAACTTTATCTTGTTTTGTCGAGCGACACAATTAAATTGCAAGAGTACCGCTATTATTCCAACCTCGCAATTTTCTATTTGCACCGGGACATTGTTCTTTTAAAATAACGTGTTTTTCCTTTTCTGTTGAATTTATATTGCTATATGAATGATAATCTGTCGAATGTGTTTTAGAAAGCTTTCGCGAAATTGTCTTCTGTAAAATTCATAAATTTAATTTAATAACTATAAAATGTAATACTGATTCTAAAACAGTGCTGATCTAGCCATAGATTCTATTGTGTCGTAACATTAAGTTTTATACTCGGATAAAAAATCTTGTAAAATCAATATTTACTATTTTTTAATTACATCTATTTGGAATTAGATCATTGTGATATTTGCAAAACGAATACATTTTTTGTCATTATACATTCGAATCGGAACCGTTCGAGTATTTTCACGATTCCTTAGAAATCAGAATTTCTGATTCAGAGACGATAATAATTACCGGAGCGAGTAAAGTTACGGTATCGCAGTACAGGGAGTTTTGAGCAGTGATTAGCTCGGTTTTAGCATTTCCGACGGAATACATTGAGCGGACGGATTTTCTCCGCGAGAGCTCACTTTGAGACGATCGTTTCCTCTATTCCGTCGTCTGGTGAGGTTCCCGTGAACGACCTTATCAATTTCGAATTAAGGACACAGGTAGGTCGCGGACCGATATCCTAAATCTGGGATGATATAGAAAACGAGTTTAAAAGTTCTAGCACCGTCTCATTGAAATTCAGATAAAGTACGAAACGTATCATGCGCCGCTCCGGAAAATCCCGTCACGCAACGAGATTTTTATAAACACTCGAGAGGAGCGAACGGTGGGAAAACCGCTCGATCGCGACCGCTCGCCATTAATAACAATATTTATAGCCGAAATGAAAAACTATCGTTCGTTTGTTTCAATGGCTGCCGATACGGGGCGGTTAACCGAAGGCTAATTCACGGGTTCCGATCAGAATTGGAATTTTCATTTTTGATGAACCCCGCGCGCTCGGCTCGCAAACGTGGAGACATTATAACAACGAGAAGCCGGGACGAATATTCCTTTTCGAGAATGTTCAATTTTCCGAGTGAAATTCGGGATATTTAGACAATCGTCCTATGCAAATCTTTGCTGTCCCGCTTCTTCCACGCGTATTTTTCCTTTCGTTCGTTTCATTGCCGTTCCAATCAAACTGGCTTTCGTATCTTTGATTTTCATATCGTTTATGCTGAATATAAAATGCCTTTATAGTTGCACACGGCTCGAATCCAACTTTCCACCGGTTGAATTTGTAATGTCGGAAATTGCTAATGTGTTCGCATTGTTTGGAGAAAGTTGGAAGTATGCTCATTTATTTTTTGGATATTCAGAGACATTCATGAATAGGTGAAACAGAAAATTATGAAGGCATTTTAATGACATTGCTACATGATTTTATATCTATTCACAAAATTCAAAGGCAAAGTTTATTTTTATTTCGTCTCTGTTTCTGTCAGTTAGCTTAGGAAATGTGTATTTCACATGGGGGATTAGACTGTAGATTTTATGCATTGATAACACCATTAGTTACAGTGTGCAGTGGTAGAAAGTGTTCCATGGAAATCACCGATACACATTTCCCGGGTCCCATGGAAATCACCGACACAGATTTCCCGAACACAGTTTTCACCGACAATATTTCACCGGCTCCAGATTTGACCGACAACGCATTTAACCGACAACGATTTTAGATTCGTTAGCGGTCAAATTTGTTGTCGATAAAATTCCCTGTAGGTTAAAGGCGTTTTCGGTTAAATTCGTTGACGGTCAAATCTGGAGTAGGTGAAATGTTGTTGGTGAAAACTGTGTCGGTGATATCCATGAGACCCCATTTCCCCGACACGGTTTTCACCGACAACATTTCACTGACTCCAGATTTGACCGACAACTACTTTGGCCGCCAACGCGTTTAACCGACAACAATTTTGACCGACACGAATTTGGCCGACAACGATATTGGATTAGTTGTCGGTCAAAATCATTATCGGTCAAAGGCGTTGCCGACCAAAGTAGTTGTCGGTGAAACGTTGTCGGTGATTTCCATGGGACCCGGTAGAAATTAGTCAGTGGCGGATCTAACGGTAAGCGGACTAAACGGCCGCGTGGGCCCCGAATTTTAAATAAAATTTAATGTTTAACGGTATGCAATTTTCCATTACTTTTCTATTTTGTTAATAAGTTTATCAGAGTTTTCTTGCAACTTCTATTGCTATCTTGAATTTGTAGGCCCCCCAATTTTTACCGTTTAAGACCTCCACTTGACTTGAACCGCCACAGAAAGCAGTGTTGCCAGATGAGGGGAGGGAGCACGAATTGATAGGGAAAAATGACAAAGTGTGGGGGAATAGTGTCGTAAAAGGGGAAGGTAGAGCCGGTAGATAAGTCTCGATCTGGTGACACTGGTGGAAACAGTAAAAGTTTCGAAACGTAGGTCTTGTTAAATAAAGGAATCGCTGAACAGCTTCCTTGGAGCAGATGCGGACAATTTTTATTTTGTATAAAGATCAACACACGAATAATAACGAACGTTAGGGTTTATCTAACCGCTTAAATGTTCTAGCCACAGAGCGGAACCGGTCGTGGTTGTACGTTTACGCACTTACAGATAACCCATTCAACTCGCTCGAAATGATAAACAGCGGTCATAAAGCACCGGGGCCCAGGCATTGTCTTTTACTTTCTCATTTTCCGCAGACCGTAAATATCTCGACTGATTAAATATCTTTGAACAGTCGTGTGTATAAGTTAACGTCGAGTCCCTTTTTTTCCGCGCGCGTCGCATAAATATTCCGTCCTTAAACGTACGGTATATTACGGTGAGTTACGTCGTCATTTCTCCGCGGCTTTTTAATTGTACTCGCGCGAAATTTAGTGGGCGAACTAGTTTTAATTACTGAAATTCACGGGGAACTGAATCCCCGTTGCATAAGCGTGCCCCCCTTCCCGGCTCGCAGGCAACGCAATCCATCTGACGCGATTGAAGAATATCGCGAAGAAGGGAATCTACACAGAGTCACTTTTCAAAGCACTTTAACGTTCGTTCCTGGGGAAACGTAATATTCCCCGGTACGGGTCGTAGTATCAGCTTTGATAAGAAAACCAGGAAACGAGAAATATTTACACATTACGCTACACATATGTCTCGGAAGCACCGCGATTCCGTGGATACGCACACGCGCAACAGGTTATTGAGACGCTTTAACAATATTCACGGAATATTCCTTTCCATGACGTTTGACTGAAATCTATGAGACTCTCGATCTAAATGTCGCGACATGTGTAGGACGTTTTATCAAAGGGAATTTAAATCTCGTGATTGAAGAGGAATAGAAGTACGATTTTAATACGCCTCGATTCTCCTCCGCGCGGATGTTGCAGATGGTCGCAAATGTCTTGAGTCAACGATAACTACACTGCGGATTTCGTATATTTATGGAATACATCACTGGATGAAATACAAAATATAGATCATTTCAGAGCAATTAATAAACACTGTTCCGTTGTTTTTAAGGTTTTAAAATTATTTAAAATGGGGACACATTTTTATTGGACCTCTGTCTCTCAGAATTGATACAGACAAATTTTATTTTGCACAAAGATCCGCTGTTTAATGAAAACTTGACTATGTTTATCGGAAATACTTCAGAATCAAAAAATAAATTGTAGTAAAGCATGTATTGCATTTGTAATAAAAAGAGTCTTTCTTCGTTTATTTTTTAGAGAACGTATAAATTGGATCAATTTTTAATCGTAAGTTAAAGTTATTAAAAAATTCAAATTGATACTAATTTACCATAGCTTACAATGATTCATACTAATATTGAACTTAATTAATTACTCACCTGTCCTCCTTCGCGTGCCATGACATCGCTCGATGTATCCTCAGGAATGAAATCAGGTGGCACAATAATTGACAGCGTACCTGTCTGAAAAAAATATACTTCTTTAAACAATATTTAATAACAACTACATTACAAAAGTGTTCATTTTAATGTTCTAATTCATATGCGTGCAATGCAAGTACTCGAATTTGACTTTTTTCATTATTCGCTTCTATCATTTTAATTTAAAACAATTTATAACATACTACTCTTCTTCATTTCACCTAACTTTGATAAACGTTGTCTCGTGTTATTCTTCATTAATCAATTAATAAAAAGTCTATAAGATTTATGAGATCAGATATTTATATCAATCCTAAGTAAAAAAAACGAATTATATTTTTTCAGTTGACGTTTCATTTTCGAAAAAAAATCGAGATCGAAAATTCGGTGCTTACGCGTGCAGCTGAACAAGGACCGGCTGGCGCGTCTGATCATGACCAACCAATTCTACTTGCGAATTCTGGTGCACGCGAATCCGCTGAACTTTCAATTGTAAAAATGAAGCGTCAACCGAAAAAATGTTATACGCATTTTTTTACTTAGTTTCGATAGTAGAGTTATCCCCTCTCATACCACTCATCCTGAACAATAATCAGGAAACAATTATCCCATTAAATAAAACTAATACACTGATGTTCTTAAATTTTCTTAATACTGCTTTGAATTGTAGGTTTGATTTTTATCATAATTGCAGAAAATCTAGTAATATCAGAAGAATTGTATGATATTGTTATAATATTTTCATTCCCCACAAAAATCTGATATCTATTATTTTACCACTATAAAATTATGTCCTCACTGAATCAAAAACATCTACAATAAATAATGTTATTAAATTAAATCTACATAATGTTATTTTAATAAAAAATAAATTCACATTTTATGTTGTTTCAATAATTCACAGACGCAATCATTATTTTCTTGAAAAGGGTATAAACAAAGACCGAAACGTCGAAATTAATATATTCCAAAATGGCTTTCAATTAAAGTGCTCGAGCCGGTGCGTCAAAAACACCAACTTTGTTTAAACATACGATCGACAAATAAAAAGAAAAGTTAATATTTAAAAACATTACTTAACTCCTAAACGCACAGTGTTTTGAAAAACATTTTTTTTTTAATATTTTCTAGCTCATTGGGAAGTGATTTAAAATTCGATTTCAAGATTTGACACGTATAACGACAACAACGACAAGGACAACGACAACGATGTTGCTTCGATGTGGACGTGGCTAAAGAATTCATCACCGAAAAGTAGCTCGATGACGAACCAGTGCGAGCCGGTATCGCGTAACAAGACCGAGCGTACAATTGCCACGCCACTTACATCCTGCGCGACGTTTCCGTTGTGCCGAAATTCGCGGCGCGCGCTATATATCTTCCGGTTACGCACCGGAACGGGCCAGAATTTAATGTTAATGATACGCTTAACGGCTGCACAATGCATCAAGTAAATTTCCTTTCTTACCGAATCTCTAAATTATATCCGTACACATTACTCTATTCGCGGAGAGCGGGACTGAATAACGCGCGGAAGCCCCTAAATCCTGGCTGTATTTCGCTTCCAACTCCCTTGGCCCCCTTCCTCCCTTAGTGGAAGCAGGAGCAACATATCACGGGGTTGTAAGCGACACGAGGAGAAGCAGAGAAGTGTGCCTGGGTGGTCGACGTCGTTGCCAATGAGCGCCGCGGCTTTTCATTAATTAACGACAAGCCGCGCGCTGCGATATAATAAGTAACACGGTCGACGCAGTTGTTGTTCGCGGCTCGTTCCACTGTTGCCTAACAATCCGCCGCGGAATTTTTCACCTCCGTCGAAGCAATCGCCGTTAACGTGGACCAGAGGGTGCGAGAGCGACGCCAGAGAGAGAGAGAGAGAGGAAAGGGGTGGCTTGGGGGCAGAGTCTGCGTCGACGGTGGGGATAGTAAAGTACGAAACGTCGGAACGGATTCTCCTTTCTTCTCCCCCGGGGCTACGTTGAATCGCCCGCGAAACTGCTTGTTCATTACGTATTTGCAGCGCGATTTCTCTTCCGACTAAGGGAGATTTGAGTAGTTGACTTTCATCGGCTGCGAGATATTCCCTTAAGAGCCGGCGGAATCCTACGGGATTGAAAAAGTGTCTTTCGCCACTTCTTCAGCGTCTGAATTGTGCGTTCGACCTCTTTGTCGGACGACTCGCGAACCCACTGCTCCTCGTGATTGCACCGTAGTTTTATTTGCCGATAAATATTTCGCTACCGATCGTCTCGCTTCTCAAGGATTCCAGGCATCTCGTTGGACGAAGATGGAAAAGACCGATTGTTTCACACTGTCTTCTCGGCGTCGCGCGGTGCACGCTTATGGGAGTCAGCAGAAAGTTAATAACTTCTAAGGTAATCCATTTTCTAAGATCCCTCATACTTTTTTAAACAGAACAAGAAGGTGGTTCGTCCGATAAAGAAAAGTTAGTCATCTTTATTATTTGTTAAATAAAAAACATTTTGCAAACTTTTTATTGCAATTTAATATCGTATAATTACTAGAGGTGTGCAAGAACTTGGAAATGTTGGGAATAAATCCGATCGGGTCGGACCAGGCGGAAGTATTTCGGGTTTCCCGACTTTCTTGCTGGTTACTATTTATTCTATTTGTTGTACTGTTCTGTACTCGATATAAGGATATTCTTGTATTTTCTTGTATATTCTAGTATATTCTTGTATGTTCATGTATATTTTTGTATATTTTTGTATATTCTTGTATATTCTTGTATATTCTTGTATATTCTTGTATATTCCTGAATATTCTAGTATATTCTTGTACATTCTTGTATATTCTTGTATATTGTAGTATATTCTTGTATGTTCATGTATATTCATGTATATTCATGTATATTCATGTATATTTTTGTATATTTTTGTATATTCGTGTATATTCTTGTATATTCTTGTATATTCTTGTATATTCCTGTATATTCTAGTATATTCTTGTACATTCTTGTATATTCTTGTATATTGTAGTATATTCTTGTTTAGTCTTATTGTATGTTCTGGTATGTTCTAGTATATCCTTGTATATTCTTATATATTCTTGTATATTCTTATATACTCTTGTATATTCTTGTATATTCTTGTATATTCTTGTACATTCTTGTATATTCTTGCATATTCTTGTATATTCTTGTATATCCTTGTATAGTCTTGTATATTCTTGTATATTCTTGTATATTCTTGTATATTCTTGTATATTCTTGTATATTCTTGTATATTCTTGTATATTCTTGTATATTCTTGTATGTCCTGGTATATTCTTGAATATTCATGTATATTCTAGTGACCTTCCGACCTCCATTTAGTAAATCGATGGTTTTAATTGCTACGAATAAATCTACTCATCCGGCCGAATTTTGAAAAAGTTATTCAGTTCTATAGATGCTGTAGAAATAATTTCGTCCAGCTAGCAAACCCGTTTTGACCACTATGTATCGCGCGTAAGTAAAATAAAACTGGGTTACATACTGAAGATGTTGCGTGCACCCAACATCCGCACCGACCCTCCAATCAGAGTGCTAGCAGTTCCCCAGTGCCCGAAAGAAGTGAACCGTCACCGGGGTAAAGCGAGGAATCGTAACGATCAAGTCATCAAGTTGCCGAGAGTCGTTAACAACCCGCGTGGTGGGTCCATTCGCGAGCACGCTAACAGTCGAGATCTTGCGAGACATTGCGAGCATCGCTTATCAGCAAACAAGCTGTGACTAGTGTACCGTCGTAATTCCTCAACGAGGGGTTGGGAGAACGAAAACGACGGTGTGTGTGTGTGTGTGTGTGTGTGAATGGGTGGTGGTGGTGGGTGGTTAGAGGATGGTGGAAGCCAAGTTCGGTCTGCGTCAGGACTTTTCCAGGTGGTCGTACGTCAAACCACGAAACGTCAGTGGAGTCAGAAGGACCTCGCCTTTACCCCCAACGCGGCTCCCCACCCTTAATATCTTTCCACTCCACTTACGGGTTAAGGGAGCCAGGCAACAGTCGACAGAAGCTGGAACCACCTGCACTGCGCCCTCGGCAGCAGGCGAGGTGTGCACGTAATTACGAGGATGTAATCCACGCTACGACAAAACTTCAATCGTTATAACCGAGTCGTCTCACAAGTCACCGAACTGCTTAAAACAGTCTCAACGAATACGTTCAGCCGAAACAAGGAGCAACGAGACGACGACGAAGCAACGCCCCCGACGATCTTGCTTCCCTAGTCTAGGCTTCACTCTCCCATCCTCTGCGTGACAGTTCGGTGACAGGCAGACACGTGCCCGAGCACGTAAACTTGACGGTGTCGCGGCAGTGAATTATGAAACTACGCTTCATTCCATAAATTAATTATTGCCTACTTGGGAAACACTCAATCGAGTCTCCTGATAAATATACGTCTTGATTGCCGGAGACCCGATAGGCTTGTTTCGAAATTATTATGTTGATGCACTGGGGAGATTTGTTTGGAAGTGATGGGTATACAGATAGCAGGTTATAGGGGATCGAATCTGCCATTCATTGATGTAAGCTATTGATAAATCATTTGATACTTCATTAACCCATTGACGTATAACGGAGTTACAGTCGTGATGCAGATTTCAAACACAGTGCACTAAATAATGCTCCTTTCTTATAGGTCGAAATGAAATTGAATGTTTGTGTAATCAATATTTCGTATTAAAAATTAGTAAAATTCGAAACAATCTCTACATTACGGAATGTATTTCTGTTTAATAAATCATTGAATGGTCAAGTGTAATACAAGTAAATACACTCGGTTTAATTATGTTTGTAGAAAACCTCAACTGTTATATTCGTGATATCCTTCTGATTTAGATGACATCAAACACCGTACAATTAATTTCTATTATCCAAAATAATCCGTGGCACATGACTATTCAGTTGTTCTAGTATATGTATTAGACAGTTGCGTAGCATCAGTAATGTAGTAAAGCTTCGTTGATCTGTACAATGAATCGTATTGTATGTAGAGGGATTGCTTTAAATTGAACTAATCATAAATTCGGATAACGTAGAGTCCAAGTATCGTTGATTCAGAAATAAATTATTTGATTGAAGAATAGGCACATTAACGGGACATTAATTTACAATATTTAATTTAATTTACAAATTTGGAATATAAAAACACTTTTCTTTCAATATAGTGGTAACATCATGATCGTTTTTAAAGTGTGACAGTGAAACCAACAATAAATTATCCTCTGCAAATAACAAGTTAAACATTTTAAGGAACTAATTAGTTGATAATGTTTAACATGTATCGTATATTAGACGCTCGCTATTTAGCAACAAATAACGAGAGATTGCGGTGTTCATTTTGGGAAACGCTGTTCATGTGACTCTGATTAAACGAGGTTTAAAGGTTGAATGACGTTTTTAGTAGTTGATGGAAATAGAAGGCTTCATTTTAGTACCATGACCCTATAAGTTTTCGACGTCACTATTGTGTAAAATTTAACTGAATAATTTAATATAATTCAAATGCTGTTGCGAAATTCTCGAAGCAGTAAATTATCTAAATGAACGGTCCAAATTGAGACCATTTTTAACAACTTCTACTTTTATTTATACTCTGCTTTTGTAGGTCAATCCATGAAATTGCGAATTTGCATACAAATCAGCAGTCTAATTACGAATGAAAAAGTTGAAATTGATAGTGTTTTAAATAGTTTTCCAGGCGACTTTTAATCATTTTCTGTATGAAAAAGCGAACTGCTTTCAGAAAATCCGGAGAATATCCTGTTAAACTTGAATACGATGTGACAACGTCATAAGGATTATTCTGATCGACATGGGTATTTTTAATCTAGACCTGCCAAGAATTCTTAAGACACTTTACATATTTATAAAAGACTCTATCCTACCACTACTGCTAACAATATTTTGAAACGTGTATTAAGAAAATTGAAAAATGTTTTCTTAACTATTACGCACTGTTCAGGTGAATATGAAAAATGATCTCAAACGCTTAAAATATTTTAAAACATGTCATAAAAAATTAATAGAATAATAGATAAAAATGATAAAAAATTCTTTCTATATATAAATATAAAATAATTTCCAAATACAAATTGATTGAAACATTATTTCGTAAATACTTCTTTCTTCTAAATATATATCTGTCGTAAAAATATTACCAAATCTTTTAAATTGAATGAATTCATTTCAATTTGCAATGGCGAATTACAGTAATGATGACTATAATTCTACAACATTTACTTTTAGGATATTTAAAAATTATACGATGGGTTTACTGAATCGGTTGAACTTTCTTTCGCCGAGAAAAAAGAAAGCAGCAAACGTCGTCGTGATGGCGCGGAAACTGGCAGGAAATGCAATTAACGAGAACCAGACTATTCGGAGATTTCTTATTATTCCATCTTCTTCTGTGTACCCTTCCAAACCTTCTTATAATTCACTGTTACCAGTTTGCCAAAAATATTTTTCAATTTCTATTACATTGCTATATTCAGACTGAAATAAAGTATGTATTGTAATATTATTATAAAACTTTTTATATTTAACTAATTACTGCAATAGTCACAAGAACTAACCCACGTAATACAACAAACAAATTTTATTAGAATTCCAAATCGTTAATCTGATTAGAAACCGTTTCGATTAACAAATCTAGTTTGTAATTTTCAATATTTTGACTGATTCATTAAATCAGACACTTAGTGGATGTGATTAATCATTCTGTTGCAACTATCATTCCTACATATTGTCATAATTATTTCATGAACATGAACCTGCATAAATTGAATATATATCTACGTATATATAAATATTATTTATTTTCAATAAGTATTATGCTTATAATTGGCTTCTAGAAGAAGACAACATTAGAAACGCCCTCCTCTTTTTTAAATTCATAGATTTATATAAACTGTTATAAATTCACCTTTGTGTAAAACACTTTAGATTGTAAACTATGTGGTCTATGACCACATTAAAATAAACAATAACTAAATAATAAATAACTGACGTGACACGAAAATTTTGGAACATTGCGTTTAGTAAAAATTACGAAAACAAAAATGGTAGAAAATTGTACAAGCTTTAATAGACGAACTACGTTCGTTCAGCAACGTGATCGCGAAGAAAAGAGGCGAGGCATTATTCCGAGGCAGAAATTAATTGTTCAAAAACCGGCGTATCGAGACAAGGAGCATGTTTCCGCTAATGCAAGGAACGGGGAGGCCCAGTTGTATTAAAACAGACAATGCCTTCTGTTAACCGTAGAATGCGTGCGAGAGCGAAAGGTGGAGCATGGGCGTAGGAGATTTCCTTTCGTCTCTCCCATAAACATCCCGAACTGCAGTTTGTTAGCCGCGCAGTCGAAACGATAAGTGTGCTCGAAAGGGGCCGCCACGTTGGGATCGCGCGGAAACGAGCAGAGAAATACAGTTAGCCGAAACGAAACTGCTCATAGAATTCCCCGCAGGAGGGTGGCGTCGAGTTTTACCACTCTGGGATCCAGAGAGCCATGAGGAAACCGAGCGACGAATTTCGCGAGGGGGGGGGGGGGGGGGGGTGTGGGCCAAGAAGAGGGCCAAGGGGGTTGTTCCGATGGAACGAAAGGGACAGAAGAACCCGGCATTCAGCCCAGTGGAAGGGTTTCCCACCGATTGACTGATGCATTTTCGCTAGTGTTTCTCGCGTTCATTACTTAGAGACCTTGCGCGGCTCTGTGGAGGTTCAAGTCAGCGTCCTTGCCGTTGGCGGGGATGGGGTTTGAGGGTTTACCGGGGATAGAGCGAGCAAGAAGAGGCGAGGGTCGAGGGACCCACTAACTTGGCAACCATCGTAACGGCTGCTGCACTATTTAAGATTACCGTTTCTTCCGCGAGGGAAGAGAGAAAACGGAAGAGGGAGATTTCTGGACAGGTACGGGGAAGTCTGTGGTGCTCGGATTCAATCTGAAATGTCGGAAAATTAGATCTCAAAGGAAAGTCTCGGCTCTATCTCGTACCATATCACACTTTGCCGAGACGAACCGAATCAGTACGGCGCGGCGAGTAGAGGGGGTACGGGCTGGGGCGAATACTTTGCAGAGAGTGCCTGTTGGTGCACAGGCATGCTTGTTCACTGTGGATGGGAATGGATGGTCGGTGGTTTGGTCGAGAGTCGAGTGAATGAAAGGTGACGTTTGCGCGTTCGAGAAAATAGCTTGTTAAAGCGACCCTTCTCCCTAGAATTCTTTCGCAGGGTGGGTCTTCGCAGAGGTGGGGCCTTCCACGTGCCACGTGATGACGTTCGGTCTTGCCTTTAGACTCCGTTCGCCGGAAATGGAAGGAAAAATACAGCCAACGGAAGATGGCCCCGGTTGTTTGGGAATTTGATTCGGTCTAATGAAGAAACTATCGGGGGTGGAACAGTTCCCGACGACTTTATCGCCGGCCAGATTGCCCGGTAGCCTCTTTGCTGCTAAAAGCACCAGCTAGTTCTGCACTCGTGAAGACCGTGCGGTTCGCGAATGCGTTGAAATTTTTAGCGTGGGATGGGAATGGCTCGTCTTGCTGCTCGTCAATTTTATGCAAGGTTATCTTCTCTCCGCGCGTCTGAAAGGCAGGAAGGTATGTTAAAATAAAAATTTTATGCCGGCATTGAGATCGACCCGGGCTCCCATCCGCCATGATGCAGTTCAACGTTCGTCGGGAGTAAGCGGTCAGCGGTACGCTCTTTTGGGGAAGACTTATTTGGTTCTATATTACCATGATGATCAGACTTTCTCTATTCTAGAGGACACGGTCGTTTATTTCACTGGTATATCCTTTAGATCTATTTTGTTTTTTTCAAACATAACCATTTGGAATTGAAATACTATTGAACATCGGCACACAGCACACAGTGTGCGAAGATCAAAGAAAACAGTTCGTTCATTCTCTGTCACTCGAATATAAATGACGGAACATTATTTGTCGAGTTTCGTATATTAAAATGTGATCAGTGGGAAGATCGAAGAATGGCAACAAAGCTATGAATCTTTTCAATATAGATGGGTTGAAAATTTTTAATATTACGCATACATGTAAATACACCTTCAAAAAAACATGAAACGTGAATAAGCTCAATTAAAAATTGAAAAATTGTAAATCTGCATTTGTATCAAATTCATTTTTATTAAAGAAAGTTCATTCATGTGATAAATGTCAAAACTGAATTCTTTTAATAATGAAATTCCTGGTTTGTTCTTTATATTTTTTTCAAGAAAATATGTTGGTATTATGGATAACATTTTGTGTTGAAACACTTTTTTTATAAATCGTCTCTAAAAAATATTTGAATTAGTTTTTGGGTGATCAGAAATGAGTTTATCATTGTTAAAACCTAAAATAGAGCTTGTATGGGTGACGTGAACTATTGTTGCAGACATAAGTAAACCTTTAAATCCAACTAATTGCAGGACTTGTTTGAAAAAGCGTCTTTACGTTTCGTGAAGACGGCAATAAGCATGCATAATATATGCGGTTCTATACAACGGTAGCAAGTTTCTCCACAAATGAAACAGGGTGAAATCTAAGCATTATTTCCAAGGTGCTCATAAACGAGAGCTGACATACCAGAACTAGAGGAGACGGCTTGTTAAGTTCCCTGGAATGCTGTGCTCCAGCATCTCCAGAGAAATACCTTCGATACTTGCAGAGATTGTTACGTCGAAGGTAACTAATACTCACAAGGGACATCACCAAGCTAGCACGCGCTGATTGTGATGAGACTTCATATACAAGTGGAGCATCGATAAATATTCAACAAATATTACCTTTGGTTGCTCGCTTTTACATTTACGTCACAGAAAGTTACACGCGAAATTCGATTTCGAACGCATGCAGATAGCAACGGAGATGAAAGAAAATATTCAATCTAAATGATTTCTCTTTTCGTAGCGCACACAAAAACTAAATGTTTATACATTCATAGGGGGGCGGCGTATGAACTGATCGATCCGCTTTTTATCAATATTGTGTATGTATTCCGCTGGAAAATTAACGTGAAGTACAAACGAAAATGTAAATATACTTTTCAAAATTCATTTAGTATTATAAAAAAGCATTGAAGAAAAATGTTCTAGTTTTTATTTAACGGGAAACGTATCTCGCTATAAAATTGTTGAAAGTATAAACTGAAGAAAGTATATGCTTAAGATATTATAATTTTCAATCAAATTGTCCAATTAATGAAGAGATTCATTAATACGAACCACAGAATTCACCGTGAGATCCAAAACGTCCCCTATTTTAAATTACAAATGCTCAATTGTCTGTACAATAATATTAAAATGCAAATATTTCTTTTAATTAACCACTCGATCAATTACATTTCGAATTTCTTTATAAAACAATGAGCGTGAATTTAAAACAAATAAAATTCCATTTTAATATGTTTTAGAGACTTTTGAGCCACCCTGAATTATATCTTCAGGATGCATAAGAATAGTGATATAATTCTTTTTTACGAATGTCTTAATCTGTTTCGCCTAATTCCTTGTCCCCGCAAATGCCCGAGACTGGCTCGCCTAAGTTACGTAGCAGTCAGCGAATTAAAGTATGCAAACACAGCCAATTGCGATGAAGGAATTTGATATCGTGTGAAAGATCGTGCCAAAGCAACGCGGAGAGTCACCTAATTGGAATTGATGGGTTCCACAAACGACGTGCATCCCGGAACTTTATCGATCTAAATAGTGTCGGCGGTACCGTTTCCAATTAGTTATTTCACCGAGTTTCTCGGCTTACCGCGATTCGTCCTACCAGCTAAACTGTTCGCAGAAAGCTCTGATTCCGACCGCTTAGTTACTGAAAACGCTCGAAACAGCAAGCGACTAAACATGTCCGATAGCCAGGTGTGTGCCTAAGTAAATTGCCTTTTTCATCGCCATCTAAACCTAAGTTAAATCACCTTTACCACGTAGACTCGACGATATAATCCTGAAAACAACGAAATATTCCTCCTATGTTTCCCCAAAATATCATTTCGAGATAATTAGCAGCACCTATCTGACCAACACTTTTTCTGTATTCATCTCGGGTCTAATAAATTATGATTTCACATTTAGTTAATTTTCGTGAATTATTTTAATTCGTTTCGATGTAACCCCCTATTTTTAAATGTTTCCCCAAAATATCTTTTCGAAATGATTACCAGCACCTATCTGACCAGCACTTTTTCTGTATTCATCTCCGGTCTAATAAATTATGATTTCAAATTTCGTTAATTTTCGTGAATTATTTTAATTAGTTTTGATATAACTCCCTATTTTTAAATGTTTCCCCAAAATATCATTTTGAAATAATTAGCAGCACCTATCTGACCAGCACTTTTTCTGTATTCATCTCCGGTCTAATAAATTATGATTTCACATTTAGTTAATTTTCCTGAATTATTTTAATTCGTTTCGACATAACCCCCTATTTTTAAATGAACCGAATAAATTCATTTTCTCCATAAAATCAGAGGAATTCGTCATATACGTTCATTAAAGAGAAAGAGGACTTTCATTGAAAATTTAGCAATTTTTATTTGAGAATTATCGTTTCTGTGCTAATATTATATAATGTCGACATTCCTCCTCAAAGGGTTAAAAATTATAGAATCATTTCATACGCGCGTATACTATTCCAACATTAAATCATAATTTTCCTGAGTTCACATTTAGAGTTTATCCTGTTTAATATATATTTAATACTTTAAAAACGGACGATGTAAATAACACAGATTCCGTGTTACATTTGTACACGAACTGAGTTGAAACGTCCGTAAACTGAACGTGTCATAGGCCACGTGAAAAAATGAGCATAGCCGGTGTTACAAAATAAAAAATACCCGAAGAATGCCCTGACATGAATATTAATGTACGAAGTGGAAAGTGTTCGTACGAATTATATTTACTGTCAAAAATATTTTTTAATTATCATAATACAGTTTTATTTTCCAGATATAATTGTCCTTCCTACTGCAATATCTGACTAATTGCAAAATATTATTTGTACTGCACGCACTTGGATTTTAACTAATTTAAATTTGACTATAAAACAGGCATGTCGTCGCATGTGTGCGTAAAATGCTGTATTTATATTATGCAAAATCTGTGAATACTACGGCTAGACTGGGACTACATTTTTACTAATCATTGAATACAATGTAACAATAATACCCAAATTAAGGTTTGTCATAAATGCATAAAATTCGCCGGCTAACTGTAATATGTATATGTTCTGGAAAGAAGTATCAAACCATATATCTGAAACAGCACGTGAAATATATTTTCCAATCTTCATGAACATTTCAATGTTTTCACACTTTATACGTAAAAAATTCGCTGCTTTAATATTCATGCCACATCAATTTCACCGAACTCGCGAATTCCGAAGTTCATAAAGTCATGGAAGTGAGCGAAACCATTTAGTTCGAAAGAGAGGAGTCAAATGCTCAAAGAAAGCAAACATAACTTTGATGAGGGGGATCAAGGGAAATAACTCGGGATATAAACTTTCCGATTTCACTTGACGAAATTTTTGTTCAGCCGTTTTAATGCATAAAAACTCGCGATAGATCAGTGCCCGGCTCGTTTCCTTTGATAATCTATCCCGTGCAACTTTAAGTGCGTGTAAAGCGAGACGCTTTATTTCTCGTCGATACGTTACGGCAAAAATGATGTAATAAATGTTCTTGCCTCTGTATTATCAGTGGTTGGCAGATTTTTATACGTTTGTTGGAGCCCTGGTCCTACAATATACGATTCCCAGGAGTGTTCAGTAAAATTTAATAAAGCCATAACTTTATTTTAAACTCCAGAAAATCGTATTCGAACGAAGTCATTCCTTTCCAAGGTATAATACCTATAGTGTAGAAAAGAGATTCCCCATGCTCCAATACAGTAATTAGAACTTTTCTGTAAAAATTCATCAACATTCTTTATCCAATAACTAGAACATTTTGTTACAATGTATTTGTTAAAATGATTGAGACCTGTTTTTCTATTGATCCTACAATATCTATCTCTGTTATAAACAAATTTTTATTTTTATATTGCGCAAGCTTTATTAAAACTTTAATTTCTAGAAACTTTTTTTATCTGTTATATTTTATAATATTCAATATTCTTCAGTTTTACAAAAACAAAATAAAAAAATACTAAATGAAAATGTCAAATTGAAGCATTTTTGAGTCAGAAACGAGTCACCTACGGACATGCAAATACATAGTGAATGATCAAATTATTAGAGCGAGGGTACGTAATGAATAGACTGCACATTTTGTGCATTTGTGGTGAAAATAGAGACGTAAAATTTACAATAGTTAAAATATTAAAAGAATTTGGGAATGTCAATGTACTTTTAATTTAGCAAAGTTACTAACACCAAACCTAACGAACCTTAAAAGTAACTGGTTCGTGTACCCTTATAAAAATGACAACATTGATTTTATTCAGACTTTGTGCGGCTCTCATTGTGATACGTGCTCTACTAAAGATATCTATACAACCATTTTTTATGATATTGTTTTTGTTATTTCAATAATTGTAAAATAAAAAATCTGGAACTGGTTATTTTATCCGGTGGTGGTAGATTTAATGAAATTCACATTTGCCTCTTGTTTCTTACAATTAATGTAAAAAATTATTTTTTGACATAAATTTCAAATTGTCAACTTGCACAAACGGTTGTAATAATTTGATCACTCAGTATAACGTGAACGTGCTCTACGATTTGTGAAAACTCGCGTGATCGACTTACTTGCCATTTCATGGGATTCGTGTTAATCTGACACATATAGACGCCTTCGTCCTCCTGTTGCACGCCCTTTATGTGGAGATTCCACATCGTATGATCACTATGGGACACTAAGATCCTCTTGTTATGAGTTATTACGTGGTCGTGGATCGCCTGGATTGCCTTAGTGTCCGCTTTCACCCAGCCGACCTGCCAAGGACATTCCTGTTAGAAAAATTGCACCACGTCCTGATAAATTCGTCGTGAAACTCGCAACAATAACCAGCAAAGCGGTCGAGTACCGGGAAAACAAAGTGGAGATTGTGGTGTTTTTACGAAATAACAACTAGGAAATGAGTCCCGGAATCACAATTTCGTAGCAAAGACATTTCCATGACAGCTCTCTAGCGTTTCGCAAACTGCATTTTGTACGACTCAAGTTTATTCGAACACATTAAAGCCTCTTTATTATCCGCTCAGATTAAAAATTTGTAAATAGCAACTTTCATTATTTTCCATGAAAATTTTTATTTTTAAAATACCACGTTCTTAAAAACGGACGAAAAAGTATAAAATAATTTTTCCTGGTCCCATACAGATAGTCCTGAAAATTTGTGATTGTGAATTGTGAACAGCTATGAAAATACTTTAAGATTTCAAACGAAAAACGTGGGGCCCAAAATGCATCAATCATCTATAGTATGCGCCCCACGTTTTTCGTTTGAAATCTCACAAATATTTTCACAGCTATTCAAAATTCACAATCACAAATTTTCAGGACTATCTGTACGAGGTTAGGAATCTGTATGGCACTAGGAAAAATTATTTTATACTTTTTAGTCCGTTTTTAGAAACGTGGTATTTTTCAAAATTTATTATTTTCTGCTTTTTAGTATCGTGTTAATACTTGAATCACTCTTTATTAATACTTTATATACTGACTAAGATTACTGTAAATTTCACTTGGTAAACAAAGCGATGATGTAATACCGGTCGCGATCGTCGCGCGATGATGTACTACACTACCGATGGTTCGCGCGTCGGGGCGAAATGGGTCCGTGAAGTGGGGACGAGTCAGAGTGCGCACGCATAGTAAAGTAGAGGGGGTTGTCGAACGAAGTGGGGATCGCTGAACGCGATGACGTATTCGCGGGGGGATTAAAAGGTAAATATTTAATTGTTATTTTCTCCAAAACGGTAAGACTTTTTAAAAAAAAATTATTTTGAATAATGCATTGTCATCCAGTTCTGAGCCATGTATGCAATTTCAAGTCTCTGGCTCATCAGGAAGTTAGTTTAAAATCAATTGCAAAATTTGCCACCGAACAAACTGACAAACAGACAAACAAACAAGAAAGCAAGCTAATAAAAACGTGGTAAAATGACGCATCTTTGTTTATAGAATTTCATTATATCAATTCTAAAGTTCACTTTTCAGGTTAGGTTTTGGATTCAGGGCACTAGAATATAAAGTTTCATCATTTTCTCGTCGAATCGTGTAATAGTACATTGAGAGCTATGTCCCCTGAGTGACAATTTAACCAAAGAATGATTTTCCCAGGAATCTAGCCGACATCGGTAAGTAAAATGTCTTCGGTAAGCGAGAGGATTATTCTTAATATTTCGCGAGCGGCTAGCTGGAGGAGTCGCAGAGTCCAAGTCTTTCGAGGGTTAATCGTTGGTAGATTTCGAAAGCGACAGGTTCAATTTAGCGAGCAATTTAGTGGAAAACCGCGCGCGCAGGCTGAGCCTCTTACCAAAAGCGTAAGGTCCTTCGGTCAGGCCGAGGGGGCTAATGAGACAGCACAGTACAAGGAGGGAACGAGAACGATCACAGGTCAGAGACGTGTTCATAGATTTCGAGGCCGGGGAACCACCGCAATTTCCCTATAGACAGGTCGAATACGGAATACAAATAAGCCGGATGCCTAGACCCCCTCTAGCTTCTAGGGGTGTACAAGGGGGGACATAGGGGAATGAACACGCGGAGGAGAATGGCACGTATAGGCGGAGCGCGTACGCGTCTTCTATCTCCTTGGCCAAAACTTCGCTGCGCGATATTTGCATTTTCCTTCGAATATTCCAAATCTCGTGAAGTCATAGAAGCGGCACCACCGTCGTCGCAGACCCGGAAACGCTTGTATTAATAGGAAAGGGGTTATCGGGTGTACTCGCCCCGGATGTTGTAATGGTGTTCGGAATTGTTTTCGCAGAGTGGCTCTTGCATTCGGGAAGGTGTAATTGAAATTTATTCGTACGTTGCCTGATCGATTGTAGCCGTGTTCGGCTGGATAGAAGCGATCCATTCGATTTTATGGTACGCTGCGCTTTTATTGCTAAATTGTGATAATTAGGGCCAGTCGACACTCTTTCCTCGCGAGACTCGTTGGCATTCCTTAATACGCTCCGCGCAGATTCTGGTCGACTGAGAAACGAGAATCGTGGGCCATGGTGCATCTTTGATCATGCGTGTTAGATGCTAGATCTATAAAGCAGTGAAAGAGTATGAAGCTGATCTTTTTATATGTGTCACGAAATAATTTATTGCCGTTAGCATTGTGTCATATTTAAAAAGGACAATATGAGGATGGCAATCTTATAAACGAAGAACGCGAACGACAAAAAATTCAATTTTTATCATAATGCTAAATAAAATGTGGTTAGAAATTCTTATATTAACCAACTCTTAATTATATATTAGTATGAAAAGAAAGTGTAATTATGGCGTGATTAAAAGTTGGACATTACAGAATTATGCATAACTGTATCGTTTAAAAAGTCTGAGAAGCTAAAAGGACAATTGTTAGCGTCATTAAAATTACGAAGTTATTAAGATGCCAAACTGCGGTAATACCGTCCAATCTGCTGCTTTAACGATATAATTGAATCGCTTTAGATTGGTATTATAAGAAACAATGAGCGTAATTCAAAGTTGGATTTTCTACTGAATCAGGATCATGCAAATCAGAAATTGGCATTGGCAAATATAATGTGATTTATAGTTATAAATATTAAAAATTAAAATGTGGATTTTATACAAGAAAATCTGTTAAAATGTGATTCAAAATTCTTGAGTTTATTATTTCTACGAAATTTTTATTTCATTCTTTAGTATGTTTTTCTGTAGAAAGAAAATTTTATTTCGCTTCTTTTCTGAGCTAAAAAGGAAAGCAATACCAGCGAACAACTCGTTTAAGTATTTTTCTCGTACTCATTGAGAAAGTTTTCCACAAGTTTCTAGTTCCAGAACGTCAAATCGTAAACATCGTTATGCAAAAGAAACCTACACTACTTCCAAACTCTGTGATTATACTTCTAATGTGTGCAGTATCAGTGCAATATGAGTTTATGAAAGTATGAATGCAAACACGCGTGAATAGATGCAATTCTGTATCTCATTTTTGGAGTATTTTACGATAGAAAAAAAATGTACATTAGCCTTGAACATATTTAAGCTTATCTAGGTATCTCAAAAAATATAAAAAGTAAAAACTCATATGTGGTAGAATTATATTATAGAATATTAATAAAGGACATTTAATAGCTCTTAATTGTAAGATCAAAATATTATTATTTTATTTCGTAATTGCTTACCAAAATTCCGATTTCTGCAAACTAATTTATGAAAATAGAATTTATATGGAATCTTCTTCCCTCCATTAACGTATCCGTAACATATGTATGGATTACCACGCGTATTCAATTTGGAACGCATATTTAATTTCACACAACAAAGACACGAATTCGATACCAAGGTATTACGTAATCCCGCTAAATAAACGAATCGTCGAATAATATGGCGTATTAATTTTCTCGTCGAAATGGTGAAATGCGAACATATGTAAGTCCTCGTTAAAACGTTCATAGTTTCCAACGAATTTCGCCAGGTTACCACCAACAAAAAGACCGACAAAATGTTATTAATTAAGTTAACAATGCTGATCACATAATAAATGTAAAATGTACTCTAATGGAACATGCTTATCTTAAACCATTCATTTTAACCGATATTAACCTCTCGTCAGATGAAAGTGTATGAAATTAATGTACATACAGTTTCTCTGTTCATAAACACAGAAAAATTATTTATTGGAATATAAACAATCTAGACTTTAATTTCTTAGTAGAAATTATATATTATAATGTAGCGCAACATCAGAAAATTATTTCTTATTAAACATTTTTTTTACACGCAACTTAATGATAAAACTAATTAAAAAAATAATTAAAATACATAATGAATATAGTCTCGTTTTTTTTTAATATCTCATATATTGAGATACAAATGATTAAAATATGATATAAAATCCAATGTTTTCATTTCAGACGGTCAAATTTTTTAATATTCTATTCGAAAAAAGGAGAAATAAAGTTAAGAGATATTTTGCATCACTGTAAAAACTCGGAAATATTTTAACTCATTAATTATATTCTTAAAAAATTCTGGAAAACAGCAGATTTTTAGATAGCTAAGATGGGTTAGGTATGGCTTATGTTTAAGGCTTTAATACACAATCTCGTTCTCCGAGAAAAATATCCTTAATGCTTAAACAAATCCCGGATCACGAAGGGTTAATGATTAAATGGAAATTATAGCTAGTCAGTGGGATACTTGGGGGAAAAGTTTGCAGTCGCGCCACCCTCCGAGCGATGTCATGCTCGAACTTTTCTTTTCGTCGGTGGAGAACGCTAATGCGTCTGACAATGATAACGACATTTCGCAACGATACGACACAGAGGTGTAAATAACATAATTGGCCGGCAGAATGGTTCGAGATTGGTCGGACAGGGGCTATTCAATTACGAAATAATCCGGTTGAGATTGCGAGTGCGCGCTTCATTTGCGTCCGTCGGTCCTCTCCACCCCCGAAGATTCGCCGTCTCGGCGTTAAACTTTAAATGAAAAATTAGCAACAGTCGCTCGTTACCACTTTACTCTCGCGTAATGTCATTAGACGCTCGTAACCGGATTATTTATCTCTTTATAGCCGTGCCAAAGCGATCTTAACGAGAGCAAGCGGGCTTATTACAACACAACTCTTCTCACGTTCTCGAGGCTGAAGGGCTGGTGGGGGTTGGTTTGATTTCCAAGGTGAATCTGTGGATAGACAACCCACTTTTCGATTTCGATGATTTTCGAATATGTTTTTAATCGTTAGACTATGAATTTGATGCATTCATGCGAAAAATGAATGGGTGCAATTTAAAACAGTAGAAAGGTTACAATGACTTAAGAGTGCTAATCTATTTTTCTCAGCTTGTTAAAATTATTAAAGTAAGAATAAACTGTTGCTCCATGTGGCTCCAGTCACTTGTAATTGGAGCAAGCAATTTCTTTTTTGGCATAAAGATTCGAAATTATTAAACGTTAATGTACGATCTTTTTAATCATTTCATCCAGCTTCAAATGGGAGGTCAACATTGCAGTAAGATAAGCACCATAAGAGTTTGTATACTACAATAAACTATACACGAACAAATATTTTTTTAATTTATTTATTTAATGTTGCTTTGATATCAAAGGTCATTAGCAACACGGTACATTTTCTTACAATATTTTTTACATGTTAGTATCTTTGATATATTGGGCAAGACCGACAATGTGTTCCTCACGAACAAATATGTTTTTCATTTTTCATAAAATAGTGAGGAATAATCCTACATAAATTCATAAGAAGTCTTTATTGTAATGTCTTTACATCTGTGTTTCGTATACAAGAAAAAAATTTTGGAAATTTTTGGAGACGTCGAAATTGGAGGGTAGATAGCTTATTATATATTATATAATAAGCATATTTCCCTCTCTCCATTTCACATTGCTTTGATTAATCTCAGATTGTTTCAATACAACGCCAGTGTTACTTGTCGATTTATTGAAAAGTGAGATACAACATTTTTGCATGAAACGCACCTGTATAAAGTATACATAATAAACTAGCAATGTTGATCATTGAAAATTAATTTTTATAAAGAAGGAACATGTTTAACAAATTTCCATTTGCAAATCCATGAGATACTGTTATTGAAACTGATATTTATATACTTTTGTATATGTAATCTACATTTACTTCTTCATATACTTTTCTTTATTGTAATGTCTTTACATCTGTGTTTCGTATACGAAAAAATTTTTTGGAAATTTTTGGAGACGTCGAAATCGGAGGGTAGATAGCTGCTCTGCAGCTGCGGGCTTTTGGATTTTCATGGTCTCGATGCTCCTTTTTCTGTCGCCTTTTTTTCTTGGTCTCACCGGAGAAATTGAAACACGTGTTACGAGCGCTCAGTTATAGGACACCGTTGAAAATTCCCCGGAAATTACCGGATAAAGCGTCGCGCCCGTTTCGATCCGAGGCAAGTATGAATTCGTTCGAGCGCTCGTTTTCATTTATATGCGAAAACAACGATATCAAATGTTCCTATTATTGAAGATAATAAGCCCTGTCCCGGGCCGAATGGCTAATAACTATGCTTTTTAATAACAGCGAATGAGCCGAGTAAGTTACACTCTCGCCGCTCCTTATTACGTTGCATCAAGGAATTTGCACTGCCTCCGATGGAGGTGTTAAGCTAGTAACAGTAGTAAACCAGTTGGAAAAAAGGTTGTACACGTGTATATATTCTCTAAACACACGATTTGCTAATATAGTTCTGTTATGATCTTGCTCGTTAATGATATTAGTCTGCGCGCCTCTTCGCCTGGCTTGCTGTTAGCTACGCAAATATTGATATTTGAATGAACAGTCGTGGGCAAATTAATTATGTAATCGCCTTTAAAGTAAATATTGATCGTGGCCCTTAAAAAAGGCGTGTTCAATTCGACATTTGATGGAGTGGCTCCATCAAATTGTGTATTTGTGTGTATGTGTATTTGTTGTTTATTTATTCATATTTAAAATTTTTATGTAATTTCAGTCTACAAAATGAAAAATAGCTATTAATCATCATTTAAATATTTTTATATCATTATCAAAACATATATATATATGTTTACTACAGAATTGGTTTCTCAACATAATTATTTAAATTTTTTTAGTACAGTAGAGACAAAATATTATATAATATATATTATACAAAAGATATTGATTAATATATTGATTTGATGAATACATTAAATACATTGATACTGATTACATAAAATATTTAATCAGAATTAAAAATATTTTATAAATTCTAAAAACACAGTATTAAAAAAAGCGAGCTAATAAAAACGTGGTAATAGATTGACTTGGTTTTATAATTGTGCAATGAAAATTTGTTATTGAGCCATGATACTTTTCAAGATTTGCCGGTAGATTTACAATCCCATTTTTAAGGGCTGTTTTCACTCAAAAACTGTCTATGCTATTTCCATATGTACAAGTTTAATCAAAATCGATGGATGTCACATCGGAATGGTCCTTCGTCAATCAAAACGTGATGTAATCCTATTTTTCAACTTTGCTGCTGAAATATACATTGGAAATAGTGTTGACAAAACAAGTACAGTGTGTGATCAAATTATTAAAGCTACAGAGTTTGCAAAACATATTTATCTTCTTTAACTAGGATTATATTTAAAATTAATTATTTCAATAAAAACACGTTAGTTTGTACGAATGGCTCTAACAATTTTATCATTCACTGTATATTAGTAATAAATCTCTCATACTTTTTGAAAAATAAAACCAATTTACGGAAATGTGTACTAATCCAAACAAACAATATCACAGAATAACAAGTTTGAAGAAATGCAAACAATTTTGCTGGGAAGGTACACCGAACGCAGCAGAATTAATTAAACATCTCGTTTATTTATCGAAAACTGGAAATAACAGGTCTACTGTTTTCATTCCATTCTTTAAACATTTTTTAATTTTTAATTCAAAGCGTTGTTTAGGTAGCGAATATCTTGATACCGAAGAGCTCACGATAAAAGTTTGATTTTCGCGAGTGGCAACACACTGTTAAGTTGGCTAGCATAATCCTGAAACATAACTCCCCTATTCGTGGTCTGGTCTCGGTTCAATATCGAAAGGATAGCGAATATGCCTGACCTAAGCTAAGTTTTAACTCGGGTCAAAGCAAATAAGCTTTCGCAGATTGGAAGTAACTGGTTACGTCATAATGAAAGAGCACAGAACTATGGCATAGAGCAGCTCGAAGTTAGGTAACGCGATTTCGATGTGCCGAAGAAAAATGTTCATGTATGGAAATAACAATCTTTCTTTTTCAGGTCATTAGCGATTGTATTTAAATGAAATAAATTATACAGAAGTTTAGTTAATAAGTTTTCTTATTATTTGTCGATCGTACATGTTTAAACAAAGTTGATGTTTTTGGCCCATCGGTTCGATCACATTAATTGAAAGCAATTTTGCAATATATTAATTTCGACGTTTCGATTTTTGTTTACACCCTTTTTAAGAAAATAATTATTGCCTATGTGAATTATTAAAATAATATCGAAGTAATATTTTGTTAACGAGAACATGTTAAACACTTTTTGAAATACGTTAACTTACTTGATTATTGAAATAATAATTATAAAGGAAGAATGCCAAGTGCTATGTCATGTCTTACTTGTAAGATATTGAGACAAACAGTGAAACTCTCTGAAGTCACGAATAATCACATAATTGATCTGATCTGATCTAATTGAAACGTCAAATCCTAATCAGATTTTACTGTTTGTATTCAACGTTGTCATGGTAATTTAAAGTAACATTCGAAATTCGATTACTAAAAGATAGTAAATTTCTATTTTAAAGAGACTGGATTCTGACTTTATGATATAATCACAGTTAATGTAATTGTTTGGAAATTTTCATCATAGAAACCATTACTGGTCCAGTAAAGTTGCGTAATATTCATGAATCTTAGCTGTTTCATATCTAAGATTTACACTAGGATTTAAATCAAATAGCACTTTGATTTAAATCTGTCTCTTTATCAATTATCTCTGCATTTTGAAAATCAAACGTGTGATCGAATTCAATCGAATGTTTTGTCAAGGCAGTGTGCTGTGTTGGATCTAAAACGAAGTTACGCTTGTGTTCTCTGATGCGTGTTTCAAAGTGTCTCGACGTTTGTCCAATGTGAACTTGGAAGTTCAGTTATATTTTGAAGATTGATAAGCTTGCCAACATCATTTTTGTACCAATCTCCTTCAATTAAAGTGGAAACTAGTGATTTTTTGGATTGCTATTCGTCGCAGCTATAACTTTCACCCTGCTTTGCCTGCACTGGGGCGCGCACAGTGACGTGTAAGGAAATTGTGTTCATGGCCGCGGATATGAAATCTAATACGACAAGGGGACCGGTTTTATTTTTCTAGCCAAACACGAGGACGAGGCGGGAGGAAGGATATCAAATCAAGAAGAGTGTATGTGAATTTAGCGGAGTACGCTGTTCGAGAAGTCACTCTTATCAAGAAAGCAGCTCGCTCCTGTCCGAAATTAAAAAAATACCTTTTCATCGTCTACTTCTAAAATTCTCTGATTTTATATTTCCCTCTCTCCATTTCACATTGCTTTGATTAATCTCGGACTGTTTCAATACAACTCCAGTGTTACTTCTGGATTTATTGAAAATTGAGGTACAACATTTTTGCATGAAACGCACCTGTATAAAGTATATATAATAAACTAGCAATGTTGATCATTAAAAATTAATTTTTATAAAGAAGGAACATGTTTAACAAATTTCCATTTGCAAATCCATGAGATACTGTTCTTGAAACTGATATTTATATACTTTTGTATATGCAATCTACATATACTTCTTCATATACTTTTCTTCATTGTAATGTCTTTAGATCTGTTTCGTATACGAAAAAATTTTTTGGAAATTTTTGGAGAAGTCGAAATTGGAGGGTAGATAGCTTATTATTATTCTCTGATTTTATATTTCCCTCTCTCCATTTCACATTGCTTTGATTAATCTCGGACTGTTTCAATACAACTCCAGTGTTACTTCTGGATTTATTGAAAATTGAGGTACAAAATTTTTGCATGAAACGCACCTGTATAAAGTATATATAATAAACTAGCAATGTTGATCATTGAAAATTAATTTTTATAAAGAAGGAACATGTTTAATTTCCATTTGCAAATCCATGAGATACTGTTATTGAAACTGATATTCATATACTTTTTGTATTGCGTGTAATTTTTTATATAATTTTTATCTCGCTACTGCACTGAAGAGGCAATGTTTCATTACTAAAATTTCGAGAAATCGTATCACAGCTATATTGAAGTTCAATTATATTAGTAACATAACCGAATAAAAATATCTCATTAATGTGTAGATAATTTCATAGTAATCATCGACAATTATAATTCTATGAATTATATAAAGTGTATAATAACTTTCTATGAAGTATATAATAACAAAAGCATGTTTTCGAAAAAGAGTTGTTGCGCACACATTTCGATATTCTTGTCAGGATTATTATTCTATTATTATAATTTTTCAAAATTTCTTGTGCATGAAATACTCATTGGAGTCTGTGTATTCGAAATTCGTCGATAATGAAGTGGAAATTAATTTCGAATCAATCACAGCAAAAAACGATTAGTAATTGCCCGTCGATAATGTATTAATATCGCGAGAAGAAGGCAATATATATATATTTCGTATCGGGGTGAAGCGTATCAGCAAAAGATGGAAAAGCTATTTTTCGCGTACTAAGAACTAGTCTCTCCTTGTCGCGAAATTAAATGTTCCTCGCTTCTGTCAATCCTCCTTCTCTCGAATCACTTTTGTTTTCCCTTGTAATTTGAAACGTGACCGTAGACCACCACAAATTGTAATAGCTCCACCATATTTTTTCGCATTGTGAATCGCAACACGTTTTTCGCGTTGTTATATTCGGCTTGACGTTTCGTACAATTGCTCGGGAATAATGCAATATCAGACTGGAACGGTGGGGGAAACGAGTAATGATCTTTCCGTGATACACGGAGAAGCTTTTTTGCGTAAAATGTAGCATAATATCGGTACTGAATATGACGGAATAATGGTGTTTTCACACACAAAATTTGTAATCGCGAGTTTCTTTCAAATTCGTTCGTTGCGAAATTAAATATGACATCGAAGAGCCTGGATACACCAATGAATTTTTTTATTAATTCAGCATGCATTCATTCTTTGAGAAGCTCAGTATAGTAGAGGTTGTTGAATGTGGTGTGTTTTTAGTAATTGAAAAATTTAAAGTTCATCAAAGAGATTCTAAAAACTCTAAATAATTCCAAATAATTAATAATAATATTAAAAATTATATTACATATACTAATAATTACACTATATATCATAAGTGGACATAATTATACTATATATACATTAAAAACATATTTGGCTACTTCAAAATAATTCTAAAACCAACCTTGAAGAGGTTCAGTACTTTCTCCGCAATACCGACCAATAGCAATTTTTTAAAAATTTCTTTTTCACATTATGTAGTTCACTAATTATTATAATTTCTCAACAAAAGTCCACGTTGGTCGAAAATTCACCCATTTATTATGTCGACATACTGTAAAACAACTGATACATTGTTAGAAGTGCTTCTTTAAAATGTGACGTTATAAATAAAACATAATCTATTGATTTAAAGTGTAAAGCAAAAACGGAATAGAATGTATTCTTGTTGGAAGAGGGTACGAATATAATGATAAAAAAGTTTAGCTTCATAAATGCGTTTATACAAATTATTATTATTTGTACTGAACCGTATGTTCCTAACTTTAATAGAACAGAAGCCAAAATTACTGACACAGAAACAGGAACATCTACGCGAGCCTTTAGCAAACCACAAAATAAATATATAGAAATTTCAACCAAAAAATTCTGTATTATGAACATAAAAAATTAATCATTGTACTGTTGTGCAATCTCGTAGCAATTTTTACAGAAATGTCCGTGTTGACAGAGCTGTGGCGCAGTGTACTTGTACAGTATACAAACGAGAAAAAAACTGTCGAACGAGCAAGAGCGTTGCCAGAGAAATGTCCATGCCTCCTGTATCCTTCCCGGGAAGAATTTGGTACGTCAGCGGTCGATGAATTTTCATAGGGGAAACTTACCCTGTAACCCCCCAAATGTTTGACCAGACACGTAAAAGTTGCGTCCCTTCCGAGCGGCACCGTTAGATTTGTGATAGGGCCAGCGAAATCGGGTGGGAAAGCACCGCCTGAAACAGATACCCATGTACGTGAAAAACTCCTCCGATTTGCATATCTTGCTCGCAGCAATTTCGCGACATGACATTCATTTACTAAACGGGACGCAGTTGATAGGGGATGCCTGTGCACTGTGCACGCGAGGGGGAGGGAGAAGGCTTTGTCATTTTTGGGATAACGACGATCTGTTGCCGACCAGACATTTGAAAAACCGATTATGCGGACTCTGCTATTTACAGACATTTTATCGTACCATAAACGTCCATTATCCGTATGGCAATAAGCGAAATGATATTCCTCATTTTAAAAAATCGGAACAACTTCGGAACCATGGAAACTGACAGCTGAATGTGTTCCTGATACGTTCAAGTTATTTCATTCGCTGCTGAATATGATTTAATTAAACTCTAGAACAATAAAATATTTTGTAGTAATAATGATAAAAATTCTATAAAATTCAATTAATCCTGCCGATGAAATATGAACCGAAATGTGAACTGGAAAAAAATTGTTATTTTCGGATATAATCACACAGACTTTGAAAAACGCAAGATTATTGTTGAACTGCAGATCTTTGTGCAAAATAAAAATATTCTGCACTATTTGCAAAAAGCAGTAGTTGAATAGAGTTCTTCTCTTAAGGATGTTCTGGAGGTACAATGGAAGACAAAAGTACAAGAAATTCGAAATCTGTCAATATATTGGCAATGAAAGCTATTCATGTGTATATTTTGCATAAAAAATAGATTAATTTAAAAGCTTTCGTTTAATTAGTAAATTTCATGTTATATTTATTTGTTTAATCGTATCGTCTTTATATTATAAAAAATTGTAAGTACTTTTTCGATGATTGTACGCCCTGATTTGAACGTTAAGATAATAAATTTTTGATATTCGATATATATATATTTGCTCTTTAACTGTTTAGAGAATCGTAATAAATTTTGAACATAATTAATTACGTAATTTTTACTATATAAAAAAATGGAGTTTCTAGTTGCGTTTTTTAAGGTTTAAATAAGATTTGAAGTGGAATTTTATGAATTCTCCATAAAAACACGTGTTAAAATATGCAAACTTTAAGTTGTTATAAATATTAAACGGTACAGTGAATCTAACCCAAACTTTGGTAATTGCATTAATTTAGTAAGAATTATATCTTGTCAAATATTCAAATATTTTATTGCGTTTTCATATACCTCCAGAACATCCTTAATAATTTTGATCGTTTGATAATATTATAACAGTATTTCGTAATCATTAAATATCAAGCGAAAATGTCGTAGTATCTTAAAAGCCGGTGATGTCATCAAATTCTTTTCATTAAAGCTTCATTAATGGCTACTTTCGTTTGACTGCAAGTGCCTCATTTTGGTAAGTAGGTATATGAAATGCTTTACATTTCAAGTACTCGTGGATAGACCATTTAAAGTTGAAAGTTTCTTCTTGTAGAAGAAGTACACGTAGTTTTCTAGTCTTCGGAGATACTTTAGAGCTTCGTCGTAGGCCACATTGGACTGATTTAATGAAACCGGGATTGAAAATAAAAATGAAGTTGCAGGTGAACGCCGTTCGATGCAATATCGACGATGCAGGACCTTCAGCCGTCTTTTCACTGTATACCTCGAAAAGGGAAAAGCAATTACGGTTGCAACGTTTCTGTTTCTTCTGTGTTCTTCTTGTACTTCTGTGTACTTCTACACCCCGATGGAAATGCGTGTTCTAATTATTTTTTTAATAATTGAAACTGTAATTAATACCCAAGGTCTTTAAATGATCTACCTGTTTATTTCCGAGTGCACTATTCTACTTAAGATTTGCTTATATTTTTAAGTTACACTTCAGGACAATAAAGTACGTAATAATGTATGCAATTATGTCTATATTAATACTACGAAATATGTGTGTATGACAGAGAGAAGAACAAAAATTCACCCCTTTGATTTTAACACATTGAATGCCACTACTCGCGACTGTAAACTAAATTTTTATTAGAGTTCAGAAGATCTAGGAAAATTAGAGAAGTAATTGCTACGATAAATTTTAGCTCTACAGTTTCGGTTTTATGAACTAAATAAATTTGATTTTCTGATATGTTTTGGGATGGTGTTGTAAGTAATAATAAATAAAAATAATCATATCAATCACTGTGTGTACTGAATCAAAATAAATACTCAAACACTGTGAGAATACCTACAGTTTAATAAAATAATTAATTTTAATAAAGTAATTACCAGTTAACGACCACCGAGCTGTGATGCTGTATTCGTAAATAGTAGTTCAATGATTCGTTGTTTCGCGAGTCCTATTAATTGAATTAAAATGACAGGCCTGGTACGGGGTGTGTTTCCCGTCGGAGGCTGTGTTTTTAATTTCTTTGTAATCTGAGAGCTCCGTTACACACGATACGCAAAATAGACACGGGAAATATAATACTTGAAGATCGATACTTCGCTGCGTTGTTCACCGCTAGAATAACATTCGAGCGAGCGTATTATATTTCGTTGTTCGTGCCACTGCCAAATTATTCTGATACTTGTCACGATCTAGTGCCTGCTACTCTATTTTTTTATCCTTCGTTTGTTTGTTCGGTTTTTTTTTTAGATTTAATACAAAGGCTGGCAGACGTTTCAAATATTTTTCATGCAGAAACGATGACGCTGCCACCCCTCCTAGGCCGCGCGCGGCGCGCATTTATTCGTGCGGATGCATTAGCCTTACCTTCCACTCTGGAATGCACTGAATAATTTTTGTGATCGCGACTCTGTTGTTCACATCGGTCGTCTCGGCTTAAAATATGTATAAGTTTTTTCCCCGGCAAATCCGTCGGAAGGAGGGAACCACAATGGAAAATGTCGAAGTCATGGTGACCGTACCCCCGTCCACACAATACCATGTGGTTTCCACAATGTGGCACGATTTCGATGGAGACGTACGATGGCAGCTCGAATTATCAGGGCATTTGAAATAAATTTAATATAGATACACCCCGTCATAATACTATGAAATAAATATAAGGAAATTAATAAAAAGTGTAATTTAGTAGCAACTATTTTTCTTTCTGCATCTCTAATTTCATTGTTCATCTCGTATCGTAACACTTTATACAGTCCCACGCCTCCCCTTAAGCTACTTCAATCTGGCTACTAAATCAATATTTTTATGAGGGTATTCTAGTCTCAAACTTTCAAAAAATCTACTTTGAAAAAATTTATATTAGTAAATAAGTGTTCTGAATGTGTGTAGAAAATTCCTACTCTGTCCTAGTTTATTGTTCCTCTATTTATTACATCTTTTTCTATTCCCATAGGAGAACGCAATTTTCTCATTTGAAACTATGGCGAACGTACGTTAAAGTGAAAAAGAATGTTTACAATATCTGTTGTAATCGCGAAAAAACAAATATTATGATAGTCCGTCGTTTTTAAGCTGCTCGGCCATACTCGTGGAAACTTTAAAACTTTGAAAATATAAACTTTTCTACACTATGCATTTATTAGTTCACTAGAAAAACAAACTTTTTCGCCCGGCGAATATTTTTTAGATTTCAAGATTTTCCACCAAGCCGTATAAAATCGAAAGCACCGAATGCATTTTATAGAAAAAAAATCCGGATTCGTTAATCGTCGAAAGAACAAATATTTTTGGATGGCAGTGTGTTAACTGCATTTTAGGTGCATTCAGATGATTTAGGATAAGACTTAAAATTGCTCTGACGTCCATAATTTCTAGGACAGTTACGAGAGCTGATGTGAACCTGAAACATTGTTAGGAAATTATTGAAGCTTCAAAAGTCTTATGTGGAATGATAGCTTGGACGAAAAATAATTTATTTGACGTTATAGAACAACCCTAATCGATTAAGCACAGTGGGACGATATAACAGAATTCTAATCTCTCGGTTATATTATAAAAAAATACTAATCTTTATTTTGTAACTAGACTGCAGATGTTGTATTCGTGGCTATGTAAATTGGATAAACACAAAGAAATGAATGTAGAAATGCAAGTCTACTCGTTTTTATCATAAATGTACAACATCTGCAGTCTAGTTATAAAATTAATATAAATGTATAATATTATATTATATTCTAATAATATATATATTAAAATATATATGATATATTATATATTTATATTATTATATGATATATGATATATTATATATTTATATTATTATATGATATATGATATAATATATATTTATATTATTATATGATATATCATATATATTGATATATTAAAATTCTATTACTGTGACTGTAAAGATTGATTTAGGTTCAGCCCTATTCAGAAAAGTGTACAAGTTTTTCATTCAAGAATGAGTTTCATCATTCACCCTTCGCATCCAGCCCTTGGTACATGTCCGTACGAAAACTTCATCTCGTCACAACGGATGCTTCGTAACATACTTGCTCCAACTATACATCGAACTTCACGTTTCGTTCTCGAGGCACAGCGCGCAAAGGTAATTTAATACGAAATAATAAACGAGACGCGTCCGTACAATGTCTGTAATATCAAACGCCTTCCCTTTCATACAAATTAAATAGTGCTCCATTACTTCTAACCGTTCTTCATTATAATCTGCACGGATGAAATTTCACGTTCCTCTCGATTTTATATATTGTCACCTCTTTATAAGCCGCAACGTGTGGTGCACAGAACTTTGTATAGATTAATGAATTGGACTTTGAATTAAAAATGTCTACGCCTTTTGTTTCTCTGTTTTTGATACTGGTATTCCGCATATCAACTCTGCAATCTCATCTTTATATGTATATGCCAAAACCACTCTAGTCTTAGCGTTTACATATAACAAATATTTTTTTTTTAAACAACTTTGCATTTAACTCTTTTGATACTGATACTTTAAATATTATCAACCTCTTAATTCCGTTCATACGAAATTTATTTACACATTTCTTCACGTCGTTTCATAAGAAAATTTTAGTATATTTATATGTAGACGAGGAAACCGTTCAGAATTATGTCCTTGACATGTTTCAACGTCATCAAAATCTAATTCCGTTATGATCGTAACTATCTAGTGTTGGGTATCATTTTAATCAGAAACAAAGATGAAATCGATAGTGAAAGTTTCATTCATTCAAACATATGTTTGCCGAACGCCAGAACCTCAATCGCTATATCCTCCTGTGCGTTCGGCATACTACACAGAATGTAACATCTCTACTGAAACTGTCGCTCGGCAGATCCGACCAGGCTTGTGCGGAACCCGGATTTCTCGGGTTCGGGACGGGTCGGGAAATCTCGGCCGAGACGGGTCGGGTTCCCGAAAGTGCGATACGTTTCGGGTTCCCGAAATTCTTCGGGACCCCGAAACTCTTTCGGGGCCTCGAAACCGTCCGAGATCCCGAAGAGTTTCGGGAACCCGAAGAGTTTCGGGATCCCGAACGGTTTCGAGGCCCCGAAAGAGTATCGCACTTTCGGGAACCCGACCCGTCTCGGCCGAGATTTCCCGACCCGTCCTGAGCGTCGGGTTTCCCGAGATTTCGGGTTCTCGCACAAGCCTGGATCCGACGCATAACGATGCGACAGTTACGGAGATGATACTACTGTACCACCGACTCATGTTATAATCCAATTGATACCACGAGTTCACATTTTCGCACGTAGACCACTGTCCCCATTATTTCCTCGCAATACGTTGTTCACTATTTGTCAGTGGATTTAATCGTTTTTTCTCGCGAAATGAAGTTCTATGTCGCTGTCCCGGCGCACGCGATTAATTGTCTCGAATTCATTGATCAATCGCGTCGTTTCACAAGCGACGTGCATCAACAATAATCTAATACGAGTCGGAAACGGTTGCGAGAGTCCCTGTCCATCGAAATCCCGATAATACGCAGTAGTAGTATAACAGGTTCGCAAAAAAAAGCATTCATCGACGATTTTCCGCGAACGGAGCGTAACAATCGCCGATGCAGGAGATGCACGAAGTCACTTCACTTGAAAAATTTTTCCTGTCTGCAGCCCGACCGACAGGTATACTTGATCTGCGCGTAATGAAACGTTTTCGCGTTTACACGAGTGGTCTCCGCCATTTAGTAGCAGCGACGCCAGACATGGTTTTTAGTTCGACAATGAGCTTCTTGTTAACGGAATCGAGCAGATCAAAGGTTAGAGTACATCGCAAATAATGGAACGCGTGTTCTGCACGTCAAAGGAAATATCAATTCGGTTGATACCAATGAGACCCTGCATGAAACTATTTGCGTCGATGTGTTCCTTTTTTTTTGTTTATCCATTGGGACGGAAACTTTTCGTTCGATGTTGGATTGCAAATGAACGCTCATTTCGGCGCACCGATTGTACGATTATACGATGACAGCAGAGAGCCGTCAGCAAACATACAGCGGCGGACACGTGCAATTGTGCAGTAATGCCTCGATTTATGTGGAAACTTCAGGACCAAGCATTCGTCACATAAAATGCTTTATTGATTTGTGATTTTAAATATTATGAACATGTGATTCAGAAATGTATAGCAATTTTCAATTTTTGGAAGACTATTAAATAATCGTATAATTTGTTCGTATAGGTCAGCAAAATGATTGGCAAATGAAAAATAAAATTTGGGTTAAGCAAGCGAGTATTCATACAAGTTATAATTTTTTGTATTCTTTTTTCTTTCTCTTCTGATTGGGTTTTTAAGATATTGTTTCCTTTTTCTGCATTTGGTCTGACAACTATGTACCAATGGGAAACGAATTCTTACAGACGCAATTACAATGAAATAAGTTTCTTGAAAATGATCCAAATCGTGGATCGAACCGTCGAAATATTTTATGTAAATTTGCAAAATAGCTTAATTATTGTCAAGAATGATCGTACCAGTGCACAGTGCGGCATGTAAATGGACATTCGAGACAAAAATCATAAGTTCTAAACTAATCAATTTTTGTCCTAACTACCTTAATATTTTTTTAAAGGGAATACAAAAATGCATCGATGAATGCACAAAAAATATAAGGTTCGATTAGTAAAAAAGTTTATTCCAATTTTTTTAATAAAGAGTTTTTTAGAAGAAACAGTTTAAAACAGTTTAAAACAGTTTAAAACAAAAACAAACCTGAAAAAGCAATTAGGGCACGAGTAATCTAACTTTTTAGTATTTATACTACAATAAACTCTTGGCTGTTACTGATCCCCTATTGAATTTCTTGGATACTACTTTTTACATACACATTCCTTTCTTACTGACTGATAATTTTGTCGGATAATTAGATTAGAATGGACACATGATTTTTTTTTATTTTTGTCCATTGCATGCCGCACTGTGCAGCGCGCCAATAACATTCAAAGAAAAATAAAATTACTTGTCGTGGTCAGTTGCGGTTATTATTTCAATTTTATTACGCCACCAACTGCAGCGTAGATTCCGTGCTTAATAGAAGACAATATTTGAAAATATTTTATAGTTTCATGAAACTCACTAATTAACTCAGACTTTTTTAAATTTTATAATATAACATATTATTTTTAAAGTCTACACGAAACGTATTTCTGCGCCAGCTGTATCGCGCGAAAAATAATGAAATAATATTGATATAAAAATTAAATCCTGGAGGAACATTATGCAAATCTAGGTTAACAGATATTACTTAATAAATTATTTATGAGCTACACCTGCTACACTGTCGCAATTTCAGTGAACTAACAAGATCATCACGGTTTGATAATATCATTTGCGATCATTATTCAAACAATTATTCTTCCGCTTGATTAACATTCAAATGGTAAATATTTTCAAACACAGTAACCAATAACTCCATTTAGTATACCGCTGTTAGTATTTGGTAACAATAGCTACATGTCTGTCTCGCAGTTATGTTGGGGCGTCCGCCTCTCTCGTCATCTTTGTCAGACTTCATTCTGTGACGGAACTGCGATTACTAACGTTTGACCTGTTTAATACTTCACCCCGATGCGTCTTTTGTACCACTTCTAGGGGTTTGGTTCCGCATAAGCCGAGTTTAAAGCAATGTTTCATGACAACGTGTTGCTCGATCGTTAAATGCGTATCAACTAAATAAACCACAATATTGGATTATCAGAAATATAATTTTTTAAGGGTTCATCGAAACCTTTGTTCAACTAAAGCAAACGTGGGCATGACAACGCCAATTGGAAATATGAATTTAATTCAGCACTTTTCATTCAACAGAAATGTTTTATCGTATGAAAAAGCAGAATGTAACAAATGAAATAATTATATTTGCTATTGAATTTATAAATTGAAATATTTAATGAATGAAATACAGATATAATATAAAAACATAGAAAATATATAAATAATGAATATAGATATGTAGCATATACAAAATATGGATAGTTATTTAGACTTTCGGTTACCATTTTCAACAATTATTATAAAATATAAATACATAGTATTTAATATAATACTATTGTACTAATTCAATACTGGGGTACTTTAATAATTTAAATTTATATATTTATAAAGTTCGCTTTAGCATCACCAATGAATAAATGAGAAGTATATCGGCATTTACATTGGTACAATTAATAATTTATTTAATATTTTATTAGGGCTCCTTAAGACGCTTAAACAAGATTGCACATTCTCCTCGTACTTGTCTACACTCTAAACGAGTTAAATATTGTTATTGCTTAGCATGCGTTTTAGTACCAGACCGAATGTATAGAGCAAAGAAGTTTTCGTCGCATTGAAAGTATGAGAATGACCGATGCACATGAAAATTATCAAGGAAAACTTCTTTAAGCTTCCTCGGCGCTTCGCAAGCCTGTAATCTTAAATTCTTTAATACATTTTAAGAGCAAAATAACGACCATCTCTTGTAAATGACTTTGAGAAATGACGAGTTGGGAGTTAATTTATTTACCGCCGTCTAGCTGTAACTACCCAAGTTAATTATAAAAGATGTCGGTGCATAGTTTATCATGTTTGCATAGCACATTTATACTACGGGATTATTAATGAGAAAACATTTACCGTTTAAAAGCTGAAACAATTTCTAAGGAAAGTAGACATCCCGTTACGGATTCTTAGAGCTTGTTTGTGCCACGGATTTTCAAATTACTTTATTTCTTCTTTTTCTCTCCGTGTCGCGATAGTATTGATCACCGTTTCCATTTACGAAGAATCGCTCTTGCGCGTTATTTAGATATTTACGCTTTTGAAAACATTACTGCATTAAATTCTGTTGCTAAACACGTTCTGTTGTTATGAGCGTCTTAGAAAATTGACTAAATTAACTTTATGTAGGTCTTCTAAGATTTTAATTATAACTAGACAAAATCATTGTAAGATGTACATATCTTAGAATTTTTAGAATTGCGATTTACTGAAATCAGTAGCTAAAACAAAAATACGTATCAAATATTTTTCAACAAACTATATTCTGTAGAAATTTCATTATCATTGGCGTGTTACAATACAAAAGTGAATAAAAAAAATTAATAATCGTGGCGTTTACTTCCTTCTTCGTAATTGCGACCAACAGTAATTGTTTTCATACATTACCTAGTAAACAAAGTTGATGTTTTAATTTCAACGTTTCGGTCTTTGTTTAGACCCTTTTCAAGAAAACAATAATCCTAATGTTATTTCAATAAGCTAGAAAGTTGGCATGTTTCAAAAAGTGTTTAACATGTTCTCATCAACAAAATATATTACTTTTATGTTGTTTTAATAATTCACAGACGCAATCATTATTTTCTTGAGAAGGGTCTAAACAAAGACCAAAACGTCGACATTAATATATTGCAAAATTGTTTTCAATCAAAGCGATCGAACCGGTGAGCCAAAACCATCAACTTTGTTTAAACATATACGATCGACAAATAAAAATCAAAGTTACTACCTAGTAAACTAATAAATTCAAGTCGTTTCGTCCAATTTTAAAGAAGTTATTCGTTACTATGCTGGAGTATTTTTGTAAATTTGTTGGATTATATTCAAACGAATTAGAGAATATTCGATTGATCGATTTCGTGTTTGTTCGAGCCTCCTTGGAGTTCCCATAAAAGATCACTAAGAAGTCTGAATAAACACATCCTTGTCATTCCCATAAAGTGATTAGCATTAGCATAACAGAACTTGAAAGACAACGTAGTGCTACTTTGACTGTAACAATTTCCTTTCAGCGTCGACAGACAGTGTCTTGGACAAACAGCGTGCATGTCAAAGTCCGCCGGCTATCATTCCCACGGCAATTACCGGAGAAGGACGGCAGTCCTCGAGCTGTCGGCGACGAGGAGCTAATGCTGTATAGAAATGATATCGATGCATTTCATCCACGCGAAATCGCCTCCGCAAAAAACAGCCGCCACGTCGCGGGACAAAGACCGGCTTCAATTAGAAGCGTCCCCGGACCCTCGTTCGCGGGAGACGATATCGCAAAGGAATTAAATCGAAATAATTAGCTCGGGCGCAGTTTCCTCGAGACTTTTAAATCCCTTTTCCGCGCGACGTCGCCGTGCCGCGGAAGAAGGAAGGGAATATCAAGCGGCGCGGAACGAAACTCAAAAGAGCCGAACTAAGATGCAGTAATGAAATAAGAGGCGACACTTTTTACTCGAACCTCTTCGGGTAGCGGCCGCCGAACGAAACGGAGTGGATAGTGGCAGTGTTGGCCAAATGTTATTCGGAGGAATTAACAAAAAGACTAACGCTAATTCGTTTAAGAATGTTCTGGAGGTATATAAAAACGCAATAAAATTTTTGAAAATTTGACAAGATATAATTCTTAATCAATTATTGCAATAACCAAAGTTTGGGTTCGATTCACTGCACCGTTTAATATTTGTAGAAATTTGAAGTATGCACATTTTAACAGGTGTTTTTATGGAGAATTTATAAAATTCTACTTCAAACCCTATTTAAACCTTGAAAAAACGCAACTAGAAACTTTATTTTTTTATATATAGTAAAAATCATGTAATTAATTTTGTTCAAAATTTATTAGGCTTCTCTAAACAGTTACAGAGCAAAAAATTAGAAACTGTTACAGAACGTCAAAAAATTACAAAACAAAAAAAATCACCGTTTTTGTTATTATCAGAACATAAGTTTACGCAAATTTCACATGTTTATTTTCAGTAATAACCATGAATATTGCTTTCTGGGGTATTTTTAATTTATTTAAATATTTATTTTTAACTTCTTATTGCACAATTTTTTTATAATATGAAGACAATTTGATTAAAAAATAAATATGACATGAAACTCACTAATTAAACGAAAGCTTTTTAAATTAACCTATTTTTTAAATGCAAAATATACTCAAAAAATATACTTTTGTCTCCCATTGTACCTCCAGAACATCCTTAAGTTGCATCCACGAGGAATTATTCAACGAATTTATTTCTTTGGCTACGTATTATTAAAAAAAAGTTGCGAAAAATTTCGGTGGATACATTTTAACACTTCGCTGCGTAGTGTATCGTATCTGATACAGTTAACAAATCTGGTATGTAGTAAACTAATAATATGTTTTCTGTAATGTTGTAATTTTTCTCAATATTTTTCCCTCAAATAAAACACAAAAACTGACCTCTTTTCAATTTTTTCATCCCAATTACAACATCATGCAGTGAAGGGTTAACGTATCGACATTACAGCAATTTAAATATTACTAATTCAATATGATTTCCCCGTATATATTTCATAATAAAAATATTGATTTGTGACTATTCTATCGACTGTCCGAAGACCCTGACTATCGATTAATTATCATTATTACGTTTGGAAGAAAGTTCATCGTAATGTAATGTGGTAAATAAATATTACCTCGGTAGCTCAGATGTAAGGGCAAATAAAAAATGGCGAATGATAAATGCCGAGTAGAGGTATTCCAAAATGGATCAGTTATAATGGGTGTAACGCATAACTCGAATGATAAATGATCGAATAACGAAGAATTTATTCCTTACTCTTATACTGGTGAAATTTTATTCGAATAATGCCGAACTCGGCAGGGGTGAAAGGGGTGCGGGAACTGGAAGAGTAGAGGGGTGGGATACGGATGGAGGAATCCGAGGGAAAGATAAGCCCGGGAGTCAAGCCGTGGGGATCTTAAAAGAGACAATCTTGACCTATTTGTCTCATAACAACGGTAATAGGATCGGAAAGTATTATAAGTAGAAGTGACAATCGCCGTGGGACAAGCAGTCTGCCGAGTGGCCGAGAGCAAAGTAAATTGATGGCGGACCAGCATTACGTGGAAATAAAGGCGGGGAATAAACGTCCACTCGCCACCGAGCCGAGAAAAATGAAATTTCTGTATCGAGTCGTCAAGGGCCAAAGAGGAGATATCTCGCATTGTAATTTAAGGTCGTAATAATTCTCGATCCGCTCCTTCCGGCGCGCAGCAGGACGTTTCTTTTTCTTATCGTGCGCCGCGGTTTCAACCGGCTGAGACAATCCGATGGTGCTTTTCTCATTTCTTGTCGTCGGCGACGTTGCTCGAGCGTTACACGCGGAATTTAATGAATGTTGGCCAAGTTTTCAAACGCGTGCTGATCACAGAAATCGTCCCTCATGGGTTAATCTAATTTTATAATATTCTGAGTGCGAAATATAACGACAACTTAGGTGCTCATTTTTTATTAAATCCGTAAATTGACAAGTCCAAAAACTTGACTCTTCAGAGGGAGGGTGAATAGAGCTCCCCAATGTTATCATAGAAAATCTTTCATCTGCATCCTCATTAATAAATATGATTCGTCCTGGTTATAAAATTTAAATGTAAAATTAAAATTGTAAAATATTTTCTGACAAAAATTATGCAATAGCATGTTCATTTTTATTTATACATACTCCTTGTAAACTCCTATGAAATTTCATTAAAATCAGGATCTCACACTTGAATGATGTCTACACTGCAAAATGTTATGTATTTATAGCATATTGAACTCTCGACTAACGCAGTAGAATTTCAACAACCCGTGGAATATCTGGCCCTCCAATATGACCTTGATAACTAAATTCATTGTGAATAATATTTTATGAATGATATTTATCTTAATACAAATTTTTTAGGTAATAAGTTCCAAATTTGCACCGACTCAGATAACGTAAAAGTTGCTCTTGAGTAGCCACTGAATTTAGAATTGAAGTAGTAGATGCTCAACAAATTTTAATTTTACACTTTTTGAAATTTAACTTCTTATTATATAATCCACTAAAATGCTAATGAATGCCCTACTTAGTATGGGCCTTCAAACACCTTTTAATGTAGACACACTCATAGTAAAGCAAAATGTTAAAACTTGTTATAGTATTCATTCTTTTTTCAAGGATTGTAATCTGTTATTTTATTCGCTTGTATTATTATTGTATTCTTATTGTATTACTACTCTATTCTGTAGTATTGTATTCACTTATATTATTTCTGTAAAGGGAATAAACCTAGAAGGGTTTAAAATGCTTACAAATAAAGAAAAACTCCCCACTGGAAAGTTGTTTGATAACAGAATCTGCATTCTGCGAAATCCGTAATCCTGCACGTCAATACTCGAGATTTTCGCATAATTCGAAGAATAGTTTCCTCTCCGCGTCGAAATTGTTTAAATTCAAGGTCACTGTTAGTGCGAGATCGAATGCGAAAGAATGAAATTTCTACGGTAAATTTCAAATACCAGAAGCGTTCGTGCACCTTGGCCGACTACTTTATCGATTTTGTATTTCTATCGGATACCGATACTGTGAAACGTCAGAACGCTGAAGCATTAAAACAAATTCTTTTATTTTCTAATATTGCCGGCCGATTGGGTCCTTTCTTACATTATTCCCAACATATTCGGCACGCAGGCGTGAAATGTTTAGAATAGCATAATTTAATCTGTTAAAGCTAGTAGATTTTACATTTTGAATACAGAATCATTCAAACACAAACATATATGTACTTTTCATTCAGTGTTCAGGAGAAAATTATTCTGAATTTAAACCTTACACCGTTTATTTATATAATATAAATAAATACATTATATTAATAATATATTAAAAAATATATTAAATAATTATATTTTAATATTTATCGTTGTAAATCGATAAGCAAAACGTCGAAGAAACAAGCACATTGTTTTACACTTCTGTTTAATATTTCTGATCTATTATCTTCTAAATAAACAACTTCTATCAACAAAAGATAGCTCGTAGCAAGGAACATTAAATATTAACGTTTTATCCCAACTCTATTATTTTTTAATGTAAAAGATTTCCTTTTCAAACGTTTTTTACACATTTTGCACTTGAAGATAATTGCATGTTATGTAAATCTTTAATTTCTATCCAATAACGACACAATTAACAATTTTATCTTTAGTATACGAAAATTACGTATTCATATATAAAAATGGTTCAACTTGCTAATTGTTAAAAGGGTTGTTAGTATTGGACTATGAAAATTTTTCGTAATTCATCGTAATATCATTCATCAAAAAATTGCAAAACTACGATATTCATATATAATCTATGACTTATCTTATATTCTTTTAATATTAATGGAAGAATGTTGAATGTTTACCGTATGCATGCATGTCATGTCATGTGTCTGATCATTGTATATATTTTATTGATTTATGCGTTATATATATTTTTATCGATTTGTGCAATGCGTGTTTTGTTAACAAATATGTGTGGCGTTTTAGTTTTGTTAAAAATAAAGATTACTGACAGTTGCCAACGATCAAGGAACGAATAAAGGGCCTGTTCAGACACGGCAATCAAAAATCGAAATAAAAAATAAACCAATCGAAAACAAAAATCACCCAATCGAAAAGTATTACATCGTTTTGAGTCTCCTTCTTACGTTAATTAGAACTATCATATAATAATATCAACATTGAACGGCATAACTACGATTTCCGATACACAACGAACGTTTCCATTTCCAAAAGGCACGCACAACCTCCGGAAGTGGGACCAGTAAATATTTAATAGCCGTGATGCAGTTCGTCTTTAATTTAGATACCTAGAAGGCTTGAACATTGCCCATAAATCGCTCCCATCCGTCAGGTTCCACGATATATCGCGCAACAGGCAGCGATCTTTCCGGCATCAGAACTTTTCAGGAACAGCTTATTATCGAACTTTCCGGGGCAGCTTATTGCCTATATTAAATATCGTAAAATTCTTAACTTCAACGGAATGTTCGCGTCAGCGTCGAATTAGTATCCTGGACGTAACCGTACGCTTCCTCTTCCGTAATAAGGAATTTTATTAATCGTGACGTAGGAAGCTTTACTCTCGCGTTATTTACTCAGCTGTGTGTCGGCTGCCCAGTATACTTTCAACAACCATCATCCCCGGAACAGGTTCTCCCGTTCGACGAACAAAAATCCCGCGGACCATTTCCCTATTTCTTGGCTAGCTACTGTCATCCGATCGGGGCTTCGACGTCGGCGTTGAATTTCGCGATGGGTTTCACGATTTTCTGAAACGTCTTGCTTTCTTTGCCAAGATAAGGTAGAGTGTACTTCAACGAACTGCTTTTATCAATAAAATTAACAGTAAACGGAGCTAAAAGTCGTTTGTAATCTGCAGCAGGATTACCGCTTTGATGCGGATTATTACAGTAACGTCCGTTCTTATTAATTATTACAGTCCGATTTTTAACAGTAACATTACATAAACGCAACTTCTTGTTTCATTAACTTATTGATCGAAATAAACGCCATTATAATCGACGTATTGTGTGAACAATTGCAAGCGATTTATTATCTCCACTTTATAATCCCTTTTACCATCAACGAATATTTCTTGGATGTTTAAGATTTGTTTGGCAGCTTCGTCATCTTAGGATCTATGTACGTTTTTTGATTACTTCATAATACTTGCAGTATTATGTTCGATCTGCTTAAGAGTGTCGTCCGTTTGTTAAACTAAATCTACCACACCTCAGAGCTTTCCGACAGTTCCAATGAGTCCCAAAGCAGGTTAAATAAATGATATCTAATTTATTTAAATAAATCCTTAGGGTATCGTGCATAGGCCGCAAATTCGAGTACTTCGTTCGCTGTAATTTGAACTCTTCAGGGACGTCGCGCGACTGTCGGTTTCTTTTCGTATCACCAATGTTATATTACAGATATCACCATAATTTGCTCGAGTCGTAAACTGTTTGGTATTTTTCATGGCTGTCCTCAAATTCTGATAAGTTAACATTAATAATTCAAAGTGTATCGTACCTAATAAGTAATAAATTTTGAACCATTCTTCGAAGCATGGAAGGATTAGAAAATGGTATTGAACGGTTGGAAATGTGCAGGAGTCTGTCGTCTCTTCCCCGCGTTCTGAAAGCTGTTTCTTAAATTCGCAATCACGGCGAAAACCGTTCCGCTGATCGTTTTCTTTGTTCCCGTTTGTTTTTCGAAACTCTTCTCTCACTTTCCTGGACCGGAAAATACGGGGCACGGTAAAAGTTTGCCTTTGTTATTGTCTACAATTGAAAGTCCATCGTGGCGCCATAAGCGTAAACAATATTAAAGGCATACGTTATGAAAGGAAACGTAAATCTGTGATACGCAATATCGGGATGATAAGGTGGAACATTTTGCGCGGACCGATGTGCCGGGGCTGGAGTGGTCTGATTTTATAGAACAGCAGCCGTTTCCACTTCGCGTTGTACAATTCTTGCTGTTTCCTCGGATCAAGGTATACCTTATTAACTCTTCCCGTACATGTTATCGTCAGATTTTCCTAAACCTATCATTGACAATATTTGAATTTTTATGCTATAACTTCCATCAATATTTATAACGATTTAGTAAGTGTAAAAGAGTAATTGACTTGAATTATTTGAATTATTTGAATTATTTGAATTATTTGAATTATTTGAATTACTTGAATTATTTGAATTATTTGAATTATTTGGATTATTTGAATTATTTAAATTATTTAAACACTTGAATTATTACAATTATATAATTTTCTTCTACATTCTAAAAACACTGTACTAATAACAAGGATTCACACTAGTAAAATTAAAAGTAAATTTAAAATATCTCCCAAAGCAAAAGTTTTTCGACAGAAACAGGTAAACCTATTTTCCATAAAAAAATAGAGATAAATCTTCGTGTGTCCATAACACGTACACTTGCAAATAAAACAGTGACACTAAAAGTTTTGTATAGAATAGTTTTTTAAATAACGAATAGTTCTGAAGATAATCGCAATTTTTTTTTTATTAAAATGGGACACCCTGCATGAACAGAAATGTAGAATGTATTTATGAAAAAGACATTTCTGTTTTACTTGTACTTCTTGAAATTTTTATTCGTCAAAAGATCCGCAGTCAAGTCGCACCAAATCCCAATGAATCACTGCAACATTAATTATACGCTCACACCAGTAACGAGATAAATGGAGTGAAGCGATCGTTTTTGTTCGAATAAAATACGGCCATAAAACCGAGTATCTTCGTGCATTTGCGAACCGCAAAACAAATAAAAAATATCGCGGGGAAAAAATGAGCAAAACCCTATGTACGACATTATAAGATAACGAGGCCGGGTATCCATTTATAAATGGAATCGCGTATGTTTAAAAATTATACCGGTGCTTCTGTTATCAAGATTTCGAAATGTAAGTAATTAATTTTAGAACAGTCAGATATAATGGTAAAGTATCGCCGGAGAGCTGGCGTGAAATTATTTCCATAGAATTAAATTAAATGGGATTTCATTTCGGCCGGTGTACAGCTGTCCGAAATTAGTTTGAGAGCATTTTGTAGCTGCCACAGTGCCGCCACGTTCGGTACATGGGGAACTCGTGCACGTCACTAGCTTTTAATTTTTTAACTTCTTGAAATGAACGGCCCCGCCGCCCGAAGAACTCCTATTGTCGCTCGTAAAAAACCGAAGTGACAGGAACGACGTACTGAAAACTTGCGGTGTAATTTGCGGGTCTACTGAAAATTCATCAAATGAAAGAAGTTCGCTTTTACGGACCTGGCAAGTTTTTATTATGGGAAACTCTTCAGTATCAGTCTTGCTACTTCTTTTCTCGAAGTAATATACACACGTGAGCTTTTTTTATGACGAACCGCGGAAGCATATTCCGCCGGCGAAATTTAGAACAAAATATTTCCCGGATGTCGACCTTTAAACCTTCTACGGCGGAGCCTGGGTCTATTTTGACCCAGGGTATCAAAGGTGTCATTCTATTACTCAAGTTCTGGCGAATTAATTCAACATATAGCTGTTGCATTTAAGGCCTTTAAAAATGTGTTTTAATCGTCAATAATATAATTATAAAAATGTCCCGCTGCCCTAGAGTTAAGCAACTCTTAAATCAAGCGATTTTTATGAAATTTGTCGATTCATTTAGCTGATACTATTTAACTAGCCTAATAACATTTTTAAATAGTCGGAAACTTTCCAGCAAAGGTGTACTTTTGCTTGAAGTGGCACTTGACCCGAATACTCTGTACGTACAATGCTTGATAAAAGTAGCATGTAAATTCCTACAAGTCCTATTGTCACAAAAAATTGAACGTTTAATCCCCATTTCATCGAAACTAATCGATAACATAATCACTTAGACGACAAATGTGAAGTCTAGGGAAGTAACGTTTGAAAATTCTCGTTGAAGAGAAAAATTGTATGAAGTTCCGATCATAAAATATGTGTAAAACACCATAAACGCTCAAATGTATAATATTGTAGTATGCTATGATTAAAATTAGTATGATTAAAATTATACTACGACTAAAATTAAAACTTTCTCATGACACCATTTTTATGGTTACAATAATTTTAGAAGAGTGATGAAAAGTCAAAATGACTTCTCAAATGTATAGTGTTGTATTATGCTATGATTAAAATTAGTATGATTAAAATTATACTACGACTAAAATTAAAACATTCTCATGACACCATTTTCATGATTACAATAATTGTAGAAGAATGATGAAAAATCAAACTGACTTCTCAAATGTATAGTGTTGTATTATGCTATGATCAAAATTAGTATGATTAAAATTATACTACGACTAAAATTAAAACATTCTCATGACACCATTTTTATGGTTACAATAATTGTAGAAGAATGATGAAAAATCAAACTGACTTCTCAGTTATCTGCAGATTCTCATACTCCACACAACACGTGGTTATATCACGATTCATTTTGTCAAGCTCTACAACTTCATTACGGGCACGTGTTAAATTTGTGTTTAATTAAATTCTCTACTTCCTGTTCACAATCTTAATAGAACACAAATGTAACTAACAAATTCTTCCAGTTGAATGCTTGCATAAAACGGTGCGAACACTTCAACTTCTACAATTTATGCACGCATTAAAATACCCAAGGTATCATTTACGAATACTGCGGTTTTTAAACAAATGCGAATTTTCACCGACTCCAAGCTGAATATTTCTAAGAATATATCTTGGTCAAGATATTCGGAAAATGTTCCAGGAACTCTGTATAGGTTTGTTTATAAATACGCATAAAAAGCAATGAGACAGTAATTTCGCGTGAGCTCGACTCAAAAAGGAAGAATTTATATTTTAACTCGCGGAAGAAAAACATTTTATGTACTAGAATCCAATATGTTCTTAGTTCCGACATTTTCCACTTTTCTGCAACTTTCAGTTCTCCATTCGATCTTTTTGTCAGCTGTCTCACCCAACTTCATACTCCATTTTATACTTCTATTTTCGACTTTCTGCACTCTTACTCCTCCCTTCTCTTTATCGACTCTTTTTTGTCTCGAATTCAAAGTTTCCCTTTTTTGACTTGACTCATTCCTTCTTTCGCTAAGTTTGTCTTCGTCCCCTTTCTTCTAGCTTCGATTACTTTTCACATGAATTAGTTCATTACGAAATCGGCCGAGGCCACTCTAAATCACTCCGAGATATTAGAGAATCTTTTTTTTCAAAAATTCTTTTGTTTCTAATCTTTTTTTGTTAATAGACTTTCTAATAGACCCATTATTCACAGGTCTATTAAAATAAGATTAACAAAAATGCATGGAGCACATAATTTTACACAAACTTGATCTTAATCAATGTGGATTGGAATGAAAGTTCGTAAAATTTCGTTCTATTACATTTTGCAATTTTTGTTACTCAATAAACCTATGAATACATATCTTAATTTAATCATAATAAAATCATGTGCTGCTTAAGAGTTTCAGAATTCTTTAAACAATGCTCCATTAGAATTTAGAAACAATGTAAACCTGTTTAATGTAAGCCAAATGTAATAATACTGTACTTGTTATATAAACCACTTGGTTTAAAGCAATAAATATATAAATATTTAATAAATACATAAACTTTTTGAAAAAACGATTTCATTCGTTAGAACTTTTTGTCTTCGCAGTAGTCTGGAAATTCGTCTAAAAATTTTTTAACAAATGAGAAGAAGTTTTGATATCACACTTCTCATGCATTTCCTTCGCATTTTCTCGAAGTCCTCAGTCATTCCAAGAGATCCCTTTCGTCACCTGCCTTTACCTAATTACTGCCACAGCATCCCGTAGGTCTGTATCGCCGTCCTTGTTTTTGCTAGCTTTTCTCGTCCACGTATTTACATCTCTTTCATCCTTTTAAACAGCTGCCTTTGTCTCTTCTCTCCTCCTCGCATTCCCAGTGATGCCCGACGCATGCCAGGCGGAAAGCACACCTTCGTACCACCCTATTCTATTAATTTGCATTTTTTCCCTCCTTTCCTCAGTTCCTCTCTACGTGCACCAACCCCCAGCACCACCAACCTTATTTACATTTCTACTCGGTTTCTCCTTCTGCCCCGAGGCTTTCAAACTTCCGCCTTGCTTATCGGAAGATGCCGAGGCATCAACCGAGATCGGCAGAAACAGACATCGGTTCAATTTCAAATCAACAGCTACACTATCGTCCATAAGTATTCGACCACTTGGCGGAATCGAATCTAAAAGTTTATATCTTCGTTACAACTAAAATTACTTTCAAGTAGAATGAATATAAATGTATGTGATTGACATAGATGCATTATAATGCGTTACATGGTCAGGATTTTACCAGTAAATAGATGAAAGTTATTAAATAGTTCGTTCATCAATATTCATAAATATCCACCTCGCTCGTTTACAATTCGAGGCAATCTAACAACAAGCTTTTTTAATGTTTCTTCCTGGAAATAGTAAACCTTTAAAACCTTTGCTCAACCAAATTTCGTTCAATTTTTCTTATTGTCTTTTTATTCACAGTAATTGATGTTGAATAATATATGTATTAATTAAATAAACTTCTTATATCGATCGTATCATTGCTAATAAGAATTGTTAAATCATTTCGGCGCTACGGTTCGATCGTAAAAAACAAAATTAACTAAGCAATTTTGCTAATTACTTTCAATAATCAACGTTTCGGTCACTGATTTGGACCATTTTCAAGATTAACTTAAAATTGCGTCTGTAAGAAAAAAATAAATAAAAATAAAATTTTAAAAAACACGAAAATATACAATTTTCAAAATTATTAACTATTAAATGTTTAAATGTAAGGAAAACACATATTCACAATTTTTCACTCACTTGCTTATGTGTGATTAAGTATAATAATTTGAGAGTCGTGAGAATAGTGAAACACGTGTGCTCACCATGCCTGTTTTCACGACACTGATTCTTTTGACAGAGATCCAGGTTGTATACAAACGGTGGTAAATTCGAAAAATCATAATGCGTCTTTTCACTCACTCAGTAAAAATACCAAAATGGTAAATCACATTTTATTGACATTAAATTATAACTGAAATCAATCTTTTATACAACGTGTTGTATATTTATTCTGGTTAACCAGTGAAGCAACAAAAAAAGAAAAATTTTATAAAGAAAACCATATTATTATATTGGAGAAGAGTCATCATATAACATTACTAACTCAGTAATGTTGCGTAATATCCATGTATCACAGATTTATCATACCTAAGATTTACGCTATGATGTTTAATCATATGACAACTTTCCAATATATATATATGTATATATATATTACTAATTACTATTTTTATATGAATGTGTAGAAGAAATACTGTGGCAAAAATTACATTGGGGATGCCTTACTTTTTAAATATGTTTTATATATGCAAAGTTTGGTCGAACGCTCGAACAATCGGCTGCACGCTAAGTGCATTCGGCTGCATAAACGTAAATATCGGTGCAGACCGTGTAGATCGGCGCGGACCATGCGAAATGCCACGAACGGCTGGAGGAGACCGATGGATGAGGGGAAGGGGGTAGGAGGAGGGAGAAAAATAGTTTTTCGCGGTTCGCGAACTTTTAACGCGGCTATTTTATGAACAGATGGAAATGAACTCGCCGGTATCGATCTTCATTATTTTAGTGGCTCTATTTGCGGCGTCGCATCGTTTCGAACTCGCCTCGGCCCTTTTCCAAAGAATTACTACATTTGCATTTCCCGCTCCCTTTTTTTCTTCATTAACTTCTATAATCCATTCATTAATTATAATGCCAGATTCGCGTATGCACAACACGTGATTGCAGCCACGTAGAATATTCTGATTTTTCTTGCGGAAATATATGTATATCGTGGAATATTCGGTTGGTGCCCGCGAAATATGCAAATATGGCTTCTGTTAGTATGTTTTTCATAAATTTTTTTATGTCTGCTCATCGGAATATGGTCTGGAACAGTTACTATATTTTATATATCTGGTATATTTGTTTCTTCTTCATAAATTTGGGTTTTTGGAAAAAATGAAAGCATCACTTTGAAAGAACTTCTCCAGATTGACATTCCTTTGAGCCAATTTTAAATTAATTAATTAATTTTAAGTTAAAATAGAACTTGTATAGAAATCTGTCGACTCAACTAATGCGTCGGGTAATTGATAAATATTGTTAGAAATGCGTGTTGATTTTTGAAAGACACAGACGGCCCCTCGACTTTTTACGGATATTTGTTTAGCGAACAGGCCTTTCCCTGTTTTCCGTCGTCTCAAGACTTCGGGAAAGAGGGCCATAAATGATACCAAGAATCCTCAACCCGGGTACGCGAGGGCCCGAACAGACAGAATGGGCCCTGGCACATGTGCAGACCACCCAGGCAATTGGCACTACTCTTGACTTCCGTCAGGACAAGGGACCAGAAATTGAGAGGCCCACTTAAGATAAAGATTACCGACATTTTGGAATTTCCTTAAAACGACTTGAGGGAGTGACCTTCTCCTCCACAGATCAGGAAGACACTCCTCCCTCAAGTCATTTAACAAATAGGGATGATTTTTCCTCCCGTTAACAAATGTCTCCGCCCAGTAGACTCTGGCTTATACAGGGTGTCCCAAAATTCGTGTACTTCCCGGAAATGGGAGGTTCCTTGGGTCATTTGAAGCGACATTTTCCTTTACAAAAATGACGCCAGCGGCTTTGTTTAGGAGTTATTAACAAAAAACACGGACCAATCAGAGCGCGGCTACAGCGGATTGATTCTGGCTCGGCCAATG